>PVLD010000782.1:0-197826 GCA_004027595.1 Dinomys branickii
TGCATGTCTGTATATGGGTCCATACATCTACAATTCGAAGATATCAATGGATAAAGCAACAACTACTGTTGAGACCATATCACCTTGTCTATAGATTAGTTGTGATTGTACTATTTTCTATGATAATGGGTGTCTGTTTGTCAATATGTTTTTGTACTTTTATGTTTCTAAAATAAAAAAAAAATAAATAAATAAAAAATAAAAAATAAAAGCTGCAGAGGCACTATTTGTACAGAAAGCCCCCATGTTCTTGTTCATCATTAACAGTGAATCCCTTTCCTGAAGATTCTGTGGGAGTTCATCCTCTGATATCAGTGAGGGTGGCTCCAGCTCTCACCAGAACCTGAGAGCTGCCCCTGGGCCAAGTTGTGTTCTCCTCAGTCACCAGCCTGGCCCATCAGGTTGCAAGGTAGCCAGCCACATGCAGGGCAAACACAGTGCTCCGGTTCAACAGTGAATCCACTGGGTTCTTTCCTCCTTGCCTGACTACTGTTGCATGGCAAAGTAAGGGAGGTTGTTTGTTGCCTAAATCCTGTTCTTTCACCCAGCTTTGGCCTTACACCAAGCCAGAACCTGTTCACACTTACACCATAAGGTTAGTCTTTTTCTTTTGCCTTTTTAAAAAATATGGTTGAAGCACATTGTTTTTATGTCTTTCATCCTCTGTTCCCCCTGGAGGCTGATATGACTTCTAATCCCATTCTGCTCCAATGTCCTGTCCCTGTGCATGCATTTGCTTGCTGATATCTCCTGATAACTCAATGTGGCAGTCTCTATTGGTCACCTGCCCAAAAGCAATTATCCCTGGTCACAGAAACCCTTGCTTACAGAGTCTTGTATGGGGTGATGTTTCCGAGAAGACAAAGCTTGAATAGTCTAAGATGAAGCCAGTCATGGAAACTCCCAGTTTATGACTGGACCTGAAGTTCACTTCTCCCAGGGAGGGATGAGAAGTCTGCTGCAGGGTCCCTTGGAAAGTTCAAAAAAGACACAGAGAAGTAATGTTTTCTCCTTGCTTGGAGAATGGCCCTGAGTGCAATGCTTGGTGCATGACCATGAGGGGACTGGCTTGAGGACAAAAATGCCCCACAAAATTGCTGATGACAGAACAGAAATGTGCAAAGAATCTATTAGTGCTTGTACTGTTGACCCATTGAGTTAACCGCTCTCATTTGTCAGCAAAACAACAACTGCTTCATTGTTTAAGCAACAGTAAGAGTCAGAAAACTATGGTCCATGGGTCAAATAGGGCTGCTGTCTGTTTTTATTAATAATTCTACTGAAAAAATTGTGTGCTCATTTGTTTACATATTGAGTGTCACTGCCTCTGTGCTGCAATTGCAGAGTTGGGTATCTGCAAAGTTTAAATGGTTTTCATCTGACCCTTGAGCAAAATCAAACAAACAGGTTTCCCTGCCCCCAATTTAAGCCATTTCCTGGTAGGTCATCTAGTACTCAAAAACCTGTGTCCACATTGCTAACCCTGTAACTTGGCATAGCTTTGCTCTTTATTATTTCTTTCTTTCTTTCTTTTTTTTTTTTAGTTACAGGAATAGAACTCATGACTTTGTGCTTGCTAGGCAGGCGCAGCACCTCTGAGCTATATCCCCAGCCCTTTATTACTTTCTTGAAGAATTCTGAGCTGTACAGACTTCAGTACAAATTCCATAAATAAGCATTGAGGATCTAACAAACCACTTCAAAACCATTGTTGTTACAGAACAACAGTGCATGTGTTATGGTTTGTGTCTAGATGTTCCCACAGAGCCTCACGCAGTCATGGGTTTGGGCTTCTAGAGTTTCATGGTCCAGTGCTGGGATTCAGTGTGTGAGTGCTATACCCACCCTGGGCAGGGAGCCTGGTTACAGCATAAGGGACAGAAAGAGGCTTGCTCTCTCTCTTTCCTTGTTCTTGCTTTTGCATTTTTCTGGTGCCATGAACAGTGGCCCCTCTGCCATGTGCCACCCTTCCTTGGTGCCAGCCGATTATGTACTGAAACCTCTACAAACTGTGAGCTAACTAAACCTTTCCCCCTTTGACTTGGGGTGTGAGGTATTTGGTCTCAGCAAGGACAGAAACTTAACTAAGACAGTACGATTATCTCTTGTGATTTTTGAGTTGGCTGAGCTCTGTGGGTGGTTCTCACTTGGCTCTCTCATGCAGCTTTGGGAGAATGTTGGCTGGAACTTCAGTCATCTGAATAGTTACACAGGGCTGAACTTCCAAGATGGTACCTCCACATAGATGCCACTTGATGTTGGCTGTTGGCTGTGGTCTCTTCATGTGGCTTGGGCTTCTCATATCATGGTGGCTGGGTTTCGAAAGGGAGTCTCAAGATCAACTGTCCTAAAAGGCAGGAAGTGGAAGCTGATAGACCAGTTAAGGACTATGCCCCAAACAGGGAGAGCATCATTGCTGCCATATTCTATTGGGTCAAAGCAGACACAAGACTTTTGCTCGTGGAAGGAGGCCTAGAAAAATAATCTTCATCTTTTAATGAGGTAGGGGCAAGTTCACCATGTAAAAGAGTTTGTGGGACAGAAATACTGCCATGGTTGTCTTTGGAAAATGTAATCTGTTACAATTTGTCCTTCGGGCACAGTAATTCTCATCCTTTCAACACTTCAAAAGCTTTATCAGATTCATATTGGAGGGCCAGGTTCTTGTCATTTAAATCAGGGGTGGGTGCACATGAGCTTCCCAAAGTGGGATTCCTCAAAGAGTTTCCTCTCAGTGTGAGCTCCTAGCCACATGCACCCAACATACAGTGTGGCTGAGCTGCGGCAAGTCTAGCAGACAAGGGAGCAGGAGGAAGTAAGAGTTGCCCAGCTATCACTTGTCATAGCAGTTCTGAAATCCAGCTAGATATTTGTCTCTAGTTCTAAGGGAAAGATCTCTGCCCTCGTGGAGTTATGCACCATGGTACTTGACTCTGCGCTATTGGTCCTGGGGCTTTTCCTCTGTGAGAACAGTTCATATTTGCTTCCATGTCACTTCAACTTGCCTCCTATGTATATAAATCTGGAAGTCCAGAGTTTTTTTAAAATGCATTTTTGAACCATCTCTGTTACATTTAATTCAAGATGATGGTGTATCCATCAAGTCAAATTTCATAAAAACATCATGAGTGTCCAGGAATTAACCAGTGCCTCATTCACAAGTACTTGTGAGACAGAGACTTGCCTGGATTAGGATAAGAGCTCAGATGCTGTGAAAAGTCTCACAATTCTTAGAAGACTCACTAGCTGAGAGGTCTGGGAGGCACGCCCTTAAATCCTTCCCAAGTCTTAAAACAGAGCCACATCCTTATGAGTCTTGCTTTTCTGTCATCTTACTTTGAGAATAATTTTCTGTGTAGGGAGGCTGGGAACATGAAACACGTAATTTTGAACCCAGAAGGCTACGACATTTTTGTGTTAAAATTGTGTTTGAAATAGGACTATTCTGATTTTAGCTCATTTCTTTCTGTCTTTTAACACACAAAACAAAAATAAATCAATTGGAGGGGGAAAATAATGTCAGAGTGCTGCCTGTCAGCTACTCGGCTTCTCAAGTGCCAAGAGTCTGGAAATGACAGCCTGGACAGAAATCAAAGGGATCCTAAACCACACGAAGTCCACAGGGACTCTGACAGAGAAGAAGAAAACGGGATTCACTACTACCAGAGAAGTAGCTCGCCGCTGCACATCTCTGAGACTGCATGGTGTGGCTGGAGCAGTTGTGTAGCTGGCCTGGCAGGCAAGAGTCAGCAAAAGCAGCTCTGCTCCTCAGCAGGAGACTGAGATCTGACCCGGACAGGAAGAGCCTTGTGTAGTCAGAGGCAGCACTAAGAACAGGAGACACTTTCCCGATTGGCCACCCCAAGGTCATTGGTTGGTGAGTGAACCAGAGCAGCCGTGCCCAGCATTGTCACATGGAGCGGCAGCTGATGGACAGGGCCATCAGTTTATCTCAGAGGCATCCGGGGCTCAAATTCCAGCAGCAGAACAGCCCTGGGTCATTTCAATGCCAACATCTGGGAGTGGAATGAGGGAAGAGCTGTCCAGAAACAATAGACTGGCAGTCTACCGGCAGCTGGACAGCAGACTGGGGGGAGCTCCTCTGAGAAGTAGGCACTGGAACCCAGTCTCCAACCTAGCAAACGCCAAAAGCCAGTCATCAGCCATAGCTGCAAAGGACGAGAAGCATTCCCCTGGCCTGTGGGGGACAAGGGCACTCCACTCCCCTTGGTTCAGGGGTATAAGCAGGCAAGAGGCCTTGGCTTATGATAGGACAAGGATACCCCCTGTGACCTGTGGTACAAACAGGCGAGCAGCCTTGGGCCGGACAAGGGCACCACCACCTGTCCCAGGACCAGCAGGCAAATGGCCTTGGCTAGCCGTGGACAAGGGCACTGCCCTCACCGACTCCCAGCTCCTAAGAAGAGTCCGCAGCATGACCAAGATCCTCCCGGTACTCAGCAGTAATCCTATGGCTGACCTGGCAGGATTATTCAGTATGCATTCTGGCTTTGAATAGGGAATGAATACCAAACTGGGGACACCAGAGGAATTTTTTTTACATAATGTTTTTCTATTTTTATTTTTAAAATTTTGGGGGAGATTGTATAGTTTTTGAGGTTTATTATTTGCTTTGTTTTCTCTGTCCTGCCTCTCTTTCCTCACTGGCCTTTCTATATTCTCTGAGTTTACAGGCGAATGAACACTTTCTGTTTTGCCTCAAAATTCTTCTACTTTCTCGTTCACGCTTCCTCTCCTGCCCTCTTCTCCAGCTTCCCAAAGTTTGGGCCACCATCCTTAGTCCTTCAGCCTTGCTTTTACTATATTTCTCTTCCACTATCATTCTGTTTTGTCCCCTGTCACTCTTAAATTCCCCTTCCGCACAGTATAAATCACCCTGCCAAGGGGAAACCCACTGCATACAATTCCTCATCTCTGTTGGAGGTTGTCATATAACTGTAGACGTCATTCCTATGGTTAGAGATAGCAAATTAGCATTAGCACAGGTTATCAGTTTCTAGGATATGCTTGTTGATATTATTACTAATTGTACTACTTTAGCCAAGATACCATACTTGCAATCAGTGACCCATTCTTGTATAATAACATTGATAATCTGGGGTCACAATCATCCCCATAGCCCAAAAACAAAGAACTGGGTGCTGAGCCAAATACACAGCAACACATCATCCCTAATAAAGTGGGAAGGTGGGAAGATAGGATCTTGGGACAGACACAGAGACCAACAGCCAACTACGGGTAGAAGATATCTCAGAGGAACAGACATTTCCTAAGGAAGCTTTGATACCAGTGATAAAGCTACCTAACATAAGAAAAACACAAATAACAACACAGAAAACAAATTAAAATTAAAAATAGAAAATGACAAGATGCAGAAGCAAACTACAATCCCAGACTTCCAGCTTACCAAAGACAAATTCAGGGGAAAATGAGATAGAGGAAATCAGAAGCCATAGTATAAAGGAAAGCCCATCAGAATCACAGCAGACTTCTCAATACAAACCCTTAGGTCAAAGAGAGTTTGGAGTGAAGAGTTTCGAGCCCTGAAAGGAGACAACTTCTATCTCAGATTGCTACATCCTGCAAATTGTTTTTCAGAATTAATGGAGAAATAAAATACTTCCATGAAAAAGAACAATGGAGGAAATTCATGACAACCAAACCAGCTCTACAAAGAGTTCTGAAAGGTATTCTAGAAAGAGAAAACAAAGCCCACAATGCAAAGTGTACCAATAGAAAGAAGCCACCAGGCAGGGGAAGCAATTAAATAAGGGGGAAAGATAGGGAACCACCAACAGAAAAATTATATGAAAAGACAGGCCAATATATATCAGCTATAACCATCAATATAAATGGTCTCAATTCACCAATCAAAAGAAATAGACTGGCAGAAACAAGATCCAACAATATGCTACATTCAAGAAACACACATAACTCCAAAAGAAATTCATAGACCAAAAGTCAAAGGATGGAATACACTACTCCATGTGACAGGAACCCAGTAAAAGGGGGGCGGGTAGCTATTCTATTTTCAGACAATGTGAACTTTAAATCTGGATAGCTAGATGAAGAAGGACACTACATACTTGTTAAGGAAAAACTATAAGAGGAAGAAATAACATATATATATATATATATATATATATATATATAATACAGGAGCACACATCTATATGAAGGAAAGATTAATGGACATGAAAAATCAAATAAGCACAATACCCTATTATCACAAATAGATCAACTAGACAAAAAAAATCAAAGAAATATCAAAACTGTGAACAAATGAAATTAGTAGATGTCACTAGAGTGGTCCACTCCATTACATCAGACTGCACATTCTTTTTAGCAGCACATGGGGCTTTTTCCAAATTGATCATATACTAGCCCATAGAACATGCTTAAGTAAAAGAACATGCATATGCGAAAGAATTGAAATTATCCTATGCATATTATCAGACCATACAAATGAAATTAGAAATCAATGGCAAAAGAAACCACAAAAATTACACAAACACATGGAAATTAAATAACACCCTACTGAACAACCAAGAGGGCACAGAAGAAATTAAAGAAGAAGTTAAACAGTATCTACAATTAAATGATGGTGCCAAAACAACATACTAGAACTTACGGGAATACAATGCAAGCAATCCTAAGAGGAAAATTAATAGCAGTGAACTCTCACATCAGGAAAACAAAATGAGCTCAAATAACCTTTCACTTTTGACACAGGGTCTTGCTATATAGTTCTGGCTGGGCTTGCCCTCACTATGTAAGGCTGGCCTCGAACTTGCAGCAGTCCTCCTGCTTCAGCTTCCTAAGTGATGGGATTACAGATGTGTGCCACCACACCTAGCTACAACCTAATGCTGAACTTAAATGTCTAGAAAATGAACAAATGAAGCCCAAAACTCATACAAGGGAGGAAATTATTATAAAGATAAGATCAGAAATTAATGCAATTGAGACTAAGAAAATGATATAAAAATAAATGAATTGAAGAGTTGGTTCTTTGAAAAATTAAATAAAATTGAGAAATCCTTAGCCAACCTTATCAAAAAAGGAAAGGAAAGACTCAATCTATGCAATTAGTAATGAAAAGGATAAAATCACAATGGATCCTTCAGAAACCCAGAAGATCATCAATACCTATTTAGAGAACCTGTACTCTAATAAGATGGAAAACAGTGAGGAAATGGACAGATTCCTAGATGCATATGAATTACCAAAGTTAAATAAAGAAGATGTAAAAATTCTAAATAACAGTATCAGTCAATAAAATTAAAAATGTAATTAAAAACTTACCAGCAAAGAAAAGCCCAGGTGCTGATAGATTTACTGCTGCATTCTACAAGAAATTTAGAAAAGATGCAATGCCACTACTTGTCAAACTCTTTAGAACCAAGTTTCCAACAAGAGAACACGGGGTAGAGGGATATTCAAATTCAATACTCCCTAACCCATTCTTGGAAGCAACTATTACCCTGATACCAAAATCGGAGAAAGACCTAACTGTAAAAGAGAACAACAGGCCAATCTCCCCAGTGAACATATATGTAAAAATCCTCAACAAGGTACTGGCAAACAGGATGCAGCAAATAATCAAGAAGATTATACACCATGACCAAGTGGGATTCACCCCAGGGATGTAAGGATGGTTCAACATATGCAAATCAATAAATGTAATACACTATATTAACAGACCCCAGGACAAAAAACATAATCATCTCAACAGATGCAGAAAAATTATTTGACAAAGTCAAACACCATTCGTGATCAAAAAATCCTACAGAAAATTGGGATAGTCATTATCTAAATCTGATAAAAGCCACCTATGACAAACCAATAGTCGGCATCATACTAAATGGACAAAAACTAAAAGCTTTCACTCTAAAATCAGAAACAAGACAAGGATGTCCACTATCCCCATTCCTATTCATTATGGTTCTGGAAATACTGGCCAAAGCAATTAAACAAGAGAGAGAAATAAAAGGAATAAGGATAGGAAAGGAAGAAGTTAAATTATTATTTGCAGATGATATGATACATAGAAGACCCCAAAAACTCTACCAAAAGACTTCTACATTTAATAACCAAATTCAGTACAGTAGCTGGATATAAAGTCAACCCTCAAAAATTATTGAGCATTCCTATACACAAACAACAAACTCACTAAGAGAGAAAACCACACTTTTCACAATACAGAAAAATAATGTACTTAGGAATGGATCTAGCAAAGGAGGTAAAAGACCTACACATTGAAAACTACAGTATTCTAAAAAAGGAGATTGAAGAGGATATCAGAAAATGGAAAGAGATCCCTTGCTCTTTGTTAGGAAGAAGCAACATAGTAAAAATGATCATACTTCCAAAATTGTCATACATATTTAATGTAATCCCTATCAAAATATGATTAGTATACCTCACAGAACTAGAGAAAACAATCCTAAAATTTATTTGAAATCAAAAGAGACCTAGAATAGCAAAAACAATTCTGGGCAACAAAAGCAGTGTAGGGGGCATAGCAATCCCTGCTTTGAAATTATGCTACAGAACTACCGTGATAAAAATAGTATGGTACTAGCAAAACAACAGACCTGAGGATCAATAGAACAGATTAGAAGAAGCAGAAACAACTTCAAACATATGCAGCCATTTTATCTTTGTCAAAGAGGCCAAACACGTCTACTGAAAGAAAGACTCTTTAATAAGTGGAACTGGAACACTGGCTTTCCACATGCCAAAGACTAAAACTAGACCCATGCATATCACCACACACTAAACTGTAGTAAAAAAAGGATCAGAGATCTAAGTATTAAAACAGAAACACTAAATCTGCTGGAAGAGAAAATAGGTAGAACTCTTAAAGACACAGGTGTCGGCACAGACTTCAAAAACAAAACCTCAACTCCACAGGAAATACTACAAAGAATCAACCACTGTGATCTTATCTTATTAAACAGGTTTTGCATTAAAAAAAACCACCAACAAAATGAAAAGACAACCCACAGAGAAGGGAAAAATCTTAGCCAGTTGTTCTTCAGACAAATGACTAATATTTAGAACATATAGAGAACTGAAAAAAATCAGATCCCTCAAATTTAAAGACCCAATCCAAAAACGGGCATCTGAGATGAACAGACACATCCCAGAAGCAGTACAAACAACAAATAAATACACGAGAAAATGAAAAATGTTCAACATTACCGATCATTCAAGAGATGCAAATTAAAACAATGCTGAGATTCCATCTTGTGGGGAACCAAAACTTACAAAGGGGCATAGAATCTGTCAGAGGCCCTCCTTGCTCTTGCCTTGTGGGCTGGTTTTGGAAGGCAGAAATTCTGCTTCCTCTTGGTACATGAGGCTCACAGATCAGGATTAAGTCTACTGAGGACAGTACAGGGAGACTAGTACCCAGGTATCCTAACGTGCTTCCTTATATCCCCAGCTCCTTTATGATGTTAAACTTGCCCACTCAACCACTACTGTTGTTCTGAAAATGCACCAGACTCCTCCCTCTGCATGGGATAAATAAAATGGTGGCTACCTGGGGATACTGGGTCTCTGTTCCCAGACCACATAGATCATCCGTGAGCCCTACTACACCCCTCTATTTGTCTCTTGCTCTTTCTTTTCTTCCCCACCATGTGCAGTAATATCTGGCAGGAGACTAGGGACGCACTGCAGGGGTCTCTGATAACTGGTGCCATGGAAAGCTTCTCTAATACTATCTCACTCCAGAAGGAATGCCTATTATCAACAAATCAACCAGTAACAAATGCTGGCAGCATTTGGAAAAAAGGAACCCTTCTCCACTGCTGGTGGGAGTGTAGACTGGTACAACCAGTGTGGAAATTCTTCAGAAAACTAGGATTAGAGGTATCATTTGACCTGGCTATATCCCTTCTTGGTATCTCCCTGAAAGAAATAAAAGCATCATACCACAGCCACATATGTGCCCCTATGTTGATAGCAGTACAATTTGTAATAGCTAAATCTTAGAACAGCCCAATTACCCATTAACTGATGAATAGGTAAAAAAGATTTTTTTTTTATACAATGGAGTACTACTCACCCATAGGGAAGGATGAACTTGAGACATTTACAGTTAAATGGATGGATCTTGAGACCATACCGTTAAGTGAAATAAAACAGACACGTGTGTAAATATTGCATTGTCTCTCTGGTATGAGCAACGGAAAGTGTAAAATAAGCATCAAAATGTATAATTGATATTGTGAAATAGGAAGAAAATGTGCAAAGGGAAAGGGGAACGGTGCGGGGAGCGGCAGTGAAAGGGGAAAAGTGAGAAGAGAAGGTTAAAATGGAAACAAAGCTTTGTGAATAAGGAGGGGAAGAAGGGTTGAAGAGAGGGGAGGAGGATGGGAAAAAGGGAACTGAGAGATTCCCTTGATGAATGGGGTCATTGTGCATATCTAAATTGTATCAATAAATGTAATAACTAAAAAACCAATTAACATTCCCAACATTGTGCCTGAAATCTCATTAGACAAGACCCCTAGCCATCAGGCGTATGTGCCTATTTCCCAAAGTACTACAATTGCAAGCTTTGCTAAATGTTATACTCCTGCATTGTTCAAGTCTCCTTCGTGTCCACTAACAAATTCCTCTGCTTTTACAGTCCCCATTTGGGACTTGGGACTCTGTGGGCCATGACTTGTTTAAAGTCCACATCTCAGGTTTTGGTCTTGTGTGTGTGTTGGGGGGGGCTAGGGGTGGCACCCAGGGCCTCACATATGCTAAGTGAGCACTCTCCCACTGAACTGCACCTCCTGAGCCCCCCTTCTCATGACCCTCCTCTCTGTGTCTGTGACTTTCTGTCCTAGTTTTCCTTTTCCCTCTCTGGCTGTTTTCTGACCCGCTGTAGCTGTGCCATGTCTGCTCAGCCCTTACATGTTGGTTCCTGGAAGCTCGGTGCTCAGCTCACCTCATCCACTCCACCCCTCTACCCCATGTTCTCTTATTGGAAACTTGGTTCTAAAATCAGTGGCTTCCAATATTCCTTTGTTCCCATGATTGTAACAGCTAGAATTGGATTTGACTACAGATGACAGAAGAACCCCAAATATGGGTTTCTATGACCAGAGACGTTGGAAGTCCAGCAATTAACACAAATGTTGGAACTAGTGTCCCTTTATCTTGTTGCTGTGCCATCTAACACGGGAGTTTTACCCCTTGATCCACCATGACTTCTCAGGTCACTAAAACCATGAGAGAAAAAAGACAGAAGAAGGGTACACTCTTTCCTTTAAGATACTTTGTGGAAGTCACACAAGTCCTGTTATAGCCCACCGATTAAAATTCAGTCAAGTGACCAAGTTGAAGGGAGACATACTTGCCAGTAAATAAGAGGAAGTAGATGGATATTTGGAGACAAATAGTGTTTCGATAGCTCCTGAACCTGTATGTCCTGGGTAGACTTCTCTGTCACTCCTGCCACTGTGGCATGCAAAGGCATCCTGAAACCCAAATGTTCAAGTCTGAGCCTCTACCTGTTCTGCTTCCAGCGCTCTTTTTTGTAGCAAAGGACACCACAGTCTACACAGCCAGGCAAACCAGATTCCTCAGGGTCAGCTTACTCTTTTTCCACGACTCATCCTTGCAGGGCCTTCTCCAGAGCAGAGTTAATCCTCCACCCCGCTGTCTTTGGACTTTGCCCCTTAGCATCATTTGGCCAACAGGATTTGAGAAAATACTTTTTTAGCCTCGTCCAGAGGAGGCACTGGATTGCTATGTGTTTGGGGTTGGCCTCTTGCCCCATCTGCCAGGGGAACACTTGTCCCCATGTAGCTTTGGGTCTTAGAATGAGAGATACATGAAAATACCCTGGATATCACCTGTGCTCTAAGACAAAAATGTACCAGCAACCCCCATACCTATTAACACACACACAGACAAATAACTATTGCCAATTGCAGGAAATTTAAGGTATTATGCATTATGCTGGAAGCTTAATTGGTAGTGCAAACAATTACCTTGTATTTTGATGTCCACTCTTTTATCAAATCCTCTCTGTATCACTGTGACATCTCAGGATACAACCCTCTCTATCTCCAGTGCTCTCATCTCTACTCAAGCTCCTATCTCTCTGAGCCACTGCGATCATCTCCTGTCTGTTCTCACAGCCTCCTCTCTGGCTACTGGGCATTCAGCTCCCCTTCCAGCAGGTAGACAGAACTTCAGAAGAGGTCAGCCTCATTTGTATCAGCAACAGGTCTCGCCACTATCTTGGCCCAGGTGTTTCTGATGCTCTAACCCATGTACCAATAATCAGCTTTCCCATCTGTAGCATCAGTATCCCACTTGCCTATGTCACCTTGGCTACGACCCCTCAGGGAAATAAATTTGCATATGTTATGAGGCACCGAAGTGGAGGATAGTTTGGGTGTGCTGAACATAAGATGATAGGACCCCAAATGGGCAAAAAGTTAATGAGCTTCAGGCAGCTAGAAAGATGATCCTGCTGTGGCTAGAATCCAATACATCCCCACCAAACCTCACTGTGTTCAATGTTTAGTTGCTGGTGGGTTTTAGGAAGTGACTGGATCATGAGGACTCTCGCATCATCAATTGGTTAACCACTGATGAGATCGCGGCTTGATGATACTATTGGGAAGTAATGGAAACGGGAGGCAGTGTCTAGTTTAAGGGACTGGATCATGAATTGTAAGCTGGGGGCCTGTGTCTGGCCCCTGGCCCCTTTCTCTCTTTGTTTCTTGCTGTGCTTCTTGGTTGCCGTGGAGCTTCCCTCTGCCACACTCTTCTGCTATGATGGTGCCAGCTGACCTTGGAATGACGCCTCTGGAACCATCAGCCAACTCTTGTGAGTTGTCTCAGGTATTTTGTGACAGTGGCAAAAGCTGATACAGCTCGTTAGTCCCTTCACATAGCTGCTTGCTCAGCAGCAGGTGTAGACAGTCTGCAGGCATGGTCTAGGTGCTTCCCAGGAGAGGCGGCCAGTCTGTGGGTACTTGCTGGTCCCCACATGGTGCTCCAATGCTGGCTGAGGCAGAGGTTGGTGGTTTGTCCAGGGAGGCCCCTTTGTTCTCCATGTGGCTCTTACGGGTCATGAAGGCCTCTGGCCTCAGAGTTCATCTTCCTAGTCCAAGCCTTTCTCTCCTCATACGGTCTCATTTATTATCTTCTTACTTTCAGTGATCTTCATTGTGCTGCTTCTTTAGAACTTCACCTTTTGATTCACTAAAAGCTCTGCCTATAAATCAAGAGCTTAGACTTTGTATTACCTGTGAAATGGAAGTCAGCGGCAGAAACTTGACCCTGCCTTTGTCTTTGCTGTCCGGGAAAGTGCAGTCTGAATGCTCCCTAGGAATGGCTGCTCTCCCCCTTGGAGCACAAAGGAGACAAAGCGCAGCTGTGCACGAATATTCTTTACTCTATCTCAGTGCATTACAAGGTCACTGACCCTCCGCCTGGAAACTAGTCAGTGGCTCCCTATTGCTCTCAAAATAACGCTACAGTTTGGATCTGAACCTCCCCCCTGAAAGACCCATGTGTTGAAGGCTTGGACCCCCACCTGGGGCACTACTGAGATGAGGTGGAACCTTTCTGGGAGGGAATTAGGTTTCTGTGGGTGTGTCCTCCATCCCCCTCTTCCCCCATCCTCTCTAGTCACTGTGTGGCAAGCAGCTTTGCTCTACCGTGTGCTCTCCATCATGATATTCTGCTCTGCTACAAGTACAGAAACAGTGGAGACAAGTAACCACGCTGAAACCTCTGAAACTGAGAGCCAAAATCAACCCTGTCCTCTGTTAAGCCGATTTTCTCTGGGAATTTGTCACAGTGCAGGAAAGCTGACAAACAGATTAAAACAGACAAAAATCCCACAGAAGCTTAAACATGGCTCAAGCAATGCAGACAGGTTGGCTTTTGCCTTCTGCTAATTCTTTGTCTGAATTTTTAAACTCTAGATTGTTTTGTGGGAGTCATGGTCCCTCCCCATTGAATCTCCTCTCTTTCCATCCTTTACTCTTACTCTTCCTTCCTCAGGGAAGCCTCTGCTGACCCACCCTGCGCCTGTAGTTCCTCTGGGGTGCAACCCTAAGCCAGCTTCCTTTAACCTGCGGTGTTTCATTCACTCATTAGATTGTTTAGTTACTGTCTCTCCTTCCCTCTGCGCCTGTGCACTGCTGGAATACTGATACGCAGTTCTCTTTCTCCCTACTTGTCTTCACTAAATGCATAAATGAAGTAGATTGGTGAATGAATGGATGTAAGCATAGCAGTGTCTTAGGAAAGACAATCTTATAGTTCTGAGTCCTAATCCAATCTGGTCCATCAGAGTAGTCAGTAGGCAGGTACAGTCTCACAAATGACCACAGTAAATAGCTGCCTATTTAGAATGAGGCAAAGTAGAAGGATTAGGTGCTCCTATGTGTCACATGCTCCCAGGTCTGTCTGGAAAACTTGCCACTCTGCTATTCCTTTCCATTGGTACTCAAGAATCTTCTCCTAAAGTTCAAATAATTCTTGGTGAGCTCGGGCCTCAGCAACTGCCCTCTGGGCAGCAGAGTCGATGCTGAGCTGTGAAATCAGGGCAGTAGGCTGGAGAAGCAGCAGAGAGGAAGGAGGCAAGAGCTGGAGGGTGGAGATGGAGTTGGCAACTGCAGATGAGACCCTGAGAAGAGAGTCAAGGTATGAGAGGCATCCTCTGCCTCCGGACTCTGCACTGGGACCCTTTTACTTTCATGCTGTGTGACCCAAGAAAGTGTCTTTCACTGTTTTTATTCCACACCTCCTCAAGGAATAAAAATACAATAATAAGAGGGAGATACTTCTTCGGAGGCAAACAGAAGCATGAAAGCCCACATGTGTAGAGATTATTCCCATGTACCCTCTCAGAAAGCCTCATTCATTCTTCCATTTATTCATTTAAGAATTTCTATTGCCTGTGACGAGCCAAGCACTGGACACATAGAATGAACAAAGTAGACACTGTTTTTACTCCCATGGAATAGTGGCAACTTCCCACAACCCCCTTAAAGAAACAAGCACATGCTCTCTTGGGTCTGCTCTGACTCTTAAAGGTTGTTGCACCCTGGAATTGGTGGGAAATAGGGACTTGGAGAGAGTAGAGGAATATATCGTACTGTCCGGGGGTACCAAAAGCAGTGAAGGGGAAAGGAAGCAATTTTGATGTCTAGTGACAGGACATGGTGTTGTGGGTTTCAGGGTTTTTGCAAGGAGAAATAATATAATACAGGACACATATTTTATGAGATTATTTATAACAGTCAGCCAAAAAATCATATACAAGAGAGTACAGGATATCTGTCCACACACTAAAGACCAAAGAATCCAGCTGAGGGCCTGGATCCCATGATAATGTCCTGCATGAGTCCAGTTGAAGACCTAGAGCCCATAACAATGCCTCCCACGAGCCCTACTGGAGGGCTAGAGCTCATAACAGTGTCTCATGCAGGTTTGTTTCATGGATCTGCCCTGGGAAGGCCCAGAGGTCAGTGGTGGAATCTAGAATGTCTGTGCCAGTGGGACACAGGACCTGTGCTAGTAGGCTAAGGAATCTGCACTGGAGCCAGGAAGCAACACTCAAAGTAAGAACCAGAGCTCCCCTGAAAAGTAGCACAGCCATCCTCAGCAACAGTGAGGTCCTGAGCTCCTCCAATGATCAGTACAGCCCAGTTCCCATCAGGAAAGCCAACGTGACAAGCTTTTCCAGAAGACTGAGAAGTGCACTATCTTTCCCTTTGGAGCCAGGAAGTGATGCTCAAAGTGAAGACCAGAGCTCCCCCAAAGTGAACCGAAGCGATTCTTAGCAACAACAAGATCCCGAGCTCCTTGGAGATGAAAACAGCCGAGTTTACCAGGAAAGCCGGCATGACAAGCCTTCAAGAAAATCAGCAGCTCCTTACAGCTTCTCTTCACTTCCAACAGGCTCGCAATAGCCTCTACCAGCTCCCAACAGCCTTCCTTCTTCTTCTCCTTGTCTGCCTCTTATGCAGCTGGCAACAATCCTCAGGTGGGCCTCCCACACCCAGAACCACACTTACTCAGTTCAGCTGGGCATTACAAGTTGACCGCCAGTTATCGATCCACCACCCATGGGAGGATGAGGGGACAAAAGGGATCAGTTAGATACTGAATTCTGGGAAACGTCTTCCCCATAGTTTGCAACAACCTGTTGGCCCCATGCCAGACTGAAGCTTTGCTGCAGTAGAGAGAAGATGTCTGAAGTGCAGAGGACTGTGTAAGTTGCTGGTGGTAGGAAAACCTACATCTTACTTCATTTATTTTCTTCTGTTCCTGATCTCCCATTTCTACCCTTCTTTAGTTACTTAGGAGCTGGACCCTTCATTCCTAGGATTGCACTCTTAATGAAACTCCTTTAGTCCTTTTTCCTATTTATTACACACCTTTCCCCTCCACAGGCCTTTGCAGAGGGCATGCACAAAATAAAACGATTTGGCAATTTCAATAAAAGCCGTGTACTCTCTTTCTAAAGCACCACTCTGCTCTGAAAAGTCAATATTCCTCCTTTGGCGATTTCCTATAATGCAGTTAGTTTAACAAACTAAAATGTGAAAACTTTAAGTGTTATGAGAACCACTGCATCCTTACATGTTGTCTAATTTCCTGCTCTCCAACATTTCCAGGACTTTTTCATGTTTTACCTCACTGTTGGCTAAATAAGAAAGCCCAGAAAGGCTGGCTTGGAGAAAAAAGGGTGAATTGTTTAGTCTCTTGACCACAGATGGTAGAAACTCACTGTGACCTGGCCAGCATCAAAAGTTGTGGGCCAGAAGGAGAAAAAGGGTGTTGGACAATGCAATGCACAGATGTTGTGGTGGTTTGGGGGGCATTGCAAGGGGAGCAATACAGGACACATATTTTATGAGATTATTTATAACAGTCAGCCAAAGAATCATATACAAGAGAGTACAGGATATCTGTGCACACACTAAAGACCAAAGAATCCAGCTGAGGGCTTGGATCCCACGATAATGTCCTGCATGAGTCCAGCTGAAGACCTAGAGCCCATAAAAATGCCTCCCACAAATCCGACTGGAGGCCCAGAGCTCATGACAGTGTCTCATGCAGGCCTATTTCACAGATCTGCACTGGGAAAGCTGAAAGGTCAGTGGTGGAATCTAGAAAGTCTGTGCCAGCAGTATGAAGAATCAGTGCTAGCAGGATGAGGGATCTGCACTGGAGCCAGGAAGCAATGCTCAAAGTAAAAACCAAAGCTCCCCTGAAAAGTACCACAGCTATCCTCAGCAACAGTGAGGTCCTGAACTCCTCCAGTGATGAGGACAGATGAGTTCCCCTCAGGAAAGCCCATGTGATAAGCTTCTCAAGGAGACTGACAGTGTACCATCTTCCTCTCTGGAGCCAGGCAGTGAAGCTCAAAGTGAGGACCAGAGCTCCCCCAAAGTGAACCGAAGCTATTCTCAGTGCCAGCGAAGTCTCGAGCTCCTCAAAGGATGAAACAGCTGAGCTGATCAGGAAAGCCAGATGACAAGCTCCTTCAAAAGAAGCAACACTCATTACAGCATCTACCAGCTCCCAACAGCCTTTCTCAGTTCCCAACAACTTCCTTTCTTCTCTAGTTCTGCCTCTTATGCTGCTGGCAACAATCCTCAGGTGGACCTCCCACACCCAGCACCACCCTTACTCAGTTCAGCTGAGGGTTGTAAGTTGACCACCAGTTGTCATCCACCATAGATGTCCTTTGGAGAGGTCAAAAACAGTAACTTCTTCCTGCTGTGTCTCACCCAGACAACTAGGAGAAAGGCGTGGCCTGGAGGTGAAAGGCTTTCGCTGCTTGGGAAAGGCATCCTTAAGAGGTTGAGAGCCGCTCACTGGGGAAAATGAATCTTCATTCCTGGCAGTGTGGGGCTCTGTCCCACTCTCCCTACTTGGAGAACAGAAAACACTTTTTTTTTTTTTTTTGCGATACTAGGGATCGGACTCAGGACCTTGTGCTTGCCAGGCAAGCACTTATTCCACTGAGCTATATCCCCAGCCCCAGAAAACACTTTCAAAAGTGCTGCCTCCTGTTCTTCCCCGGCCCACTTCCACGTGGCGGCTGTCATGGTACCCGTACTCCTCCCCCTGCCCCGACACTGTGGGTGACTCCATCAGCAGGAACCTCAGCATTGCCAACTTCAGTGGACGTTTTGGTGCTTAAAAGGCTCTACTGGATGTACCTGACTGCTCTTCCCGAAATATTATTTTCTCATGAGGAGCTGAGCATCTCCTTTGGCATCTAAGACATCATATTGTCCCTGGTTTTGTCTTGTTTTGTTTTCCAGGTTTTTTTAAATCAGGCCACGTTCGCCATATGTAACGATCACACTCCCACGGGAAGCCGGTGCGGGTGCACAGCAGGGCTCGGCTCCTCTTCCATCCTCTTTCCCTTGCCTCCCTCCCCTTCTCTCCCTCTCCTGATCCCACTCTCGTTTGAAAAAGGCCTCTCTACTTCCTAGTGTCTCCCTTTACTTTGCTCTTTAGTTATATTTTGGATTTCTCATGTGAGAAAAACCATGGGATGTTTCAGCCTGTGTCTGACTTCTTTCACTTCACATTATGATCTCAAGGTGCATTCATTTCCCGACAAGTGACATTGTCCCTATTTAGCTCCTGTTACTGGTGTCTGTCTTTCATTCCGCTGCTCGCTTTGTTCCCCAGGTGCGGGACCTCCTCGGGTCTTGGTTCTGGGTTCTCTGTTCTGTTCCTTCTTTTTTCTTCTCTTTCTTTGTTTTTTTTTTTTTTTTTTTTTTTTTTTTTTTTTTTTTTTTTTTTTTTTTTTTTTTTTTTTATCTTTTTGAGGCAATGTCTCGCTATGCAGTTCAGTCTGGCTTTGAGCTCACTTTGTAGCCCAAGCTGGCCTTGAGCTTGCAGCGATCCTCCTGCCTCAGCCTGTTCCTTCTTTAGATAGTTTCATTTGTCAATATTCCCGCTAGATGTGCCACAGGCATCTTACATGAAGATATGAAAACAGAATAGATGTGAAAACAAAAGCCATTCCCCAAATCTGCCCTCTTACTCCTTTTCCGTCCGGTAGGAGTCACCAGCATCCGCCTGATTTCTAAAGCCCTTCCCTGGTTGCTGAGTACCATTGCCTACCTGGTGCCAGCATCAGCCCAGCTCCTGGAGTCCTTGGTTGCTGGTTATCATCCTGGGCTCCTGGATTTCTGTGCTCCTCTGTCTAACTCAGTAATGAACACTGTTGGCCATATTTCAAAATGTAGCTGCTACAAAAAAAAGTATCTTTTTGTCTCCACCATAACCATCTGAGGCAAAGCCGCTGTCATGTCTCGTGGGGTTGAGGGCCCAGCCTTCCTACCAGTCCCACTATTTCCTCTCTTGCTTCCTACATCAGCTTTCCATAAAGTATTCTTTGAAAGGCAGATTATGTCACCCTACTTAAATGAAGTTCCAATGCCCTGAAGATAAATGCTCACAAAGTTCTGCCTATTCCAGCCCATCTCAAATTTACGACCTCATCTCATGACTGTCTCGTGCTTACTCAGGCTGTGCTGGTCACAGGGCCATCCACAAACACACTCTTCCCATGTGTATTTTCTGCTCCAAATCCTTTGCATTTATTACCCTGCCTGGAAAACCTATCTGTGGTTTCAAGGTTATTATCTTTTTATCTTATCACTTATGGCTCAGCGCAGTGCAAATGTTACCTCACAAGACCATTGTTGGTGACTCTGTTCTAGCACTCAGTTATTTCTCTCCAAACACAAATCACCATTTGCAATCATTTGTTTGTTTATGAAGCCTTTCATGAAACCGTAAGTAATCCCCAGGTCAAAGATAATAACATGTCATGCTCTCCATTTGTCCTTAATGACTAGCACGAGAGCTGACAGATACTATATGCTCAAGGAATGGTTTTTAAATGAATGCAAACAACTACCATTGACAGTAACAAACAGTATGGCATTCAGAGCTCTGATATGGACTACTTAACTATGTACATTGTTGTAGTCAGGGTTTGCAAGGGAAATAATTTAATACAGGACACAATTTATAGGATTCTTTTATAATATTCACCCAAAGAATAAAATGCAAAAGAATGCGGGAGATCTGTCCACATATTAGAGATGCAAAGAATCCAGCTAAGGGCCTGGATCCCATGACAATATCCTGCCTGAGTCCAGCTGAAGACCTAGAGCCCCACTCAATGTCTCATGCAAGTTTGTACCAAGGGTCTGCATTGGGAAGGGCCAAAGATCAGTGGTAGAAGCTAGAAAGTCCCTGCCAGAGGGATGAAAGCTGAGGGATCTACACTGGGGCCGGGAAGTGATGCTCAAAGGACCAGAGCTCTCCTGGAAAAGAACTGAAGCCACCCTCAGCAAATGTGAGGTCCCGGGCTCCTCCAATGATGGAAACAGCCGAGTTCATGTCAGGAAAACCAGCATGATACGCTGCTCCAGGAGAATCAACAGCACACCCCTTCTTCTCCAGTTCTCTTTTTTATGCTGTTGGTAACAACCCTCAGGCGGGCCTTCCACACCCAGTACCACACTGATTCTGTTCAGCTGGGTGGTGGTACAAGTTCCCATTAGTTAATCTACCAAGTATGTTTTTGTTGGTGACTTTTTTTTAATACTTAAGTGATTTGGAATAAGGATCACATTATATCTTATGACACACTCATGCAGGGAGTTCTATTCTGCATTCATTTTCAAATGGAACACGGTTGTGTGTGCATGCACATGTGCTCATGCATGCGTGTGTGTGCGTGTGTGTGTGTGTGTGTGTGTCTGTGTGGTGCTGGAGATCCAACCCAGACCAAATCTTCTCACATAAGCTAGACAAGCACTTAGCCACTGAGTGCCACCATCAGCTCAAAGCTACATTTGTTAGAAGTCAGACGAGGAGTAAAACTTCTATGGCAAGACAATTTCTTGTTCCAATAAAAAAATCTTCCTAGCAAGCTTTGTGCAAAATATTGACGTGGACATGAAAAACTTTGCACAGGAACCTGTATCAATATGTGATCAAGCAAGAAGGACAGAAGATAAAACTGCACTTTTCTTGAAACAAACCTATAGCTTGCCATCAATAAAAACTTGACACTCCCCATGGCCCCAAAAAAGCTCCAAGAATTATTCTAGAAGAATTTTTCAAAGGTATTAAGCAGAAAGTGAAAGTCTTTGCAGCTTGAGCCTAAGGAGGTATTTGGAGTTAACTGTCTCCTTGAAAGTTCTCTAACTAGTGAAAGGGGGAAAACAATTCTGCTGGTGGTTGCGAATTTCTAAAATACATGTTCACTGTTGAATAATGGCACATTTAGCCATTTTGATTTTTAAGACTAAACTCTGAAGAAAGATGGAAGTAGTTATACATGATTAAATAAATTCTCATTCGACATAATTTTAACTTTTTCAAACATTTCAATTTAATGAACTTATCTTAACATTTTAATGTTTCATAGGTAAAATGTAATGATTAGAAATTTCTCAGCATTTGTGGCATGTTTATAATTTTTCTCATGTGTAAATGGTCAAATAAATCTAAGCAGACTTTGACACCATAACAACCTCGTGGCTTTGGCCCAGTGTTCTGATGAGGGTCTGTGACACAGTGCTTCACGTCAGTCCAGGACGATGAGCCTCCTCTTTGTTCTGCTGGACAGGTGTACCTGACCACCCTGAGTCCGTGTGGTTGCCTGTCTGGGAAAGCGGTCATGGACAATGTGGTATGCACCTCTTGTAACCACCTTAGTGACACTGTATTGTGGGTAACATTGATTGCTTTTTCAACTAAGAACAGGTACTAGGCTTCAAAAAGGTTAAACAATCCCTCCAGATCCCACAGAGAGTGTGTGTGAAAGCCAAGTGCAGAATGCAGGCCCACATGCACAGAAATCCTCTCCTCCATGCCTCCCTACCTCAGGGCAGGAACACCGGAAACTGTACTTTGCAATAATCCAGCTCCATCATTTTTAAGAGAGAAGAAGAAGGTTCAAGGTTGTTTGGGGCTGTGCTGGAACTGGGATAGGATTTCAGGGCCAAGGTCAGGGTCTCATTAGGCTGAGTAGCAATACCAGCCATTGAGCAAGTGCCATTCAGAGGGACCCTCCCTTCTGCACTTGCTCCTGGCTGAACAGAGAACAGAGAAGAGCAGCCTCTTTCACACTCTTGCATCCAAAGTTGGCTGACCCACGCGGAGGAAAGAAAATAACTTCATGTATGAAAACATCTGCGGAGGCCTTCCGTAAGTTCAAATTTCTGAAAGTACCAACGATTCTGTAAGATTAATGGCAGAGATCTCATTTACTAGGGTGGGTAAGCACTCTTGCTATTGCCGTCAATGCTGTTACCATTGTTACAACAACTGGGTAATGTTTTTAGAGCCCTAGCTCGGTGTTGCCTTCAGCATCTGCAGGGAAACTAACAAAGCTTCGCAGGGAAGGATGAGATAAGACGAGATGATCTAAAATATAAGCTTTTAGTGCTTTCTGTGCTCAGAACCACAAGGTTCACACTTGAATTGATGTTGTAAATGCTTGAAAGAATTATATTTAAGTCACTACTATTTTAGTTAAAGTTGCACATTTTACTACAATCTAATAGATACTTAACAGAGTACCAACTTGAATTGGGATATTTTGTGCGCTGTGTATCTTAAATTGATTTTTAAATATTATTCTTGCATTTTTAAATTTAGTACACATCCTATCAGATTATTGTGTTTGCTTTCACTTTAGAGTTCAAACAAAAGCTATTTTGGAGGTAAAATGTACCAACACTAATTGACTAAACCTCCACCGCTATAGTTAAAGTAAAAATCCTTTAGAAATAGATTAAAACAATTGTAGGCTCCGAAAGTATTGAAAAACGTTTAGAATTAAATCTGTCAGAGGTAAAGGTACATCGGGGCACTGTCACATCTGGTATATCACTGAAAGCCTGAAGCAAATTTGATCAGCCTTTCTTAGTCCAGAGCTTGATTTTAATTCAAAACAATCCAAGGCCATGCTGGTTGGAATAAAATGTAAATAAGTGGTCACTAGGCCTTGGACAGTCCCAGGATTACAGCCAAAACCCCAAGGAGCAGACGCCTCTTGCAGCCTTGTTGGCAATATTTAATCCACATTTCAGGGAATCAAATGCTAATAAATTAGCAATCCATTTAGGTTTCATTGTAAGTTCTATGTGCTGGGAAAAGTAACACTGTTCTATTGGAGGATGTTTAATACATATCATAAAGTTAAACAATATAGCTTTGAAATCTTAGAAACTGAGAAATTCAGTTATTTGTGTAATTTTCTGAAGCATAGACAGTTTATTCAAGATAATTGTTCTATTCTCTATGCAATTATAAAGAAACTAGGCTATTCAAACTGTCGACTAGACTTCCAGGGTTATTTTTTTAAATAAATACTTGAACAGCAAACATTGGAAGCCATTTAAAAGTACT
Source organism: Dinomys branickii (assembly GCA_004027595.1). Lineage (NCBI taxonomy): Eukaryota > Metazoa > Chordata > Mammalia > Rodentia > Dinomyidae > Dinomys > Dinomys branickii. The sequence continues at coordinate 23,464 of PVLD010000782.1, forward strand.
TCAATAAAGAAAATGTTCAAATATAGAAAAGCTCGCAGAGCTACATTATTAAGTATAAAAGAGCACAGTTTCAGAGTCCTCTGTACAATACCATCATATTTAGTCACATTCCAAACTACGAAGAGGAGATTCGGAGAGAAAGGGGATGTGTTCATGGACTATTTTGAAGTTAAACATTAAAAGCAAAACCAGAACCAAACAAGCAAACAAAAATCCCCCAAAGATTCTAAACTAGCAACATTACATGTAAGCCTGCTAAGGCTGCCGGAGCAAGACACTGCGGCCTAGGTGGCCTGGCCAGAGCTCTGCTCTCTGGGAGTTCAGGAGGATACAGGTCTAAGAGCAAGGCATGGGCGTGGTGATTTCTCTGAGGGTCTCTCTCCTGGAACTGTGGATGGTCCTGTCTTGCTGTGTCCTCACTCAGCACTTTTGCCGTGTGCGAACATCCTGTTGGCTTTCTCCCAGTATGTCCATATCACATCGTCTTCCAAGGACACCAACCATATTGGAATAAGGCCCATCATAAAGATCTCATTTTAACTTAACCCCCCCTTTAAAGACCTTGTCTCCAAAAAGGACACATTCTGAGCCGTACAACATACATATTTTGAAAGACACAATTCAGGTCATGACACAGGTTTCTATCTCCCGTTCAGGTCAATTAGTTATGCTACACAGCATATTTAACAATAACTATATAGTTTTAAGCCGTGAATAAGCCCCTGACTTTGACAGTGTATTGTGCTAAGCTAAATCTTGGATACTAAAATCTCTCTGGCTTCACTAAGGTATAATTTTAAAGCTGTTCTTCCCCACCCAATATTCTACCCAATACTCAAATGTTTCTCTGAGATTGTTATGGTTGATATATTGTGTCAACTTCGGGAGTCTAGAGGTTTGGCTGCGTGATTCAGCAGGAAGCCAGGGTGCTTACTTTGTATACATCCTGAGCCTGTGGGAGAGGAGGGTATGGAGATTGTGTGAGAGCTACATGCCCTCTGGGTGGGGGTAGGCTGTTTACAATGTAAGGGAGAAAAAGAGACTGCTTGCAGCCATTCCTCCCGTTTTGCTCTGGTTGTTTTTGCTGTGCTCTGCTGCCATGAACGTTTGCCCTCTGCCATGTGCCACTCTGCCTCAGAACCAGCCAAGTATGGACTGAAACCTCCACAAATTGTAAGCTAAATAAACCTTTCCTTCCTTCCTTAACTTTGGGTGTTGGGTATTTGTCTCAGCAACGAGAGAAAAGTAGCCAAGACAGATGAGAGAAAAGTAACCAAGACAGATACTTTACTTCGTGTTCTCATAAAGCTCATCAACAGCATTCTTGTTGCCCAATAATCTACCAGATCCGGTGTACTCTGGAGTACAGGAAAATATCAACACATTTTAATATCTCTCAACAGGCTTGCCATGTAGTGAGTGTTATGGGTTTAATTGTGTTCACCTTCAAGTTCGAATGTGGAAGTCCTAACCCCCAGTACCTCCAAGTGTGATCTGAATTGGGAATAAGGTCACTGCAGATGTAATTAGTTAAGATGAGGTGCTACTGAAGGAGAGTGGCCCCACAATCCAATACAACTGGTAGCCCTGTAAAAAGAGTCCTGGACAAAGACATACACAGGAAGAATCCAAGTTTTTATAAAGGTGAAGATCAGGGTGATATCTACAAGTGAAGGAGTATCAAAAATCACCCACTAACCACTACACCCTGGAGAATGGCCTGAAACAGACTCGCCCCCACAGCTCTCAAAAGGGGCCAGTCCTGCTGACATCTAGCTCTCTCTCCAATTTCCAGCCTTCATACTGTAAGACAATAAACCTCTGTGACGAGGACACCACTGGGAAATACTGGGCTCTGGAGCCCTCACAAACCAACACAGTAGGTGCTGTCAATCACGCATGGACAACAGCCTTCTTTCCCTCCCTAGGAATACTTACCGAATTGCATTATTTCTTGCCTCCTTTTCACTCTCTTATTGATAAGAATGCATAGGAGAGTAAGCGATGGCAATACATCCTGTTTCTTGTACGGCACAAAAAGTGGCCCATTTTACCTCTGATGATCAAATATTTTTGGAGACTTGCTAAAGTTGTCATTTGCTTAAAACAATGCCCACCAGTCATAAGAAGGCATGAGCTTTATGACTAGGTACCTCCAGCTTACCAACACAATCCTGTTTCTAGATACCTATTTTTATCCAGCTCAGTATCTGTCCCTAAGCTGGGTACAAATTCTGCAGCAACACTGGTTTCTAGCTCTCACACTTGAAGATTTTGCACTGCTCACAAACTAGGTCTCAGCTGTGATGAGGAGGCCTCAGTGGACAAGGTCTTGCAGACCTTGTTCAATAATACACAGCTCTACCTAGATGCTCGTCTTGGGGCTCTCCGTAGAAGTTCTGGGGAACCAAAACGAGAAAAAAAGTTGTGTTTGTGGTTAATACACCTACCTCATCTGTCAAGCAATAGCTTCTGCCTCTTTTGTTGTTTAAACATCAGATATCTTAGCAGCTCTGAGTCAAGGAACGCAAAGCCCTAATTTTATTGTTTATTTCTTTGTTTGACATGATACCCTGCTTACCTCTGAATGAACCCACGAACGCATGAGCAAGAAAAAGAAAACAGCCAGGATAGGAAACAGCCAGGATAGGTTCATTTTACAAAGGAAGAGGAAAGGGGAGTCCCATTCTGTGAGCGTTTCTACCTGTCAGATTCTGTGGATTTACCTCACAGAAACTCAACAGTGAGGAAACCCCCTGGAAGACGGGAGGCTATACTTTCACCTGGAGAAAGAGGTATCTTAAGGAGTTAAATAATGTGCATATATTCGTTTTGAAACTGAGTGCATGAACCAAGGCACCACTGTATTTCATTGTACAAACCCAGCAACTTATCAAGACAAACTTCTTAAGAAACTTGTTACAAAAATTGTAATTATGAGATCACTGTCATTATACAGATGTTTTCTGCTAATGCTGGAACTTTCCCATCTCCCTCCCTTAGGAAGTGAGGGCCAAGATGACAGCATTTGGCCATGACTAGAAGCATAGTCCCAAGAAGAGGCCAGGCCAGGTTCAGGATGAAGCAGCCAAGGCCAGGCCTCCAAGCTGCATGACTGAATTCTGCATGAAAGGTAAAGCTCTGTGCAGTCATTCCACTGGGTGGATAAAGTCACATGATGTAGGGATGTAACTCTTAGATAAAAAGCAGGCTGAGTAGTTGGAAAGGTAGGCATTAAAAAGTAGCTGAGCACTTCCCAGGTTCCATGACCCTTAGAGGGTCTAGAGAAGGTCTAGGTTTGCTTCTTTGTTGAACCTTGACCACTGGGTGATCGTGACGGCCTCTGCTGTGGCTTGGAAATCAGTGCAGCTTCGTTTGCACGCTGAGGGAAAAGGCTGGGTATGATCTCACACAATGAGATTGTTCTGCCAAGTCCACCTTCCCTAAGGCCCTTAAGCATTTTCTCTGTGGCGCTGACTGGCAAAGCCTCTAATGGGGCCCAGCGTGGCCCCACACTCTTTCCTCTGGGCCTGGTTGTCTGCCTTCTCTGGAACGTGTACTCACAGCTTGTTTTGGATTGTCACCAATCAGGCCTTAGCCATAGCCAGGAGGTCTCAGTAGACAAGCCAAGTAATTGAACATATGCAAGTTATTTACTTTGTCCATAAAGTGGTGACCACATTCTGCAGAGCAATGGCCTCATTAAAGAACTGATTCTGCTCCTCATCACTCAGTGCCTGGCTCTGCCAGTACTGGCACAGACTTTCTTTCCAGCAATTAAAATAAACAATTCCCCATGTGCGCCAGCAGCCCTGTGGAGAAAGGTGTCACGAAATAAAAATGTTAGGGAATTTAAAATGAAACGTCTTTTAAGAATAGTGTGGCTTTCTTGAGCTGGGAAGTGGTTTATCTCGGAGTTTTTGATCCTTAATTTTAGAAGGGGAAGGGAACAGTCTTCAGTGGCCCAACCTGTACATTTTGGAGAGAGAGAAAATGATGAGGTTTTCCAGTACTGCAGTTGGTGAGTGCAAGGGCTCCTATCTCTCAGGGCTGTGCCTTCCTGACCACTGGGACGATCAGTGGGAGGCATGGGGAGGCTCTGAGGAGACAGATCTGGCTCTAGCCAGAGGCCTCGGGTCGGGGGGAAGTGGGAACAGGAATAGCCGTGAGGAGAGTGTGCTTCTCGCACTAGCAAAGGAGACTAGCATGATGGATGCTGGGAGAAAAATAGAACTGAAGGGGCTGGGGATATAGCTCAGTGGAATAAGCGCCTGCCTAGCAAGCGCAGGGTCCTGAGTTCAATCCCCAGTACCGCCAAAAAGAAAAAAAAAATTTGAAAAATAGAACTGAAGGTGGGTAGTGTGTCCGTCTGAGTTCACGTTCTGACCAGTCCCTCAGTATTCCTGGGGGATTGATTCCAGGAACTTCCACAGATACCAGAATCTGCAGAAGCTCTTGTCCCTTAAGGTGTAAAAATCTGCAGAGGACTTGCACACATCCTGCCACTCACTAAGTGATCTCCACATGACTTAAAATACCTAATGTAATGTATAGGCTATGTAAACAGCTGTAATCCCATGTTATTTAGAGAATAAGGACAAGGGGCAAAAATCTGTACACGTTTACTATGGATGAAATTCTCATTGCAGTCCATGGCTGGTTGGATCCACAGGTATAGAACCACAGTTCTGCAGCGCCATCTCCATCTGCAGAAGCAGGCCCCATGCTAGTGAGCGCAAGCAGGACGTACTCAGAAAAACCTATCACTCGACAATGGAGAGGGGAAACAGTCTGCGATCTGAGCTCCCAGACAGACTCCCCGGACCATGCCGCAGAACACAGTCAACAGGAGGGCTGAGGCTCGAAGTGACCAGCAAGCTGACACATTAAGAAGCTATAGTTAGAGCTGGTTGTGAGCCTGTCACCCTCAGTCATTCACAGGCTGACGCAGAAGGTTTGCAAATTGGAGGGTAGCTCGGACAATTTGGCGAGACCCTGTTTGTGAATGAGTGCAGAATGAACGAAAGGCTGAATGAATGTGATGTCCCTGCTCCCAAACCAGAACCCACTGCCCTGGCCTCAGTCCACATCACCAAAGTGGATGCCTTGAGTCCACTTTCTCTTTCACATACTGAGTTGTGAATCAAAATCTCACCTGGGGGCAACTGACAGGAGAGACTTGAATCCCAGTGCAAAAATTCTAGCTGCGTGAGTGTTGAGTTGATGTGCTTTTTAGCTTTCATGTACAGGCCCTGCGAGTGAATGCCAGCGGGCTTTGGAAAGGAGCTGAGCAAGCCGATCCACACTGCTCACCACGTGGGAAGAGCTTGGAGACACAGGACGGGGATCTGCTTGGGAGCTTGGGTGGTGTGATCAGAAGCAAAGACATGCTGAGCATTTCCTCTCAGCCAGAGAAAAGCCATGAAGAAAGTAATTTAGAAAAGATTTCTCTAAATGCATTATGCAGGCTACGTTTGTCCCCAGGGAGTTCCAGGGAGAAAGGAGTGTGTAGGAGAGGACAGCTGTAATGCATATGAGAGAAAATGAAGGCCTGGAGCTGGGTGACGGGCACAGCGAGAAGGGGATAAGGACCAACAGTCAACTGAGAGCACCTGATGGCCGAGGAAGTGGGTAATGAGACAAACCATACACCCCATGAGCAAAGACTGTCACTTGTCCCTGCAATTCCTAGTGCCTCTCCCATTGCTCGTTTTATTTTGGTTTGGGGTTTGTTTGCCTGTTTGCTTTTTGCTTTTTGTTGTTTGAAACCTGTGTGGTTCGGGATGGCCTTGAACTCATTGTGTAGCGCAGGCTTGTGGTAATTCCTGCCTCAGCTTCCCCAGCGCTGAGATTACAGACATGCACCACCACACCCAGCACAATCCCTCTCCCACTGCAGGGCATTTGTTCCATGCCCACGAGTGATAGCAAAGGAGTGAGAAGAACCAGTCAAGCGTGGTGAGCGACCGCCAAACAGCAGTGATTAAATGATGGCACAAAGCAATGAGTCAGTAGGACGCTGTTTCTTCCTTCCGTGACCAACAGCCTGAGGAGTAAACGGAAAAAGCACTCTGCCAAGAGTCCCTGGAGACACTGAGGAGCTCGAGGAGAGAAAGTGCCAAGTGGAGCTGCTTTTCTAAGAGAGATGAGGGCTCTGGGCCCGGGCCTGGAAGTCTAAGGGCACCGCCGTGTGGGATGCTGCGCCTGAGCCCCCAAACCGAGCAGCAGGGCCCTGATGCCAGGCTCCTGGGCAGGGAGAACAGGGTCGTCTCCTGCAGCAGGGACTGTGCACGGCCGCAGCCTGGCTGGCTTCTTTGCTCTGTCTGCACCCCATCTCCTCCAACACCAGATCTTGTACTTAGAGAACCGAGAGCGTGCACTTCCAATTAAAAAAGCCAAGGGCTAGACATCGCTGAACATCAAACTGCTGCCACAGGAGGAGGACTCGCGGTCATCTCAGTGAATGCAAGTGAAGAAAGCAGTTAAGGCAGCAAAGAAGGCAAGAGCAGGAGAGAAGCAGGTGTCCTCGAAGTAGGGGCTCGGCAAGTACAATAGATGTGCTCAGAGATACTCACACAAAAGCTAGGCCTGGTGTTGCACATCTGTAGTCCTAGTTCTCTGGAGGCTGAGACAGGAGAATTGCTGAGCTCAGGAGTTTAAGACCAGCCTGGGTAACACAGTGAGACCTTGTCTCTGTTTGTTTTTTTTTTTTGTTGTTGTTGTTTTTTTGGCGGTGCTGGGGATTGAACTCAGGATGCTGCGCTTGCTAGGCAGGCGCTTATTCCACTGAGCTATATCCCCAGCTCCTTAGACCTTGTCTCAAGAGAGGGAAAAAAAAAAAAATATATATATATATATATATATATATATGAATAATATATATAACATATATGAATAATATATATATATAATATATATGAATAATATATATGTATAAAATCTGCCAGACAGGACTAAACCTTCCGATATTCTTGGAAATTTTGATACTGAAGCTTCTATGCCAATACAAACTAAGAATCTCCAGGCACCCAGAAAAATGCAAATCAGCCACAATAGCAACAAATGTGACCGGCTTGAGCATTCTTCACAACATTCAAAGCCAGACAATAATGGAGCAATGTCTACAAAGTTCTGGAGGACGGCGTGACCCAAGCTTCTGGCAGGCAGACAGGTTACCATTCCCGTGTTAAGGCCACAGGCAAACATCTATGGGCAAAACTATGAGACTTCTGGAAAAGGGATTTGACTAAAAACCTTATCAGCTGACAGAAGAATCATGATGTTAAAATAAAAGTCATCGGGAAGCGGGAAACTTTGACAAGTAAAAATGGAATGAATCTACATCAAGATAGAGTTAGAACTAAGTAGTTATGAGAACGTACAGGTACAGAGCCTTGTAGAAGTGTTTGAAACCTGGAAGATATTAGAAAGCACCAAGTAAGCTACAAAATGCGAAATGAGTCAAACAGACAAAATAGTAACATGTTCCTCTTTCCATACAGTCGGCAATGGGTCAGCAAAGTTATGAACACAAACCGTATCTGCAGCATCCTTCCTCTTGCCAGCCTCCTTCCCTCGCCCTGTTTGCTTCATTTTAAAATTATTCTTTCTTTAATCCTGGAGAGACTTTAGGGAACAAGTCTCTGATGTGCCAGGAACTTTTATGTGATAGTAATTCCTTTAGTTTCACTTCAGTTTCTTCTGTAAATTCAACTAAAATCAAATGCCTGAAAAATTAAAAACAGCTGCTAGTATATGAGTCCAAGTTTTTTTAAAAAGTGATTTTGCTTGTTAACTATTTCAACCATCTCTATGAATAAAAATGTTAGGCTGGTGTTCATATTTTTGAGTGATCCACCTGTAAAATGAATGCCTTTTATCTCTTCATGCCTAGGACTATTTGCATTCTTTGTAATAAGCATTTTTATAAGGTCAGCCATAATTAGGAACATCACAACAGAGAGCCGGAAGAAAGCAGGCCACGATGACACCAGGGTTCATTCCAGGTCATGTGAGTAGGGACCATTCTTACTTGTGTGCTGGCCTTTGGAAAAGGCCCAGACTTCAAAGTCATTGGCCAGGCTTCCAAGGTTCGTCTTGTCGCGTTCCCTGATCACTTTTCAAGCCTTAGAAGTAATGCATTCCGTGTTCCAGTCTCACTGAGCTGCTCACGATGTCCTGGGTGCAGCCTCTCACACTGCAGGCCTTGGTTTGCATTTATTTCTCTTCACCACTGCCGCTCTCCGCCCCTTTTCCAGGCTGAGATTCCTCGTTAGTGCCCACTTGGGCTTTAAAAAGATATGGTAGTGGGTTGGGGAAGTGGCTTAGTGGTAGAGTGCTTGCCTACCATGTGTGAGACTGTGGGTTCCATCCCCGGCATCAGAGGATGGACGGAGAGTAGGAATGCAGGAAGGGAGGAAGGAGAGAAGGGAGGGCTCATATGCCTGGGAGCTGTTAGGAGACTTTCCTGCATCTTGCCAAGTCTTTAAAATTTCTGCAATTAGCAGTTATGGTGTATTAGTCAGGGTTTCCCAGAGAAACAGAACCAATCGGATTTCTACAAGAGGAAGAGATTTATTGCAAGGCATTGGCCTGTGCAGTCATGGGGACTGGCAAGTCCTGAGGTCTGCAGTCAGCAGGCTGGAGCCCCAGGAGAGCTGGTGCCGCAATTCTGGTCCAAAGCTCGAGCCAGTAAGAGCCAGTGTTGCAGTCTGAATCCAAAGGCAGGAAAAAGGCCACGTTCCAACTTGAACACCATCAGACAGGACACTTCTCTTACTGGAGATCAGCAGCCTTTGTTTCTCTGCACCCTCGGGGGATCAGATGAGGCCCACTCCTGTGGGAGGCAGCAGACTGCTTCACATGTCTACTGCTTTGACTGTTACTCTCATTTAAAACCATCCTCATAGAAACCCAGAATCCTCTTTACTAAGTATCTGGCCTCCCTGTGGCCTTGTCAAACTGACACCTAAAACTACCCATTACACATACCTTCCTAAGTCATGGACATGCCTGGTTTTCTGGTCCAACATGGAGATGGGATGGGAAACAGCATTTAGAAGGGAAGGGCCCACACCTGCAGGTGGTGGATGGTGCTGCCCTTGGGAGCATGGGCCCTTGCTGTGAACTCATGGCTTGCATCTTTGGCCTCATGCACAAGCTACCATCAGACCTAGGGGCTGGGTGCTAAAGAGTGAAATTCACTAAGAAAACACATCTAAAAATAGAAAATTAAGCACCCCAAACCATTGTTACTGTTGGAATTTTTATTTTGAGAAAACTATATTCTAAACTTGAGCTAAGCAAAACTGGAAGTGTAAACAAAGCAGTCATGGAATACATGAGCATGAACGTTTAATTTTTAAGAAATTATTACAGGGAAAGACGCATTGCCATTCATCCCCTCAAAATACTCTCCCTTGCTTCAAATGCACTTATCTCACTGTTCTTGCCACTTTCTGAAGCAGTTCTGAAGTTTTCTTTCATGAGTGTCTTTAGCTGAAGTACTGAATCCACTGAAAAAATTTACCCTTCACGATCATTTTGCCTTTGGAGAAAGCCAGAAGTTTCTTGGTGACAGATCGAGTGAATAAGGTGGATGAAATCACACTAGTATTTTATTTAACAGACTTTGCTGTACATGTTTTGAATCATTTCAGGACATGGAGGCACCCAGAGAAAGACATTCAGTAAAGACTTCCAGAAATGCTTCAGAATGTGGGTTGAATGTTTCAAAGCAAGGGAGAATATTTTGAGGAGTATTAATGGCAATGTGTCTCTTTCTGTAATAAATGATTTTTTTAAACTGTTAAACATTAACCATTTTTTATGATGCCATGTAAAAAGCCCAGCTTTCAATATGGAGGTAGGTTTTATGTATTCAGTTCCCTGTTGGTGATTCCTGGTCACTGGATGCAGAGTATCTATATTGTGTGAAACAAGTAGTTTATTTATTCCTTAGAGAATGAAAACTCAAAAATGAAAAACTAGACTTTTCTACTTTAAAGATGTCTATTGGAGAAGGTGTTTATAGTTTTGTCCTACAATTTCAAAAAAGATTTCATCTTCTCAGAGTCTGAAGGGTCAATAAACATTTTATTTGAAAAAGGCAGGGAAAAAATCTTGAAAATGAAGTAGGATATCATTCAAATGAGCTAAAAGCTGTGATCATTTGCAGAAGTGTCCCCAGAGGCACCCGTATGAAAGGTTTGGTCCCAAGGTGGCACAACAGGTAGACAGTGGACCCTCCATGATGTCTTCAGGTCACTGGGGTGAATCCCTGAAGAGGATGCCAACTCATTAGCTCACCTAGTCCGCTTGCTCCCTGGCTTGTGATGAAAGTGGTTTTGCTTTGCTGTGCACTCCTTACGTGATGTGCTGCTGCATCAGATGCCCAAAGCAATGTCCCACCACTGTGCACTGGAACCTTCAGAGCTCTGAGCCCAAATCAAACTTGCCTCTTGTAAGTGATTTTGGACAGAAAGCTGACTGATAGAGAAGTTACAAAGAAAGGAAGTCACATGTGAGGCATCAGAAATACTTGTGAGCTATACAAGTATGTGAATGAAATGAAGTCTAAAGACTGTAAAGAAAGTTGGTTGAGAAAAATCTTAATTCTCCCGGGAGTCAGTTCTATGTGAAAATCCTTGGAATTTGGGGAGCTACTGAAGGGGACAGACATTTACTGAGCACATGGGAAGGACTGCATATCTGGGAGTGTCACAGCCTCGACCTCCAGCAACTTGGTAAAATGGACATTATCTTCCTCATTTTGCTGAGGGGCATCTATGCAATCTACCTGAGTTTATCTCATTGGATGATTCACCCAGAATTCGAGGTAGGCATGCTTCTGAGTTCTTTCTACAATGTCCTGCTAGCTTCTGAGGGGCAGTGAGAATATTTGCAATCTATCTGATTTTCATAAATGCAAAGAATACAACGTTTAGTTGTTTGGGAAGCAGAATAATGGCCCCATGAAGTTGTGCACATGTTAATCCCTAGAACTACAAATATGTTTGTTACATTACACAGCAAAGAGGAATTAAGGCTGCAGATGGAATTAAGGTTGCTCATCAGCTAACCTTACAATAGGAAGATGCTCCTGTATTATCCAGGTGGGATCATAGTAAAGAGTCTTTAAACATGAAAGGAGAGGGGGATAAGATAAGGCTAAAACAAGGCAATGTAAGAAGGATTTTACCTACTATTGCTGGCTTGCAAAAAGGAGGGAAGGAGCCACGAGCCATGAGCCAGCTGCTAGAAGGTACGGAAGGCAGAAAAATTATTCTCCCTGAAAGGCCCCAGAAACGCAGCCTATCACATTTAGTCTGATGAGATTCCCCCACACACTTCTGACCTCCAGAACTAGTACATTTGTATTGTCTGTTGCAGTAGCAACAGGGAGCTCACCCAATCTCTAAAGCCTTCCATTTCACATTGCCTGTGCCATGGGAAACCAGCAGTCTCAAGTCCATTCGATGCCTTGTATATATAAATACAAGGGGTTTTCAGTTTCTCATGTTTTCCTAAAACATTCTTGAAAAGGAAGCAGGGTTGGCATTCTCTTTCTCTTGAAAACAATGTAAATGACTTGCTCACTATCACAGTGAATAAAGTTAGACCTCAAAGTTTGGAAGGGTGTTGGTGTCTTCAATGCACAAACCGCACATTAGGTAAAGAACGAGAGAAGTGAGGACGGGCAAGAAGAGACGGACGGAGATCTGCAAAGTCCCTGACACAACAGCCCAGCGTGCAGGACTTGGGGAATCTGAAGATCAGTGTGAAAGGGTGGCGGAGGAGCCTGGCGGGCTGTGCTGTCTTGAAGCTGTGGCCTGCATGGAGTACACCACCTTGTGCTGGGTTGCTTTCCACGTTTTCCTGCCTAATTTCCTCTCACTCCTTTTGCCTGTATGGTAGCTAATTGTGGTGTCAACCTGAGCAAGAAATGCTTGGTGGACTCGCTTAGCATAGTTTAGGGTGTGAGGATGTGGGTGGCACCCATATGCTTGTAGCATGAATAGAACAAAGGAAAAAAAGAAAGTCTGCCTTTTTGCTTCTTCAGAGCGATTCCAGCCTTTGCCGTTGCCTTTGCACATCCCTCTCCAGGATGCCAGGGCAGGCTTGTTAGCCTCCCAGGGCAGACCCTTGTGTGTCCCGATACGGACTCGCACAGGACTCTGCAGGGAGCTCCTGACCGTCAACTTGACTGGATCCCTCAGCTTTAGTGTTCCCAAAGCATCCCTCCACATCTGCCTCTGTGGGTCGCCGTTGTAAGCCTACCTTCAAAGTTCTTCGTAGTATACGTATGGTAGAAATATAAAATTAAACCATTCCTCTAGTACACCCAACTGATAAAGTCGGCCTGTAAGTTTTATCTAAACCTCTGTTCTATAGGGAATGTTGGCTTAGATAAATAATACTAAGGAATGGACACCCTTTTCTTTGGAGAAACTGAAAATGTAAGGAAGTCTTTGTAACTAAGCAGAGGTTCTTTGAAACCCAACAGTGACCTGTTTTTATTGCAAAAATTATGCCAACTTGGTGATAACAGACAACACAAATTTTATTATCTCATAGTTCTGGAGACTGGAAACCTCCAGTGGATCCCATCAGACTAAAAGTGGTTCTTTGGAGAAAATGAGAATGTAAAAAAGTCTTCGTAATTGAACAGAGGTGCCAAGACCATCCAGTTTTGGCAAAGAAAGACATGCTACAGGGAAGATGGCGAGGATGGGTTGCCTAACAATAAAGTATGTATTTAGGCAGGAGAATAAAATGGACACAAGGAGAAATGAGCAGAGAAAATTAAGGCTAGAATAAGATTTGTGAGGAGGATGAATGTTCATTATATAGGCCTATACTTGACACTCAACTCTACAACCTCTCTGCAAGGGTGAGCTCTTGGGCAAAGTGATGCTGTGAAGATTTTAAAATAATCCTTACACCAAACATACAAGTATTAATGATGAACATGAAAAACTTAAGCTCAAATATTAAGTAACTTAAGCTCAAAGTCACCCAGCTCAAAGACAGGCCTGACTCCAAAGCCTAGCTGTTCTCATGCTGTTGAATTTTGAGGACCGAGTAACGTAAGTCAAGTTGGGGATAATTATCAGATGAAAACAAAAATGCTTCTGAGAAACACCAAGGCAGAATGGCACACAAATTAGTGGAATGCAGTTAAGTGGTGTCCCCGGGGAAACCACCATGTGATAAGGAGCACGAGGTACACCAGGCCCCACAACACAGGTGACGCCTGAGAATGGAACAAGCCCAACTGTCTTCTTCTGCGTAATGTCTGGATATTCTGAAAAGAAGCATAAGCTTCTGCAAAGTGTCCCATCACTTTCCCCTCTGAGGTCTGTGGCCTCCTTGTATTATGACAGCAGTTTTTCACACTGAATGGTAGACTACCATACACCAAGTCAGCTTCAAGAAATGTTTGTGGAAGACAAAGGCCACATATTGCACAATGTTTGGGTGTATACTAAATGCATCCCCAAACCATCAGACTCTCTACCTAAGACATCCAAAAAACCAATTCACTTTCAGAGCCATTTTAGAAAACTGTTTACTGAACTCCTTTTCTATTAGTTGACTCGGATGAAAGAGAGTGACATTTTCTACTCCCAAATGTTTTACTGTCTTTTATTTCCTCAAAGCTGTCATTTTGGAAAAAAAAAAAATTTAAAGAACATTTGACATCACTGTCAAAGATCATAAGCTTTGATGGTGAAGAATCAAATGTTTCTCAATTTTCTCCATGACCTCTTCCAGTTCTTTTTGGGTATAAGAGAGTTACATGCATTACAGACTTCTGAAGAAAGCATGCTGGGTGCCGAATATGCTGGAGTCACCTTCATCACCCCCTGACATGTCTAAGAGTCCTGCCCTGTCCTGGCTGTGGAAATGGTGCTTGGTAAATGCCAGAACCTGAAGTCTTGTTTCAACCGTGCTCTTTGAAACCTTCCTCCCATCCAATCGCTCTGGCTAACAAGTGATCACATTACAAAACAATAATGGGGAAAAACAGCAGCCTGCAACAGTCACCATGTGTATGAAAGTGTACTACATGTTGGTTAGTCATTTCTCTTTGGTTTTGGTAAAATATAGCAGAGTAAAGGCTGGTACTATGTTGAATGTTATTGGAGAATAAACTAGACAAAGGAAAAAAAAATGAGTAGAGGTAAAGATTAGAAAAACACAAGGTTATAAATGGAAGTTATTTAAAAGAAGAGAAATATTCTACAATAGATGAAGAAAGTTTTAATTTCTTTTCACATTAAACATTGTTTACCACAACTAGCTAACAGAAATTACTGTTAACATTGGTGAAAATGAATTCATAAAACTGAAGATAAGGTATTTGTCATGAGAAAAGCCCACTTAATGTGATGATGTTAGATACTATATTTTTCATGGAGAGATACAACTTATCCTCAAGAGAAAGCAAATCGTTGAGATCAGGGAGACATGCTGAGGTTTTAATAAAGAAAAGCTCTGCCTTGTCCAGACGCGTGAGCTCTAGGACACTTTAGGTAAAGGAGATGAGTGAGATACCAAGCCCTGGGCAGGGGCAGAGGCCCATGATTCAGGGTTATTTACGTTACTGGGTCTGTGCAGCTCTCACTTTTGGGTAGGTGAACTGTTATTTTTGGCAGATGGATCTTCAATAGTAGCCTTAGATACAATCACATTGTAACCATCAGGCAGTCCAAAAGAGTATTTTAAAGGGACAGGTGGTACTTTCATGTATATACCATTAAGGCATCTAAATTTTTGGTGTTTTCAGTATATAATTTTACTGTTATGTTTATTCTTTTCTCCCATCTCTTACAACCATGGCCTTAATTATTAAGTGACATAATTCTTTTTCTACTAAAATCAATTATCCCACTGAGAAAACTCTTGGTCTTATGAGAGGGAAATATATGATATATGGGAACACACAGAAAAATATACTGAAAACCAACAGGGAATCTTTTTAACTATCATAAAAATGCAATCATAATTAACTGATAGTCTTTTAACTTTGGAAAAACTCAAGAGTAATTAGAATCAAAATAAGTACTAAAAGTAATTACCAGTGCTTGATTTTACAAAAGAAGAATACAGCCATAAAGGCTAATGGTCCAATTAAGTAACTGCCAGATTCTTTCTAGTCAACACTAACAGAACCCACATTTGAACTAGTTAACAAAGCATATAAATATTTAACATGTCTTGAAATAACATTGTAGCAATAACAGAGACTACATAATTCTATTCACTGTTGTGACTAAGCACAAATTAACCAGGTTAAATACCAAAGATACACTGGGAATATTCCCAAACCAAGAAGAGAATATTAAGTGAACTTTAAAAGATTCAGAAATAAAAGTAGAAAACATTTTAAACATGAGACAGTGCTTAAACAGTACTGACTTAATCAAGACCTTTAAAGTCATCACCAAATGCACTACAATATCTTTTCTTTTTATTTAGTTTACAGAAAGAATCTATAAGTACAGGTTGCAGAAAAAAAATGTTTAGTGCTATTTACATTCATTTTAAAACTCTGCTCTATACAAATTTAATTTTGATCAGTATGAACAATATTTTTGTAGATCTACTGCATATAAAGCCTTTTTCATCAAAGCATTACAATGAATAAAATAACCTGATTGCATTTAAAGAAAGCTGACCATTAGAAACCATTTACACTTAATGCTTTAAGGGTCATGAACACTTCTTAAATATAGAACATAATGTCAGCCTGCAACTTCATTTTTGAAAAGGCTAAAGTTATTTATATGGAATATTGTTCTATATACTACACGCCAATCTGTATGTAAGTTCTATAGTTAGGTATTTTATAAGTTTTTTATTAAATATATTCTACACATATTTGTAATTTCATCCAGGAAGATTTTTTCCTAGTGAAAAAAAATATAAAATCTTTCATATTTTTTTACAGGTTTAGATGAAATTAGTTCATGCTTTAGTGCTGTGCAAATTGTTTTTAGCATATTGATCTTTAAATTATTGGTTATAAAATAAAAGTGGCATCCTTAGTCATGTATGCCTTAAAAAAATCAGCTTCTGATTTTCATACAACTGCAAGCACTAATACCAAATGCAAACTATAGAAAGAAATAAAATTAGTACTGAGATTTTTTTTGTAGTTTTAAGAATTCATCTGAACTAATGAGTAAGTATAACATTGGACACAGTTATGGATGAGCAGTAAATAGGGAAACGTCCCATTTTCTGGTATTCAAATATGTGAAATCGGTCAGTCAGTGAAGTTTTCTACTATTTCTGCATGAGAATGAAAGCCTCTGTGCACCTGGCACCCTCCCACATTAAGGCTAGAAAACGCACTCGCCCCTCCCTTGTGCTGTCTGAACAAGCACTCAGCAACAGCAGGACTCAAAGAGTGCACGGGTTAAAGGGAAAAAATTAGTTTCGTCAGCCCTCTACTGAGTGCTTTAAACAACAGGCACATTTTTTTTTCATTTGTTGCAGTGAAAATAGTCACACTCAGCTTAATATTCTGTGCTAGTACAGCCACCGTGGTTGACTTTGGTAGAATTCAACCAACATTTTAGTTTCTTTTTCCTCTCAAGTTGGCCCAGTAATTAACTTCATTAATTGCTGAGTGTCTTCCAGTGTGGAACTGTACATATGGAACTGTACAGTGAGTATTTCTAGGTATCATAAACTGTTATAAATTCTGCTGATGAGGAAAATAGTATCAATCTTTTTTAGTGCAAGTTGTATTTTGGAATACTTGTTAGTTCTGGTGATGAAAACTTTTGCGGCAGCAAAACTGTTTCTGCTATGAAAGATAACTTGTTAACTTTTCCCCTGGAGATGGACTGCACTCAAACACCAATATATTTTTAAATTGTTCAACATAAACAAAAATACAAGAAATTAAAAATGACGTGAAAAATGTCCTTGGTTTTTTTTACTTTCATGAGAGAAGGTGAGTTGTTAATGCGGTAATTCAGGTCCATGGATTTGCAGGCAGACTGTTCCTAAAGGTTTCCGAAGCTATGTTGGGTCTCTTGTGTCCCAGCAGCATGAAAGACAAAGACCGCGCGCACCACTCTATGCGGGCAGCGTTTACAGGATCACACAGCAATTACTCTCACCAGTCTTTTCACGGTTCCTCTGACCTAGGCAAAGAAGAAAAGCTCATCTATAAACAAGAACACTACGATGGGGGCACAAAGTATAGTAATAATTTTTGTAGTTTTGTTTTTTTAAAATTAAATGGCAGTTAATAAATGCTCTTTTAATGTTAGCATATTCCAAAAATGTCTGGTTGTTTGCTTCGCAAACTCTACTCATAAGCATGAAAACCTCCCCTCCTTCAGAATAGCCAAGAAAAACTCAGCCATGTTTGAATGTCTGTCTTTGTGGCTCAGTGAGACATGTATCCAGTGTATGGCTCACCTTGGGAGTTTGGCTCTGGCAATGTCTCTCTGGCCACCAAATGCATCACTGTTGTTTTGCCAAAAGGAAGTTTTAATGCTAGAGAAAAAAGCAGAAGACAATTTGTTACATATACTATGACCTGTTAAAATCACTAATTATAGAAGTAAAAGCATTTTAAAGATGGATTGCTTTTTATATGGTTTCCTCAACAGACAGAACTTCTTACTGAAGAAAAAAATCTCTACATACAAAGATTAAATTAATATCACCAAGAGATAACTTTCACAGCTTAAAAATGACTGTTCTCACCTATGGCCACTATTAGTTTGACAAATGTATCTGTATTATTTAAAGAAGGAGGACAAACAGAAAATATATAATTAATTGGTTAATATAAGTGATGACCTTTAGAGACAGGAATCTTTTAAAAACCCTTTTAAGCATACTTTTTGCAGATTATGCAAAAGTTTGAATTAGGAGATGGTCTAATTATATATCAGCTGCCTAATAAAATTACTGCACTGATTACAGTAATGTAGAAACAGGAAACAAACTTAATTTTAAATATTTACTTTCAATCTTGTATTCTTCAATTAGAAAAAATTTTCTTAGAAGTTAGATTCATTGTTTTAGTATCAATCTTAATATTTTCTAATCAAGTCTTTAAATCTCATCTGTTCTTTGCATAAAACTACAAGCAGCCAGTACAACTAACTTGTGGCGCTGTTCCTACAGTTTTCCTGTTTTTTGATACATCAAACTATGAACAGTAGATACTGATGTAAACAATACTAAAGGAGAAGGAAGACGAGAAACAGAATTGAACGTGCTTTGTTTTCTTGAGTGTGGATGCTTTTTCTTTCTGGTGACACAAGGCAATACCTAGAACAGAGGTTTTAGCCTTTAATGTATATAAAAATCACCTGCGAATAAAGCTGGAATTTTAAAATGAGCACCTCAGAGGCCGGAGGTGCACTTGTCGAGCATGCACAGGGCTCTAGGTTACATTACCAGCACCGTTACAAGGAAGAAAGGAAGAAAGGGAGTGCGGGAAGGAGGCAGACCATGCAAACAGGCAGGCCGGCCAACTAAAAAGATAGTTGGGCATGGTAATGCATGCCCATAATCCCAGCACTCAGGAGGCTGAGGCAGGAGGGTATGCTGTGAGTTCAAGGCCAGCCTCAACTGCAGAGTGGGACACTGTCTAAAAACAAAAACAAAAAATAACAACAAAAAACCTAAAAAAGATAAAAATGAGTATGTAGCAGAGGTGATTCTCATGTCTGCAACCTCAGAACCACCCTATGGGGAAGCACTGAGCTAGAAGGTGCCAATCACTAAAGCCTCAGCTGACCCTCTTTTTCCCCTCCTGTCGCTAAAGCTGCCAACCACCTTTCTTTCAGTGGACTGAAATGCCACGGGTTTGGAAGGCTGTCCATCAAGAGAGGATTGAAAACCAGAAATTTAAACCTAAAACTTAATGACCCGCACTTTCAGAAATGGCAGAGAAACTGGGGACAGTGGCACACACCTGCAATCTCAACTACTTGGGAAACTGAGGCAAAAAGACTAGTTAAGCTCAGGAGTTCAAGGCCAACCTGGGGAACACAGAGTGACTGCGAAAGCAATAAAAGAGAGAGAAAAAGGGAAAGAAAGAGAGAAAGAAGGGACGGTGTCCAAACCTCTACTTCAGGTGTTCTTATGATGACCGAACCTCTCCTTAGCTGTAACCCCCACTATTTGTCACCCACTGCTTGAACATCTCTATGACAAGGATCTCAGAACAGAAACAACAGCACCGTGGGCTGTTCTTTCTTTAGACAGCTCAATGTGTTTGCATATTCTTTCTTATATCAAATTTTAAAAATCATCTGCTTTTGAGTTTTAGTTACTGGTCTAAGTCTAATTTTCCCAGGTTTAGTCTCTGTCCACAACAGCCACTCAAAAATCTGAAGACAGCCACCATCCCTGTGTGCTACCTTCTTTTTCATGGATATTTAAGAACACCAAGGAACTGAAAACACAAATAGTTGAGTATTATGTTTCAAATCTGATCAAATACCCAGCTGGAATGATCAACATGCATAGGCCTGGCTGTGCTCCTATGTTATCTAAATCACTAAGGCCAGAGGTGGCTTACTGTGTTTCTAGAAAGACTGACAGTAACAGGCTGTCGATAATGACATAAGTTAATCTGGTATATTCTAAAACATATTCCAAAAATCTACTGGTAAAAATTTAAAATTTAATGAGAATGAGTCAAAGATTTCGATTTAATGCCAACACTGCACCTTTAATATGGTGTGGGAACACTAAGGCCATCACGTAAAGATAATCAAGGAAGAGTTGATGAAAATTGCTCCCACAGGACAAAACAAGAAAGAGATGGCAAATCTAATTCAATCTTTAACTCAAGACCTTGAAACCACAGAGAACTAATAAAAAAAAAAAAAAAAAAAAAAAAGATTAACACACAGCCCTCTCCTTAACAACCCTATAATATAGCCAGAGAGCAAACAGGTAACTTGTACGTTAAGACTGGTCCACCTAACCAAATAAAAACAATGGACATAGCTAGAGCCTAAAAAAGCTCTAGGTTTCTTTCTTCTTCTTTTTTTTTTTTTTTTTTTTTTTGACAGAACCTCACTGTATAGACCTAGCTGGCCTTGAACTTACTATGTAGCCTAGCCAAACCTCTTGCCTCAGCCTCCTGAACGCTGGGGTTAAAGGCATGTGCCACCAAGCCTGGCTAAAGTTCTAGTCTAGTTTTAAATGGCAGCTATCTCTCATAGGTAATAGCATTTGCTAGATCAATTATAACAACCCTGTCATCAGAACTGGGTTATGTGTGAGATTACACCGTGAAAGGTCCTACCAAGTAGACAATGTCAAAATCATTTTATTCATCTGTTCTAGCCCTCTAGCATAGTAGATTTCATCTTTTGTCCTATGTAATACTCAAAGGATCTTCATGAGAGATTTTATCTCATTTCCTATCTCTAAATCACAGAAGAATTCAATAAATATATAATAAATAAATGAATACAGCATTCTACCTTTAAGGAAAAACAGAAAAACATTTCACTGTCAGGTGTAGAGAAAAAAGTCTGACTATATAGAAACAAAGATATATTTAAGTGATTATTTAATTTGCCTACAAATTTCTAAATATCTGAATATATGTAAAAGGCATATACTAAAAGCAAAACCAACCCTCAGGACAGCAGAAAATGTATCCCAAAGAGGGCACTATTGAGCTACATTTCTGCAATCACATATAAAGAACAGCAGCTAATAACTGAAGAGTTTGCTATGTGCCATGTACTAAGTACTCTGAACATATAAACTGATTTATTCCTCCCAGCTCACGAGGTAGACACTAACTACTGTAATCCCCATTACTGATGAGGAAACCGGGACACAGATATTTTGTTAAGGCACTAGCACTCCCCATCAGAAAGTGGTGGAGGCAGGATGCAACCTGTAGTTTGAGTCCAAAATCTGTCCTTGCCATCACCAGGCTAATACACTCATGGCAGTCGCTTACCTTTATTCTTACATGATTAGTGATCAGATGCAGTCAAATTGAAAACATCTCTTCATGTATTTAAAAGCCAACTGTCATAAACCTTTCCTATTTTGTATATCCAATTTTAACTTAAAAGTACATCTGAATTATCCAGGAGTACAATAAAATTATATTTGTAAAATGGCAGGAATGGACTCCTATTATATTCACAGTTTATTTATAAAAAGCACTACTATTAATTTTAATGAAATGTGAAATGTAAAATGTAAAGGGGTATGCACACCAAAAAAGGGCAGAATTCAAAGTTAAATTTACTAGGATTTTTACAAGAAAATTAAAAATGAATAATAATACAATCATAACACAAACATTAAATGCCATTACGAATTTCACTATTACCTCCTAATGTGACATTTCCATGTAGAAATCGTCCTTGATAAATAAGTCGTAGAATATTTGGACTGCTCACCTGCTCTTCTTCCCAGTCTGAAAAGAATTCATGGAACTGATTAGGTGCATTTCAATATATAACTGAGGCCTTACTGCACTGCTTAAAAATCTGAACCCAAAACAGTTGTAGGACACTGTCATAGATCATGCATTCACTGCAGCCTTTCTTTTTGAGTCCTGTCATTAAGTACCAAGAGATGCAAAAAACACTAGCTTTTGTGCCAAATTATAGGCCCACAGTTTAAACAACTAAGACAAATGAGTTGGAAAAACTCTAATTCTGGTAGAGCAATATACCATTTGAAATTTAGTTTCAATTCCAGTAATTAGCAGCCAATATTTATACCTGTTAATTAAAATGTATTTGCAAAGGCTAGAAACAAGTTGAACAAAGATTTTAAAAAGGACTTCACGTAGTAGATAATGGTGATATATTATCTTTTTTAGGTCAATTGGCAAGTAATACAGAAGAAAAGCTTTATATCATCTTATCCACAATAAATGCCCAGAAGAAGCCTCCAAACTAACACATATTAGAAGGTATTATACAAGTGAAAGCTAGCAACCTATACCAAAAAAAAAAAAATCAAAGACAGCCTGGCAACAGCTTTAGAAT
Organism: Dinomys branickii; assembly: GCA_004027595.1. Classification (NCBI taxonomy): domain Eukaryota; kingdom Metazoa; phylum Chordata; class Mammalia; order Rodentia; family Dinomyidae; genus Dinomys; species Dinomys branickii. The sequence goes on from PVLD010000782.1 coordinate 45,483, forward strand.
TAGCAGCAACAAGTATTTACACCTGCTGAACTTACACGATAAATACAGACCTAAGTATATTTAAATTTAAGTATCTTAAAGTATAGAAAATATAAATAATTTCTTTTCTGCTGTGTCTAAATTTGCTGAGATCTGGCAAACTGAGCAGAGTGGGCAGTAAAAAAAATTTTTATGCAAGTAACATCCAAGTGACACAATCAGTTTTCAATACTGACATGATTGTTCACTATACTTGATTCTCAATCACTAATCAAGAATTACCCTAATTTCAATAACTGAATGAAATAATTAAGAAAAGTATTTTTCTACCTCAAGTTGTACTACAGCTCCAATAATTTTTTTTTTTTTGGTACCAGGAATCGAACTCATGATGGCAAGCTTGCTAGGCAAGGGCTTATGCCACTGAGCTATATCCCTGGCCTCAAAATTTTTGAGAGGGGTTACCTTTGCCTTACATTTCCTTTTCTACAGTATGTCAGAAGCTATCTTCAAGGGCCCCCCCAAAAAAACCCATAAAAGTAATCTTTTGTATTATACCTAGGACAAAAACACTCAGGTGTTTAAAAATGCTTTTCATACTGATCATTACCCATCCAGCATGTCTATAAAGAGAAAACCCAGTAGTGTTAGAGCCCCAAGCTTTCTGCAGTTCCTTTTCAGCCGTGACTTTTAGTTTCAGTTCCTCCCTCATTTAGGAACTAGCTTTTGGCTACCAACTGAAAGAAAAAAAGATAGTAGCTCAAAGTACTTGCCTAAACTAGTATTTCTCAAACTCAGGCCTGTGAAGTTCTTATGGTCTGGAAGGCCTGTCTGAGAACTCTCAAACTGTTTTCATTTTGATGATTTGGATGTGATCTCTAGATGTTTAAAATAACCACTTGATCTTCAATAGCACACCTGGGGCTTTAGTGCCCATGTATGCACTAGGTTTATGATTGTAATGATGCCAAGCAGTCAGTACTTCTTTAATTGACGAGATTAATGAAAAGAACAGGAGCTGACGTAACACAGAAATGCTACACTCCCTCTCACAAGAAGCTGGATGACAACGGTGCAGTGCATGAATAAAGACTGTGGTGAGTGCAGCAACCTGGTCACCGTGCACTATGCAGGAACACAGGAATTCATGATGCAAGTGCAGGGTGGCTCTAGCAAGAACACACCACGAGCATATTAGTACTGTTAATGTGAACACTACCAGTTTGAGAGTTATATTTGCATTTTCTTTATAGGCCCATTTTAATTTCATGATTTTTGAGTTAACAAGGATGAATAATTTTAATTGGACTTTATGTTTCTATATTTTAAAATGCACATCATAATAAAGTACTAGGGGGTCTACCTCTAAAAATGGTTCTCTATGTTACAGTTGAGAAACACTGTTTAATTGATTCATTTTGTATACACTGTGTTCTTTGTTGAAACAAGTCCTGTCCTTTAAAATTCAAATTGGTTCTGCTAATAAAATTGCATGAAATCAGCTGAAACAGCCTCATCCTTACTATGGATGCCACAAGGATGCACAGTAAACGGGTCATGATGACGCCTGAGGGAGCTCACAGGGAGGGAGGTGAGACAGTTTTACTAGACAGAGCAAAGAGAGAGAAAGGACTAGCTAACATACTCCCCAAAGCTGCTGGTTACAGGTACTGGCTTGGTCTTTCTTGACCTTGCTAAGGAACATATGAAGTAGCATGAAGTAAAATTTACCTTTATTTCAGACTTAATTTTATGCTGGCTATGTATATCCTAGGCCAAAAAAAACTATTACAATATGCTAAACATAGTGCTTTTTTTTTGTTTGGTAAAAATAAGTTTAATGATATGAAAGTGTTATGTGCATTCACTATTTTTTCTTTTTAAAAATATTTTTTGCTTACACTAACAATTCTAAAGCAAGAACAATGACTTCGCATACTGAGTTTCTTTACTATTTTAGAATGAGAAAGCTGAAGGGCAAAATCTAAGAAAGGATAGTGATCTCCTTAAAAGCCAAGCATTATGCCCTCAGTTATTTTTGTTTTTTAATTTTATAGGCTGTTAACTTTCTCAGGTTATTTTTGTGAAACAAAGTAAGCCACAGAGAATTAACACTGTTCATCCTTGAGAGAAAAACATCACTCACCCATTGGCCAGTTGTCATACACATGCTTGGCGATGTCAGAAGCAGAATCATTAGGAGAAAACAGGAACTCCTTTGTTTTTCCACTCACCAAGATGAGGCGCAAATTTATCTGAAAGACAAGCATTCTCTTAATACAAATCCTGAAAGTTTTAAACACAGAAATAGCTTACATTGGCTTTTCATTTTAGTAACACTAAATTATTACCAGTGCCAAACTGTGGTTATGTACTCCAAGTCAATCAAGCTTTATAAAAAGAGCAACAATTGGGCATAGGATTTTATTTCCTATCATTTAAGTGTAAAAAGAATAAAAATACTAGAATGTTTCTTATTAAAAATGAGATGTTAGGGGCTCGGGATATAGCTCAGTGGAATAAGCGCCTGCCTAGCAAGCGCAGGGTCCTGAGTTCGATCCCCAGTACCGCAAAAAAAAAAAAAGAGATGTTAGCATCTACAGTGAATAAACTGCTACCTATCACAGTACCACCAAGGCACTGATACAACTACTATATCTTGTTTATTTTGGTGGTACTGGGAATCAAACAAACCTCACACAGGCCAGGCAGATGCTGTGCTACTGAGCTATATCCCCAGCCCCGTTTGGTTTTTTGAGACAGGGTCTTGCTATATAGTTCTGGCTGGATTTGAACTCACTCTGTGGCCAAGGCTGGCCTTGAATTTGCAGCAATCCTCCTCCCTCAGCCTCTCAAGTGCTGGGATTACAGGTATGTGGCACTACATCTGACAAGATACTGATAGGCTGAACTACAATCACAGCTGACGCCAATCCTTGCATCTCACCCCTAGGTTGAAGCCCTAACTCCCAAAGCGATTATATGTATGTGAAGACAGGGTCTTTAAAAGACAACTCAAGTAAAATGAGGTCCTTAAGGAAAGGCTCTAATCAGTAGGACTGTGGTCTTCTAAGAAGTGAAAGAGGAAGAACACTTGTGTACTCACTGGCATCTCGCCTACCCACCCCTCCGGAGTAGGAAGTCCTCACCAGAACCTGACCATTCTGGGATCCCAGTCTCGGGCTTTCAGCTTCTGGAACTGTGAGAAATAAACTCTTGCTGGTTAAGCCACCCAGTCTACAATATTCTGTTATGGTAACCTGAGCAGCCAAATACACTCAAGAAAGAAAAATACAAAACAAGAAGTATGAGGCTACCTTCAGGAAAGGAAGCAGGTTTTTATAAGATAGAAACTATAAGCCCAATTACTTGGCTCTGAGAACATGACATTTATACACAGAACATTCAGGGGCTGCTAAACAAATTATTTACTTATAGGGCTCAAAAAAGGTATAAAGCAAGACTAAGTTTACACTTTTTTATAGCAAACATCAAATTTGTTTTGCTTTTTGCCACTCCATTTAATGAATCAGGATTCTTTTCTTCCAAGGTCTCAAAATTTTACTGTTTTAAAACTGACACACAAGCCTGGCATGGTTGTACATCCCTGCAGTCCCAACACTCTGGGTGACTGAAGCAAATGGATCACAAGTTCGAGCCCAGCCTGGGCAACTTATTGAGACCCTGTTTCAATATTAAAAAATAAATAAATAAAAAGGCTGGGGATGTAGCTCTGTGGCGGGGAACTTGTGTGAGGTGCTGAGCTCTATCCCTACCACTATAAAGAAAGAAAACAGACTGACACATATCCAGATCACCAATTAACTAATAATAACCTTTTATATTTCAAAACTCAATAATGTAAGAGTTTATCTAGATATTGAGAGCACTACTGTTCCCTAACGTTTACAGGTGGGCAAGAGCTTCTGGTTTGACACAGAGCCTACTCATCTTTCCTCACATGGGCCTGCTTCATACAATTCACAGCAGTTTGAAGGTGGCTTGTGGCTACAAAATAAGAACAAAAAGCTGAGTGAGATTTTAAAATTGTCTATCCTGAGGGAACCTAAGCAACTCAGTGGGTGGAGAAGGGAAGAATATGATATTCCTAAATCTAAGAATGTATCAAGTCTTACAGTTAAAAGCATCTAAAACAGTTAAAGGCTGCTTCAGGAAAGAAATTTACAACAAAAAACAGCAGCAGTAACTCCAAACATTGGGTTGTTGGGTGAAGTAACCCACTCCCTGAAAATACTTCCATTGCCTGGTACAGTGTCTGGCACAGAGCTACTTAACCAGTATTTGCTGACTAATATCTGAATGTCTCCAATACCACTGAAATGCACCTCAGTGAAGATGCACTTGGAGCTAAAATTCACATCCAGGTTTCAGCATTCCAGGAACAGTATTTATTGCAAGAGCAGTGCAGCTTGTGGAATGATAATAAATAACTTCTTGGTAGTACTGTGGGCAAGTGTGGGTAATTCAAATAAGTGAGTACTTTATTCTTTTTACATCTTTAATATCAGCACTTAATTTAAATACGATCAGCTGGGCGTGGTGGTGCATGCCTGTAATCCCAGCACTCGGCTGAGGCAGAAGGACTGCTGTTCAAGACCAGCCTGGGCTATACAGTTAATTCAGAAGCAGCCTGAACTATACAGCAAGACTCTGTCTTAAAAAAAACAAAGAAATACATAAATAAATAAACGAATACATACCTGCTATCATTTTAATAAGGCCCCTGAAAATTAGAATTAATTTTGACTTGTTATATTAACACATACACTGGGTCTAATTTTCAAAAGGAGATAAAGATGGGTTATTTACATGAAGGATTAATAGACCAGTCTTGACTTGGTTCTATGCTTCTATCTATGAAACAAACTTGCTCTAAGACATATAGTCAAGTACACTTTATGACTGTAACACTGATGGAAGAAAACACTAAATTCCCATAATTTCCTTTTCTATAATTTTTCTTTCCCATAATCTTTCCTTTAGAAGAAATCTTTTTTTTTTTTTGTACTGGGAATTGAACTCAAGACCTTGCACTTGCTAAGTAGGTACTTATGCTGCTGAGCTATAACCCCAGATCCATTTAGAAGAAATCTTAAAAGCAATCAGTCAGATAAACCCCTGCATAAACAATCAGCAGTTAACTGTCCCTAATAAGAATCTTTTGGGCTTATTCAAGGTAAATAGTGTCAATTACGGCCCCCTCACTAAATATAGCAACTCCCATAACTGTGAGCCAGTTATCTTTAAAATCGCATGTACTTTCTATCGAAGTATTCACTAATGAAAGACCTTTTCACTTCTCTGAAGCCAAGCAAGCTAATTGCAGTACTCTGGAAGGTTAAGGAAGGAGGATTCAAAGTTCAAGCCCAGCCTAGGCAACTGAGTGAGAACCTGTTTTAGGGGCTCAGGGTGAAGACTCTGGGTTTAGTCAAGAGATGGGCAGGAGCGCAGGAAGAAGGGGCAGGGGAAAGAGAGAGAACACAGGCTACATTTGTTACTGTGCCTGACTCATCACTACTTGCATTCTAGAGTTGTGGGAATAGGTTTGAGAGGCTTTAGTACCTACCTACCTCATCACTCAGCAAATTCCTTACCGCAGTCTCCATGCTCCTGCCTCGGCAGCGTCATCCTGACTGTTCTTGCCCTCCCTCCACTCTCACCACAGGTGTTCACCCAGTTCCTCCCAACTGCCAAGTTCTTATCACAGATTGTTCCTTTCGCCTGAAGTGCTCTGTATCCCCCACTCCAACTCACAAAGCCAACTTAGTGTGCGTTAGTTTACAGTCCTGCATGTTAGTCCACTGAATAGGACTAAATTGCTTATACATACTTGAAAGGGAAAGGCATAAATATACCCCCATAAATCTAACCATACTGGATAGAATTATTTAGCTAAATTTTTGGAAAAAAAAGTCAGAAAAGAATTTCAAAAGAGAAATTGGAAAAACCAAGAAAGTGTTTTTATGTCCCACTAAAAGGAGGCAGCAATCATATTTGTTTGTTCATTTACTGGTTTTTCAGACAGGGTTTCACTGTGTAAATTAGCCTGGCCTTGAACTCACTACATAACCTACACTGGCTTTAAACTCATAGTAATCCTCCTGCCTCGGCCTCCCAAGTACTAGGATTATAGGTGTGAGCCACCATTACTAAAAAAAGCATTTATTTATTTAGTAATCATATTTGTGAATAAGTTTTATACATGGCATCTATGAAAATACTTAATCTGAATTCTTTTAAAAACACATTAATGCATGTTAATTTTTACAAAATACTGGGTTCCAGTGTGGTATTTTCATACATGCTGTAACCTACTTTGATCATACCCACCCCCTTACCTTCCACTATGCCCTGTTCCCCTCACTCTCTTCCTCTGGTCTAATAAAGGTCTCCCTTCTAATTCCATCTTTTTAAAAAAGATTTCATACCTTAGGGAAAATATGCAGTACTTGTCTGAGTCTGCCTTACTTTGCTCAACAAGAAAATTCTTCTGAATTCTTATCTATCTTATATTCAATGGACTAAAGACCTGGTTGTAAACTAAATTACACTGAGTTGCAAAATGGATTAAAATTATGAGGTCTTTTACTACATTTTTTTTAGCAATACATGGGATGTAGATCCTAATGCACTGGGTATTAAATCTTTAGGTGGGGAACTCAGTGAAACACCTTATTTTTAATGCAGGAACATTTCCCCACACTAAGTGGCAGATAAAAGAAAGCTCTAAAGTTTCTAAAGTTTTGAAGTAAACATTTATATCTCCTCAATTATGTGGAATGTGAATTTCCAAAACTACACTCCACAGCAATATTTAATACTTTCTGAATTATACAAACCATTTAATATTAATTTTTAAAAATCGAACTAAACTGAACAAGCAGTTGTTGGACTATGAAAGTAACAAATAACAGGGTTAGATGACCTGCTTCCTTTTTTTCTCAACAGAGGAGAAGCAAAACTGTGTTTTTGTAAGTGCATCTTTGAGTCAAAGCAAGTAGTTCAGCATTTATGAAGATTTAGTGTCCACCACAGTTTCTCATTAGTTATTATTACAAAATATGATCATCATAGCCATCACACTTAGTAACTCACACACCACAAGTCTTTAAGTACTTCATAATGTGTATTTACTTTAAAATAACTTTGAAGAACTTTGATAAAATTTAAATTCCACTCAAAGATTGATACTATGTATTCTTGGCAATTCTTTTCTTTCTTGGTATCAGCAATCAAACTCAGGATCATGTGCTTGCCAGGCAGGCGCTTATAATACCACTGAGCTATATATCCTTGGCCCATTCTTGGCAAATCTGGCAAAGTATTCTTAAAATTTTTTCCCATATCCTATAAACTTTAAAATGAGGTTCTGATATAGCATTGCATCACTTTAAAACCTTCCCACATGATATCCCTTTAAGATCTGAATATTGGATACAACCAGAGGCTTTAATCTGATTTCAATAAGCAATGGCAGCAGCCTAATTTGTTACACACACTCTGGGACACTGACTTGTATGTAGGAAAACCTTTGTTCTGAAGAGCATTTTTAGGTCTCCTGGCTCACTAAGGTTAAGAACAACTGTCTATTCAGTGTAAGTGTTCCAGTCAACCAAGAACCAAAGATAGGAAACATAGAGGCAGAAAGGTAAAGCAATGAGGAGGGCACTGGGGAAGATGGAGGTATCTTTTTTCTCTTGTACTTGCCACCACCGAGGGTCTGAGGAGATCCCCCAAAGATGAGATTGGGACCCTCAGCTCAGCCACCTGAGTAAGCACTTCACTTAGGTTAAAAGAATTTTTTCAGGATGCTTCACTGTGAGGCCCAGGCAGATTCAATAGGCAGTTAGAAAGAGAACAGTAAAAAAACTGGAGGAGAAATACTCTGATGCAGGGGTTCAGACCGGCCAGCTGCTACAGATTAGCAGAGGTGGCCTGGAGTACTCAGCTGATACTTCAGTGGAACATAATGAATGAACGCATGTGCTAAGACACTAGGCTAGATGCTGTAAAAAAACACAAACATGATAAAAACACAGTTGCTAACACCCCAGTACCCTGGATGTGCTATAAGGTACTCAATTCCTTAGGAGGTAGTAGAGCACGAGTAGTGACTGAAATTCAAGTTAGTTTACTGTTGTTCAAATGTGCTGGGTATGATGTATTGACAGGAAGACATATTTTACTTATGGTATCATTGTATCTTTTTAAAAATGTTGAGATAGCTGCACCTACACCATTAGGCTTACTGTCAAAGGACGTCAAAGCGCCTTGCTCCCTTTTACAGCGTAACTGTGAATTAAATATTTCTATCAGTATTATATAAAAGAACATATCCAAAAATAATCTTTAAGTATTAAGCTAAGGTTCATATAAAATGGACATCCTAGAAACACACAAATGAATAAAACATCTTTCTTGTATGATTTTAAGAAAACAGAAGAAATGGTGTAGACCTGATGCTATGATTAGGAAAAAAAAAAAAATTTTTTTTCTGTCTTTTTGAGACAGGGTCTCACTATGCAGTTCAGGCTGGCCTTGAGCTCACTCTGTAGCCCAGGCTGGTCTCCAACTCGCAATGATCCTCCTGCCTCAGCCTCCCCAGTGCTGGGATTACAGGCATGTGCCACCACGTGTGGCTAGGAAAAAAAATTTAATGTGTGCTTTTAGTTTATGAAAACTAGTGCCTCATAGAGATAGTGTGACAGATGACTGTTAAGTCTCTTCCAGGATTAACACCATGATATTAGTATTTATAAAAGGGCCTACTATTTAGAACTATAACGATTTTGTTATGCACACATAAATGTTCAGTAACAACCAAGTTATTCTTATCAGTTACACTTTATACCTGAAGTAGAATAATGACAACCACTGCCTTTATTTCCTCATCACTAACTCTGACTCCCTATACACACTGAAGCCACACTACTGAAGTGTACTCTTAAAGGACACTTATGATCATCTAATAAAATCATCAAAAAACTTCTCATTTCTTATCTTCCCCAGTCTCACTACAACATTTCATATATTTAAGTCTTTCTTTTTTGAAAATCTTTCCTTATTATGTTTCTCTAGGTCCCAAAGCCTGTGTTCTGGAACACAAGCCTCTACAAGGCATTATTAAGTGCACAGATAAATCTGTGAAACACAACTTCATATATTCCCTTGGAGAGATTTGCCACATATATTTCATGTGTTAAAAGGCCAAAAAACAATGAACATATTTATTTAACTTCTGTTTAACACACTGTAGTACTTAGCTACAGAACTAGTTTTTCTTTCCTATATTATCTGTTATCATCTCACAGAGCCTAGTGTTTGGTAAAACATACTTTGGGATGACTATTTAGCTTCTTTCATCTTCTTTTTCAGTTGCTCCCACCCCCAGTAATACAAACAAATACTAGCTTTCTCAGTGCTCCCTGATATATCACTCCACCCCCTCCCCACACCCCATACTCTATCATTGAAACATCTCCATCCACTCCCTCAGCTTCAACATCACCTGTTTGGAACATGCAACATGCATAAATAGCAATCTAACCAGTGATGGACAGTCCCATAAGATTACAAGGGAGCTGGAAAAAGTCCTTCCACCTAAGTGATGTCATAGCCATCATAACATACAGCATAGCACAGTAGCACATCATTCACACTGTGGTGACAGTAGTGTAAACTAACCTTAAGCGGCCTGTCATACACAAGTGTAGCCTGTATTTATGTACAGTATATATACTAGATAATCTTAAATGACTATGTATTGGCTTATGCATTTAACATACGTGATTTTATTATTTGAGTGTACTCCTACTTATTAAAAAAAAGGTTACTGTAAACAGCATGCTGTGCTCCACAGGCAGCACACTCATGCATATTGGGTTAACCACATCTCTCAATTATATCATTTCTCTTTTGTGCTACTTTCCTGCTGTTTTATTGTGACCTTAGCAATGGGCTATACCATACGGTACATATATCCTAGGACTATGACTCTTACATATACATACACCCCTGTATAGCTAGGTGTACAAATTTGTGTAAATATATTCTGTGATGTTCACATGTGACGAAATTCCCTAACAGCATACTTTTCAGAACCTATCCCCATCAAGTGACACATGCTAACTGGCTATACTACTGCCCTTGTTGTAGTCGGGTCTGCAAGTGAATAGAGTTAATACAGGACATATAATTTATTGGATTATTTTATAATATTCACCCAAAAAGCCAAATGCAGAAGAGTGAAAGAGATCTGTCCATGCACTAGAGAACCAAAGAATCCAGTTTTGGGACTGGGTCCCATGGTAATGTCCTGTACAAATCCAGCTGGAGGCCTAGAGCCTACGGCAATGTTCTCCACGAGTTCTGATGGAGGCCAAGAGTCCATGACAATGTCTTATGCAAGTCTGTATCAAGATCTGCACTGGGAAGATCTACTGTCAATCTCTCAGCTCAATTCATCTTGCACATTGCCAAATACTCTCAAAAGTTTAAAACGTGTATTCTTGAGAAATAACATTTACTAATTATATAAAGTACAAAATTAGGCATCATGCAACCCTTGGAGGTAATAGCTGTTGCTATTTTATAGATGACAGTAAACGAGGACAATGTAACTCTCAAGATCATATTGTTCACAATCTAAACTCTTCAGGTCAATTACTACTATTTCCCTACCCAAATTTCTTCTTCTACCCAACTGATATTCACTATAGATCCTCTCCTGGCAAAAATCACCAGAATGCCTTCTGAATTGCTGCTGCTCAGTTCTATGGCCACTTTTCAATGGCCTGTGTGACCAATCAGACCTTTAGACTACTACTTCCTTCCTTAGAGTTTCCATCTAACTGCTGGTATAGTCAATCACTAGTGACCTTACATAATTTTTGCTTGGGACAATTTTGATTTATATCTATCATGTCACTACTACTATGAATACTATCTCCTTTTACTTTACCCTTCCCCTAGGCTTAAATTTACAAACATTGTAAGGTTTTCCTATAGCTACAACACAAATTATTACATGTAGCGAGATATAGTTTATAACTATATAACAACTCTCCAATTAAATTGTGTCCCTCAATGTAGAAAAATCAATCTTAAAACTTATTTCTCTTAGCAACAAGCATGACTTATTATGTGCATGGGCACAGAACAATTTTGGTGATGAGGTGCTTTTGGCTATGTTTTGTTTCTCAGCTAAATCTTGTTAGATCAAACAAGAAAAAAAGAATATTTTTAATTCATACAGTGAATTCCAGTCATAGTGCCTGAAAAAGATATTTAATATACTGAAAGAATGAAGATTATACCAGAGTACCCTAGACTAGACTATAGCTGATATTCCTAAAGTAATGAACTATATGTAACAGGATACTTTATGTATAACCACTAACAAAAGAAAAATATTTTCATATTTTTTAGTGTTATGTAGTCAAGCAAATAATAAGACTATTTTCCATACAATCATGCAATAATCATGGAATACAAGCTCTGAAACAGACCAGTGAATATAAAGCACAGTTGCCCTAAAGAGCAAAAAAGAAAACAGTTTAAAATCATCCCATTCTTTACAATATGTTTGTCAGTCAAGTCATTATTCAAAGTGATAGCAAGCTCTCCAGTTTAAGAATAATACATTCTGTCTGCCTATGAAGAAAACGATTGTTTATACTGCCTGTGCTTTGCAGTCCTATTCAGCTTGCGCAGACAATTTGCATCAACCTGTGACTAGTGATACTGTCACTTAGTAGTGACCTAGATAGTTATGACCTCATGTGCTCTTGAGATTTTCACTTATAAATTAATGTCCCTGGAATATCACAAATTCTTCCTTGAATACCATGATATTATTTATTAAATTTTAAAATATGAATAATTATCAATTTTCTTAGGGTTGGTATAACAAATTATTCAACATGAGAGCAATGCACAAGAAAAAACAAATGAAAGTGATAAATGCATTGTTACTAAATATTAAATGTTATCAGTAAAATATAGCATAAAATTCTGCATCCATGATACTTTCTAAGCTAAGAATGATAGTCACTGGAGGAAATTGTTCAGACCATTACATTTTTTAAAAAAATTTAAATGTTCATAACTTATTGTTACAGAATATAAACATAGCAACATCAACACATATATACATGGTATTGTAATACAGAAACCCAAACCAAACAGCAACAGATGGTTTCAAAGAGAAGAAATAAAAAAAGATGAGTCCATTAGATTACCTTTTATTTGTAAGCGTCTGAAACTTCTATAATGAGAACTAAAGAGAAAGAAATTAAGAAAGATTTTCAAAGCAAGAGAAAGGTAAATTTTTGACACAAGGATCAGGGAATGAAGCGTGGATTATTTGCTAGCTCTGTAATTTGCAGACAACTGAGTTAAACAATTCTGGATACTGTGACACTTCATGTGTGAACAGGTCTGTGAAAACAGCAGTTTTCCTTCTGACCAAAGTGGAAGTGCATAGGCCAGTTGGAAATTTCCTCCCGAGTGGACCTGCAGTGGACAAGATGCTATGATTACACTGTGTGAGCCCTCACATGAAGTAGCTTTTTTTTTTTTTTTGGCCCATGCTTCAGGTAATCGTGTCTCTCTTAAAGTGTTATGTAACTCCTTGTGAATCAGAGACTGGTATTCTTGAAATTGCACTTTTTATAAGTAAATTTAACTTGCCCAAGATTGCTCCAATTCAATCAGTCCAAGAACAAGTTAAACTAAAATGCTAAAGTGTATAAAAAGTTAAAACTTCCAATTATATGTAAATCAGTATTTAGGAACATTTTGAAAAAGTGAATGTCAGTAGTACTAACAGGTATTTTTCAAAGAAGAAATAATTTAAAAATTTTTATTCATTTATTTATTTTTGAGGGTGGTGTTGGGGATTGAACCCCGGGCCATGCGCATGCTACTTTTTTCACTGAGCTATACAAGCTCAGCACCCAAAGTTTTTACGCTTTTAAAATGTGAGTGCTGCTGTTTTGTTCTTAGGATAGAAGGCAAAAAAAGAATAGAAATAAAACAATCCATTAAACAAGAGGCATGGCAGAGCTGGCCTAAAAAAAAAAATCAAATGATAAAAATTAAGCCATTAGCAAAAACCCGAAGAGGCGAGTTCCTTTTTGGAGAGCCTCTGGAAGTTGTTTTTGTGCCAGCAGGAGTTTTTGTGCACTATCTCGAAGATTACTCCAATTTTAGTTTTTCAAGTTACAGTTTAACTTACGAAAGTTACAAATTCAAAGTTTCTATGCTGCACTGGATTTTAAAGTGAGCTTTACGTTTCTGTTCAATTTATAAGTCTGTCAGAAATCAGTGACTTTTAATTAGTTGGCCACTGTGTCAGTGAGTTCTGTGTTCCTGACCTGAACCACCTGTGGATCAAAAAAATTTCAGAAAACACCTGCATCTGCACTGAACACGTAAGGTATTTTTCCCTTGTATCTCCTCAGAAAATAAGAGTATCGCAACTATCTACACAGTGTGTACATTCTACTAGGTATTTCAGTAATTAAGAGAGAATATGAAATACATGAGGACGTGGTAAGTTATATGAATTACTATGCCATTTTATACAAAGGATTCATCACCAGATTGGTATCCACAGGGGGTCCTGGGACAGTCTCCCCAATCCTACAACCATAAGGACAACTGTATTTAGATTTTAGACTACAATTTATTATTATAGTATATAATTATATTGTATTAGAATTTAATTTATAATTGCATAGATTCTTTTCTGTTTTAGATATTTCAACTACCTCATAGCAAATCTTCCCAACTACCTCATAATTCTTACAAATTCAATAAACTAAATTTATTGAAATGGTGAGCCTTTCTCACAAACATCACAAACTTTAAATATACTTATGAGCCTTTTTCCTAAAGATCACAAGCAAAATCAAGACTCAATTTTTATATATTTGTTTCTTCATAAAAAAACAAAATTTCATAATAAAATGAGAATATCACTATCTTCAAAGTAGTTGCTCAGAGTACATGACATAAACCAAAAATGTTCTTACAAAAAAGAAACAAGTAACAACACAAAACTTCTTTTCAACAAACTAAGATAAACTAGTAGTATAAATGAAACAAATTAGCATATATATTGAATTATTTTTGAAACTGAATATGTAACATGGGGAAGTATTTGAACTTCTCCCTACTTTGCATTTCTCTTCTACTTTCCTCTTTATCTGTGTGCATTTGTATTGTGTTTCTCATACAAGAAACCATGAGATATTTGAGCTTGTGTGTCTGACTTATTTCACTTAACATGTTCAAGTCCATCAACAGGTAGATAAGGAAAATATGGTATTTGTAGAAAATGGAATACTACAATCCGATGAAGAAAGATACAGTTGAGTTATTCAGAGGTAAACCAATTACATATTTTAAATTGAAGTACTTGTACAACGGTCAGAAAGTACATGAAAGGATGCTCAGTATCATTTATTTGAATCTTTGGCAAATAAATGATTAGACTTGGTATTTATATATATTGAATTTTAAAATGTACATCTTCCCAATAACTACACAAGAACTTTGAACTTTCTAGAATGTGCACTTTTTCATTATTTGATTATTTCCTACAATAAGATGATAATGATTTAATCTTGGCTCTCTCATAACAAGATGTGAATTCTGACCACAGCAGGTAAGGTCATTCCACTAAAAGGCATTATTTGAGATTCTTTTTTAACTTTTCATTAGATATTATTCTGCACTTAGCTGCTATTCCTCAAAAGCTTCATACTCTATAGAGAAATTACATGAAGACTTTGGAGAAAACCTGAGAAGTGTTGGGTGTGTAACGAGAACATTATCAAATGTCTCTTCTTTAGCCAAAAGCATGTCAATTACAGCCATTGGATAGGTAATGTACTTATTTAAAAGTAATTAGTGGGAATGCTCTATGAAAACACAGCCATATCAAACATGCTGTAAAGAAAATACATACAGAGGGGCAGCAGTACTGGGGAACTGAACCCACGACTTTCACACCGAGCTACATCTTCAGTCCTTTTAAAAATTATTATTAAACTTTTAATTTTATTTGTGTATGTTTGAAGTTCATGTAGTTCATAATCATCTTAGGTAATGTTACATGCACATATTATAGTGTTTCTATCTTTTGTTAAATTCACTTCCCCTTCCCTCCTCGTCCAGTTCCTCTATTCCATTTTTCACTCTTATTGGTATTATTTTTCTTAGCTCATGTTAGAGCAGATAATATTTACATTAATTTGGGTTGACAGGTTCCTGTACACGGCCTATCTTTCTTACTTCCCCTTCCAGCGGCCCTTGTCCCCTTGGTCCATTTCCCTATTGCAAGAGACCCACCCTCTTTTCCGCTTCTATCCATCCGTTACCATTGTGTTTGTATTTTGTGAGGCAAAATACAAACAATTCATATTTACTGAATTGAGAGATAGTGTATGGTACTTGAGCTTGTGTCTGGTTTATTTCACGCAACACTGTATTTTCCAGGTGCTTCTATTTTCCTATAAATGTCTCAAATTTATCATGCTTTAGAGCCAAGTAGTCGTCCATTATATATATAGACATCACATTTTCTTTATCCAATTGTATGTTGGTAAGGAAACAGGCTGTTTGCAGGATTTACCTATTAAGAACTGTGCCGTGATAAACACTGCTATGCATATATTGCTATAGTATGATGATGACTTAAGCTCTTTGAAGAGGATAACCAGCAGGGGCATAGCAGGGTCATATGGAATTTCTGGTCATGGAACAGGATTAGCAGATACAGTGAAATGTTGCCTGAAGACCATTCACAGAATCTTAGAAATAAAAGAATAATTCTACATGATATTTTCATTTTAATGTAGTTACCTAAAGAATCCTCTAATCTTTCTTAAAGCTCCCCAATACATTCATTTCCATGGCTAAGACAGTGCTGGAAAGAGAATATTTCTAATTCCACACTGGCATTCCCCAATGTATTTTCACAACCTCAACAATTTTTCAAATGTAGAATTTAACTGTTATTACATGTATTACCCACATACATTATTACCTCTTATGACATTTTTAAGAAATATACAAAATAAATATGAATATTTATATCTTAAATCCTTAAACTGTGCATTACTCTTGGGTTTATGTGAGGAGTAATGAGCTTGAAAGAAAATGGCTGCCTTTGGTTTGTCCTTTCCTTAACCTCGTCTGATGACTTTCCAACTTACATGTATTTATTTGTCACACATTTGGCCTATAAATCCTTCGAGTATTAATTAAACATGTATGTAAATTAAATCTCAACTAGACTGTGAATCCCTCAAGGGCAGAATCACAATGCCTTCAGTTCCTTCTGTCATTGTTTCTACATATTTTCTCCGCCATTAGCTGGTTTTTCATGGTGGGTGTTTGTGTTAGCAGATTAAATATTCTTAATGAAGGCAGGTACCAGTCCTAAACTAGCTGATCATCCTCCCTAAAGTGCGTCAATAAAATCACCAGGGGGCCATTAGAGAGGAAGAGAAAAAGCCATGCCTACCACATTCACAGACAGTCTCTTAACAACCCGCACCATGCTGGAGCGGGAACCCTGAAAGGCAGCCCCGTGAGCAGGCTTAGTAGCAGTTCTTCCTCAAAAACACAGGTTTTCTCAATGTCTGCAATCACTCTACAAATTTCTCACAGCAGTTAAAATATTATTTTGATAAATTTAAGTGTGACTGAAGTAGGCTGAAGCATATATAATTAGAAAATATTGGAAGACAAAAACTTCTAAGTGGCCTTACTTGCCACAGCAAAGCTATTACATAAAGCAGATGTGAACTGTTTCTCATAAAAGGGAAACTCGCATAGAAATTCCCAAATTTTAAGCCACTTCTAAGTGCTCATCAAGCTTTGGCACTCTAGTAATTGTTGAAAAACTTGGTATTATTGTTGGTGATAATACTAGAAGAAACATTTACTGACTGCTTACCATGTGTCAGCAACATGCTAACTGTAATTATACACGGTAGATACCGCTATCTGTATTTTTCCATGTGGAGAAAATTAGGCCTAAGTGCGGTTAACCATCTTGCCAAAATGGAAGGCAAGATACAGTTATATTTGTGAGCTCAAGATACAGACTAAGATAGGGTTTCTCAATCTCAGAATAACTAATATTTTTGACAGGATAGTCCTTTAATGTGGGGGTTATTTGGTGTATCACAGGTGTTTAGAACCCCTCTTCTCTACCAGGTACATGGATCAGTGGCATGCACCTCCACTGACAATAAAAGCATCTCGATACTTTCAAATGTCTCCAAGGGAGCAAAATCACCTTGATAAAGTTCAATGGGCTCAGCCCTTTAACTTATTGAACCATAAATACCATGTCCTTGGAGAAACCTGGGACAACAGAATAGTTTCAGTTTAAACTGCTCACAAAATAGGGTGTTTCCACTCATTTGAAAATATGACTGATGATATTATATGGTCAAATAAAAATGTTTTCAGGATGCCTTAACTCAATAAATCATGTTGTCTTTATTATTTTCTTTGCTTCTATACACAAAGACTAAAATTATAATCTGTAACATAAAATTGTTTACATGCATGAACATGGTCTTTTAAAGTGGTTCTTTGGACAAAGCACACACAATTGTGGAGAGGTGGAAAAAGTTAAATCTTATATTTTGGAAGTATTTCACATCCAGTTTAGTACTACCTCCCTCACCTGTTCATTATCTCTTTGTCACATTGTGTTCATATTCAAACCATTCCTTATTAATTTATAAATCATATTTGGATTTTTCTTTTAGACCAAAAACAATATTATGCAGTTCTTTAAAATCGCCATTTTAGATTTTATTTTGAATAACTATAGCCCATTTCATAATGTATCCAAATCCCAAAGAACAAAATTTGCCACAATTTTGAACACTGAAAAGATAAAGTCCAAAACATGGAAGCATTTTTATGCAGAGGCAGAATCTGTGGACTGAAAATTAAATTTTCTAAGCTGTCCAGGGTGAGGAGGGTAGGAATGACTATATTACTATCCAAAGGGTCCAGTTTACTTTAAAATATAATTGCTGAAAAGTTTTTCCTTTTCATGTTTATATTTAGTATGTGTTTACTTCTGCAGAAACACTACAGTAAATTCAAATCAAGAAATCACTGAATTTTATATATAATTCACAATATACTAGTTTTGAAATACTAGTCTTCACATCATCCTCTAAGGAATACATGACAAACAATACCGACAAAGTAGTAAGACTGATGCATTTAAATTTCAGATTTTGTTTCCCTTTCTAACCCTTTAACCTTTGATGAATGGATTAGTATGTTCTGATGGCCAACAGGCAGATTTCAGAAGAAAGTGAACTTAGAGCAAACCCTTTTGGAAATAACTTACTGATACCATTAGCTATAAAAAAAGTCTCCTCTCTTTAGCTATTAGATTACATGTTTAGAAATTCTTTTGATGTAAATAATTCAAAAGTGTTTTCTTATAAAATCCTAACAATGAAAAAAAAGAAAATATGAAAGGACCTATTATACCCAAAACCGAGAAGGAAATACATGCATACATATATGTGTGCACACATCAAACCAATTTGATAAAAATTTAAAAATCATAAAATATGCAAAAATATAGATGTAAAAAATCGAGCTGACCTCTGATATGATTGTAAATGGCAGTCTGTCAAACTGTCAGAGCAATATCACCCTAAATAGCACACATGTATTCAAATAAATGATGCTTTTCCAATGAGCGCATTAAGATGCCTAGGGAAAAATTCAAAAACCAGATTCTGGGCAGATACCAAAGACCCACTAACAACAACAAAAGACTATCTTATATTTTTAGCATTAAAAAAAGAAATTTTAGTTTTTCTATTAGTGTATGATTAAAGTGAACTTATTCTGAGCAAACTGCTAATGTTAAGATTCAGCAAGCCCAAATCTGTTGGCCAAATTAGCGTAAATGCCAATCAAAGAAGCTAGTAACTTCAATTTAAATGGATGGTCAAATGGTGTATATTTAGGTAGATGATTCTTAAAATTTGAACATAAGAATTCAGTGACTATTATGGAATTATTCACCAGTTTATTGTGGAGTTATAATATGTGAAAAACCACATCTTTATTTTTCATAAATGAAAAGTTCACGATTCTGTCAGACTCATCTTGTTCTAAAGAGGGCAATGCTAAAACTGGAATTTTTATTAACAATTAAATCTGGAGGGCTAAGGGTATAACTGAGTAAGTTTGCCTAGCATGTGTAAGGCCAATTTTTCTATCCCCAACACACACACAATCTAATGTTTAATTCTTGAAAAAGAAAAGCCAATAAACAGCTACAGATATCAAATACGTCTAAAAGCAAAGGTTAATTAAAATGTTTAAAATAAGTATGTAGGGATGAGCATTTGTAGCTGTGATAGTGTTTGCCTATACATACAAGGCCCTGGGTTCAATCCCCAGTACTATAAAAAAACCCCAGAACAATACAACAAAAAAAAAAGGGAGGGAAGGAGGGAGGGGAGAGTGGGGAAAAGGGAAGGCAAAGATCAGTGAAGAAAGGAAGGTGAGTATTCTACAAAGAAAGAGTAATCCTACCCAAAAGAGTAAATACATATTCTACAAAGAGGGAACTGAGTTGAATGCCTTTATTTTGATTTTTTAAAGTTATAGGAGAAAAGGGAAAACATCCATAGAGGCAAAGACTTAGAGGAAAAGAAGACACAAGTGCTATATCCATAGAGAGTTGTCACACTGAGGAATGTATACAGTCTAATCTCTTACTTCTCAGAACATACCAAGGACCACTGAGAGGCATATAGAAAAATAAATCATCAAAGTTGGAAATAAAATAGGCTAGTTTATAAAGAAATGATTTTCCCATCCCAATAAGTATGTTGGTAGACAGCCACAAAACTATTTGTTTTACTGGACCAGATTCAGGACAATCTGTAAGACCTTTCCAATTCAGAAATGTTTATTTGTTAAGGGCTCACTAACATGCCAGACACTATGCAAAGTATCTTATATATTTTTATTATGATAATGAGTCAGTGACTGTGATTTCAAAGAAAGTTTAGTATCTTGAGAAAGTGATCATTTCATAATACTAATTAAAATATAACTGTATCATAGCATGACAAAAATAAGGAATATGTAAAATATTGAGAACTAACATATCTGAATGATATAATAATTTCAAATTTCAACCTTATCCTTTTCTACCTTTCCCCAAATTTCTATAATAAACATGATTTGTTTTCAATTCATAAAGAGTTTATGATGCAGAGAGCATATGATGTGTTCAGTTGCCCTATAATACAATGATATAAGCCTTTACAACATATGTGGCCACACATGCGCGCGCGCACACACACACACACACACACACACACACACAACACGGTATACATAATTCTGTACTTCAGCATCAGAACTTGAAAAAACCAGCTATTACACAGCAAACATGCCACCTGATTCAAAAACACAGGGCCATTTAATGAAGCTAGACCAACTATTAAAAATAAAACTCTATAAAGAAACTATTCAAAACCCTTGGGTATCTCCATTTAGAAAAATGCCTTTACATTACCAATATTCCCTTCACTTTGAAAAACATGGTTACATATCCTATATATAAAAGTTTTCATACGAAATAGTTTCCCTTAATTCTTTTTTTTAAAATTGTTTTTGGTACCAGAAATCGAACTCAGGACCTTGTGCTTGCCAGGCAGGCCCATGTGCCGCTAAGCTATATCCCCAGCCCCTCCCTTATTCTTTAGCATATAGTAACTGGAAGAGCTAGTCTGAACGTCACTGCTACTATATTTTCAGAGTATTTGTCTTCCAACATTTTTAATTGTATGAATGATTGAAACAAACACACAACATTCAAGAAGCAGAGATGGCAGAACACAACTTTAAGGATTTATTATGTAGAGTGTCCACACAATTATCCAAAATAAAATTATACACATGCTTATTTTAAAATGAATTCTTAACCAATTCTATCATTTAATACTACTGTGGATTTCTAGTGTCATTAAAAATCCCATTCTAGAATAAGCAAGTGTGTATCCAAAGTAGCATCTTATATTCTACATCAGCAAATTACATGCACATCATCCAACTAGATAAAACTGTGCCACGGAGAAGAAAAGTTTTTATTCAGCTAGTGGTAGTTGTTTTCTCTTGTATGAAAACTGACTGACTTACTAATCTTTACACTGAGCTACTTTAGAAAAGAAAATAATGAAAAAAAATCTAATGTCAGGCAAGAAAACAGGGCTTCTCTCTCTTTCTAAATCCTACTGATTTACAGTGGATGAAGAAAAAACAACTTTATTGCCTTTCATGGTTAGGATTGCTAGATTCATCAGCTTTTGCACCAATGGGACAGTTTTTAGGCCTTATAACAATAACCTTCTTTTCCCCCTGTAATGTGGGGTTGTATTTCCAACAGAATATTTAATATATTCTTTATCACTTCAATGATAATTACCAAAGCAAAACAAATCTCCATTAAGAACTCTGAACTCTGAAGGTATAAAGTAAGTTGCAATTATTTATCCTTGTCTGCCCTGATCACGGGTAGGGCTGGGGGTCCAGAGAAAAGGGATGTGTAATGCCAGGGTGTCATATATTCTCTGCATCCAGTCTAACACCTTTTTTAATGGAACCAAGGTCTTTGCTTTGTTATAAATATTAAGTAAAGAATTCTCTGGCTTAAATAGAGATTGTATTGAGAAGCATTTTCTTTATTTCAAAGTTTGCTTCGTGTGGCCTCATGACCCAGTGATATGTCTGCATGGTCACAATTTACTGCCTTTCATGATAAGGATTGACTGATTCATCAGCTTGTGCTGCAGTGGGACAGTTTTTAGGTCTTATAATAATTACCTTCTTTTCCCCCTATAATGCAGGGTTGTATTTCCAAACTAATTTAATATATTCTATATCACTTCAATGATAATTATTGATGATTCTAATGTGTAATGTTTTTAAAATGATAAAGTCACAAAGGAGAAGCAATGATACCAAAGAGGAAGTAGTCAGACTTTGAATTTAGGTATCTGAACCTGAAGGATAACGGTATTTTCATTCTTTTACAGAGACCAACTACCATTAAGAAAATACGGTTACCACAATGTATCGTTAACATCTGTAGAATTCATCTTCTATCGTCAGGCCTACTTTTGGCTCCTCTGTGTATAGAAGATGATTAAACTGATGTCTGAAGCACTGAACTCTCTAACTTCTGACTTTTACAATATGCAGCTATGAAACTTCTGAGAAGTCATTTCATCACTAAGGGCCAATTTCCCTGCCCATAAACTGAAGACGT
Organism: Dinomys branickii; assembly: GCA_004027595.1. Taxonomy (NCBI): domain Eukaryota; kingdom Metazoa; phylum Chordata; class Mammalia; order Rodentia; family Dinomyidae; genus Dinomys; species Dinomys branickii. The sequence continues at coordinate 67,831 of PVLD010000782.1, forward strand.
GGACAAGAATGGGGACTGCCAGTTTAGTTTCCTCATTGCTCCTGAATTCTGTGATTCTCTTACTCACCCTTCAATTCTCATTACCCTTATTCCCTTGTTTGCTACTTTCTATCATTATTACTGGCTTCACAATTCTACAACTAGTCTGTACTACTGAGTCTATTGATTTTTTATTTTTACTTAGTAACTGTTTTTATTGCTGCTCAATTAAATATGAGTAACTCTAATTATAAACATAGTATCTAGTAATCTTCATAGCATCATTGCTACCTTTGAGGGCTGTATTTGTGTAGCTGATAGAACAGAAAAACAAGAATTCTGAAGGAGTAAAAAAAGTGATTCAAGACACCTTTAAAGCTTATTTGGGTCGGCAAGAAGTAAACCAAAGAATTTGCAATGGCTCTCCTTTGGAGAAAGCAATACTCGACTTCTCCACCACTTTAACACTATCTGTATTTTCAAATACACACGTTTCTTCTTTTCTCTTTTCTTTTTTCCCTTCCTTTCTTTCTTCTTTTTCTTTCTTCTTCTCTCCCTTCCTTCCTTCCTTTTCTTTCTCTTTCTTTTGTAGTACTAAAGACTGAACCCAGGGTCTTCACACAGAGCTATGTCCCTAGACTTTTTTTTTCTTAAATTTTAAGACAGACTCTAATTCACCCAAGTTGGGCTCAAATGTGCAATCCTCCCACCTCAGCCACACAGAATGATGAGATTACATGTCACTTCAGTCAGTCATTTTTAAAGGATTGTTATTTAACAATCATCTACTCTATGCATTCTTTGAAGTGGGTGAAAAACCACACTTCTTAACAAACATGCATTAAATAGCTTTTGCAGTATACTTCTAGGACGTTCAGGTATATATGATGAAATTCTCAGTGACCATCAGAGTCACTCTCAACATCTTTCATTAATTATTTATTCTAGACCATTAAAATTACCTTCTTAAAACTTAGTATTTTAAGACAGAAAAAAACTACTTATATAGTTAATGTGTGGCTAAGCAAGTTAATTTTATTTCAAATTTATGAAAAGGTGCACAGTATGTGTACGTTTATTTGCTCCATGTTAATGCATATAGTGTATATGTATTTAATAAGCTTAAGCATGATTTTACTACTTTAATCACAGAATTTTAATTATAACAGATTTGTGTTTGAGACACACTGCTAGCCATATTTTTAGTTAATACATCATTGTTAGTTGGGGGTACAACTCTATACATTATCACAGGAAAGTAACTTTCAATGTACTGCATGGTTTCTAAAAATGCACAGTTCCCAAAAAAAAAAAAAAAGGAACACCTATCCAAATACAAACATACACAAAACTTACAAAGGTGTTGTAATATATTACTACTCCACTTCTTGATTTTTCCAGCCTGGGCTTTGTTATCACTGATATCACTTAATACCTGTGATACTATATATATACAACTTATCTGTTCTGGGAGTTAAATTTCTTAGTTGTATCCTACTATATGTTAAGTATCCTTAATCTGAAAATCTAAGACACATACAAAACACTTCCAAATTAAAACCTTTTCTTGACTATCAATATGATGTCACAAGTGGAAAACTCCACACCTGATTTCATGTGGCAAGGTCCAGTCTAACTATAGTCACATTTAAAATACTGTGTAAAATTACCTTTGAGCTAACGAGGAAGGTATATATGATGCATATAAATGAATTTCTTGTTTAGATTTGGGTCCCTATCCACAAACTGATTCATTATGTATATGTAAATGTAATATGTATGTATTCTAGAAACTGAAAAGTCAAATCTGAAATACTTCTGGATCCAAGCATTTCAGAAAAGATATATTCCAGGTATTCAACCTGTACTGACATCCATTTCATACTATAGCTCTTACAAAGTATTTTCACAAATACTAGTTCAGTAGATGCCCACACTACCATCCATCATTTTCTCACTTTGCAGATACCGACATCTGAAAAAGACTTTTGTTTCGGCGTTTTGAGACAAGAGTCTCACTATGCAGCCTAGGCTGGCCTTTAATTTGTAATATTCCTGCCTCAGCCTGCTAAGTGCTGAGATTTCAGGGCATATGCCATCACACACAGCTCCAAAGACTATTTTAAAGCATGTATTTCATAAACTTTTTTAGAACTGTAAAGTGGCACATTATTATCCATTTCCCTTGACTAGGGAAGTAGTGTTCACATTGCATAGCCTCCAAAATTAGGTCAAGATTAAAACTCCATGTTAGGAGAACTGTCGTTTTCAAATGAAAAATTAACTTTAAAAAATTGATTCCAACTTAAAGACTATTAACATTTTTAACACTGCATAACATTCTTTCTTTTCTTTCAAAATAATGTAAATATCTCTCCATGGTATCAACCATGCATTCAGAAAAAGATTTTGCAGTCCCTACAGGAACATATTGGGTACACTGGGTAAAAAACACAGGCAGGCCTCTAATAACATGCAGCTCACAGGAAGGAAGGCAAGTAAACAAACAGCAGACAACCTGTGTGGGGACTTCAGCTTTTTTGCTCTTCTGTATATAAAAGAGCTCTCTGGAAGGGAGAGAAGGAACTCGAGACAGACCTTTGCTAACAGTCCTTCAGAGAAGATACTTGCTCTGAGATCTGAAGTAGAAGCCAGGCACGTGGAACAGGCAGTATGGTGTTCTAGGCAGTATGAACAGCATATACTGTATACAGACTTTCAGACCGAAAAGTAAAGAACGTGACACACTTGGAGAGACAATTTTTTTCAGAGTCATAAATCTTTTTTGCAAAAAAAAGAAAGTTATCAATAAGAATCACAGCCTACGTAAGCACAAAAACACAATTTAAGACAAGAGCAAATCTAAGTAATATTTTTAAAGTTGTATTCAATTCTTCAAAGTGCTATTTTTAAATTTATTCTGCTTAATTCATGCTTTTTAATGAAAATAAAACCTTCAAACAACACACAATAATCATGGTTCGGGAAAGAATCAGTGACTTTTGAATTAAAATTAAAATCCTCAGAAGAAAAAGATGTCATTAGTGAACATTAGTGACACTATGATTAAGAAATAATGTTCAGAATTACAAAAGAAATGATGCAAATCAAGCTTCTTCAATTATTCAAGAGAATTCCTATTCCAAGCAATTAAGTCTATCCTAAGAGAAAACAGTAGTTTCAGTCCAATTTAGAAGCTTTTTTTTTGCGGTACTGGGGATCGAACTCAGGACCCTGCGCTTGCTAGGCAGGCGCTTATTCCACTGAGCTATATCCCCAGCCCCATCCCAGCCCCTAATTTACAAGCTTTTGAAAAATAGAGTATGTAATGTTATTTTGTATAGACTTTGTGATATACTCATTTACTTTATGGCCAATGTGAATAACAACAGATTTTTAAGTTACCTCAAATATCACAAATAAGGTCTTTCAGCAGTTACATATTTTAGTCTTCACTCTTTAAAACTGAGTTTCCCTGATAACTTATAGATGTTATCAACAAAAACTAATATTCCACTGTTATGGTATAAATATGATTCTTTTTTTTTTTTTTTTGGCGGTACTGGGGATCGAACTCAGGACCCTGCGCTTGCTAGGCAAGCGCTTATTCCACTGAGCTATATCCCCAGCCCTATGGTATAAATATGAAATGTTTACTGAAACTTCATGAATTTGGGGCTTGATCCCCAGTGAAGCAATGTTCAAAGGCGAGACCTAGACAAGAGGAAGCATCATGAGGGCACTCACCTTATCCATCATTTAATCCTCTGCTGAGTACACAGCTGAACGACCTATTAGGAAGCAAGGCCACAGTGGAGCAAGGAGATCACTAGGAATGTGTCTCTGAAGGGTATGTCCCGGCCCCAGCCCTTTCCTCTCTCCGGTTCTTCCCCTTTCTTTCTGTTCCCCTGCTGCCACAAGCTGAACAGCTCTGCTTCACCTTACCTTTCTACCATAATGTTGTCTCACCTCAGGCTCAGAAACAGTGGGGCCAGCTGATCATGGACTGAAGCCCCTGAATGCATGAGCTAAAAATAAATCTTTCCTCTTTTAGTTGTCATTTCACATTTTTGGCACAGCAAGGAAAAGCTGACTAATCCAACTATCAAAGAGAAAATTTAGGAAATATGTTCATGGTAACAACATGAAAGCCTCCTTTTAAAAAATACTCTTATTGTTCACATAGAGATCCTTTAAGACACAGAGGTCTATACCAAACACTAATAAGAAACAATGACAGAAATTTTATTTCTGAGATTCTGGGTCAAATTTTACATATGAGTAAAGGGAAGAAAAACTAATACCCTTTCAACAATTAATCAATGTAGGTGAAATACACTATTGGTTCAAGCAGTGTAATATGCTCAAGATACAAAAGTGAGTGAGATGCAACTGTTCCATGTTCTTGCAGTGTATGGGCCAGTGGAATACCCAGAGTTTGATGAAAATATAAACCAGGTAGGTTGTTAAGAAATACAGATCTATTGAAAATGATAAAGCACTACTGCAACAGGCTGGACACTACTGGAACATAATGGTCCTATGTGGTAGCAGTCAACTGAATTTCCAAAACTGAATAGTATAGACATTTTTACCAGAATAAATTCTATTACCTCAGTTTTAATGTCTGCCTCAAAAAAATAAAAAATAAAAGGAATTAAAACTACCCAAACCTGAGAAATGCTTTGTCTAATTACTTTTAAAAACTGACTTCTCACTGGTGAGTTGAAATGAGTTAATTAAATGTTTGAAATATAAAAATATTATAAAAAGAAAATCAGCTTATTCCCCTCCCATTAGACATATATTAAACAAATATTTAAAGAGTATCAGTGCCGGTTTCCAACTGACTTGATCTGGCCAAGTCCTGAGCAAACACAGAACCAAAATGTCAATCTAGTATGACTTAATTATTGCAACAGAAATCCTATCATTGGGGCATATAATTTGCTGAGAAATCCTTTAGTACAGAGACTCCCACACTGGGATTTCAAAAAGGCGTTAAGCAGGATCTAGAAGGGGGAACTATTTCTTTTAAGTTTACTACAGACTTACAGGATTCTCTAGTCTACATGATACAAAATGATAAATACAAGGACTTTGGTAAATGGCCATGAATTACCAATCTACCATGGATCAAAGAGATTCACATTAAAACTTTATCCAAGTTCAAAATCCACTCCTAACTTCCTCAACAAATCTGTAATGATCAGAAGCCAAAGCATATCTCCTGTAACTAAACTAAAACAAGCCCCCCAAATCCTCATTTTATTTTTGACCTTCTGAATGCCACTTTATCTCCACATGTTTTTCCCAGGCCAGGATCGGAAAACTTCAGGCAATGCTATTGACATTTTTTGGGAAGTTCCCAGTGTGCTTCCCACATTATTTACAAATAAATACACCTTTAAGTTACTAAATGAGTTTTCACACCTAAGGTAATAATTGGCTAATTCATTCATAAAGAGACTGGAGAGATTCCAATCCAAACAGAAAATCATTCAATGGAAGATGTCTGGAACTCTCTTACTGCAATGAAAGAATTAAATTCATGCATTCTTATATTAACTTTATCCTTTAGGACTACGTCAATTTATGAAGTTGAATATTTAGACATTTATAATATAGGTAAGTTTAGCACTCTTCAATGTCTTTCAAATAATGAGTTTCTACAGTGGAACCATCCTAAATATTTATCACACAATCATGCCCTTAGGATCTATTAGGTTATTTATATTTTGTCCTAAACTTTCAAGACCTTAGTCACCTCTTTTTTTTAAATTCCACCCCCCTCGTGTCAGCAGACTCTCATTTACAAGAAATGACATATGAATGAAAGCGTTTTAACTGTGAGGCATTCGGTAAATATACTGCAATTATATTAGTATTATTTAATAATATTAATTTTAACATTATATTACTTTGTGCAGTCCTTTCTTTCCCTCAAAGCAACGTGGTACTTAAGAAATTATCTAGATTACAGAATATAATCATAGAACTTCAGTTATCTACTTCTGGAAACAACTAATAGATTTAACATAGAAGATGACTGCTGTGATTGCCAAAACAAATGTTTTGTTATGAACTAGGATAATCAGTTTTAAATTACCTAAAGTACCAGCAAATGTGTCTAAAATAAGAGCAAATATACCCACCATATTTAACTCTGGAAAACGTACTGGAGTAAAATCTATAAATTTGGTTATAAAAATCTGTGTAACATTTTGGTCTTTGGAGACCTTCGTTATTTCCTTGGTCTTGGATAAACTCTAGGGAGCAGAGACGGATGTGTTGGTGGTCACAGGGTAAATCAGGAGTTATCTGCCACATCTTTCTTCAAGATGTGGGACACAAGTTATCTTGCCTACATGCAACAATCCCCCAAGGACAAAAACACAGCAGAGCTACTATGTTGTTTTTGTTTCTTACTTTTTAAAGCGTAATCTGCAATCTAACTCTAAAAACAGAACATAATCATAGATAACAAAAAATTCCAATCAGCTGAAGACTGATGTTAAAATCAAGTTTGCTAAATGGAATATTTAAATACAAATAGAATATTTAAACACAATATAAACTTATGCATATGGTCAATCCATATTCCAATCCCACTGATTCTGGATAATTATTAATTATTTATAACGATGTAGTAAAATACTATGATGCTTTCAAATTCCTTTTAATGAACATTTTTCAAAACTTAATGTATTCTTCCATCAAGAAGACTATCTTTTAAAAAAAGAAATAGAAAAGAACCATATTAGCAAATCAGAAACAATTTGGAAAGTATCGAAGAATGCTTCCCCATCCCCGTCCCACAATTAATGACCAACATTCATTTCTCTCAGAGCAGATTTAAAGATCAGATTTACCACACTATCATCTTCCACTCCCACTTTTTTTCTCTCTTTTTTGGATTGAACCCAAGCTATATGCCTAGCCGTCTAGTTTTTATTTTGGGACAAAGTGTCAGTAAATCACTAAATTGCCCAGGCTGGGCTCAAACTTGTGATCTTCCTGCCTCAGCTTCCCAGAATGGTGGGTTTATAGGTGTCTACCACCATTCCTGGCTGGCCCAAGGTATTTTTTTATATACAGCTGTAAGGATAAAAGGTCAACTACTTCAGAAATGTAAAAGGTTCTACAAGTAAATTTTATAGGATGATTTATAATATTTCAAAAAACCTATCAATGTCTTTTACTCATATAGTACCAACACCTTGTACAGTACTTTAGTACTTTACAACAGTGGTATGTGAACAACCCTGCAAGAGATGTGCCACAGATTAGCAGATTCTCAGTGAGGTCTACAGTCTCTTTACAGTACCAGAGAATCCTGAAGCTTTTCACTCATGATTCCTATATTTAAAACCGTATTTATTAAACTCTTAAAAATATTATATCTAGATTTTTTTCTGGATGAATTATTTTCCACTCTATTTTTGTTCCTTCATGCTAAAGAATTAACTACGAACACTGCTCAATCAATAAGTTAGCTTATAACTACAATACAGTAAACTTAATGACATTAAAGATAGTTTAGTTGATTCTGTACCTTATTTGCAATTATTTGTTGAGTACTGCTTTTTGCTCTATAATGTTACCACCTGCATATATAAAGCCAACTTGCTAATTTCAACATATATAGTAATAGTACAATACACCTTCTTAGAATAGATGTTACACTGTCACAATAGGCTCTGGAAATAGAATACTCGGGTTTGAATCCTGACTCCACCAGTTACCAGTACATTGCTTAAAAGTCTCCACGTTTCTATTTCCTTATCTGTGAAATGGAGATAATAATACCTAGCTTATAACTCTGTAGGGAAATTTTATTAAGTCAATATGTGCATTTAGAATAGTGCTCCACTGGGCAATCAGTACATGAAGGTTTACTGATTTAGGCACCACATGGACCTATTATAAAGCACTATAAAATCTGGTCAATTGTTAGTTTATTTGCATACTATGTATCTGATTTGATTATACTAAATGCATCACACAGAAAAACAAAATACCTTCTTTGTGACACGGCAAAGCTATACACATACTTAAACTGAACTATATCATTTTATAATAATCACATTTCCCAGGTACTAGTCAAATTGCTCAGAAAGTCAGATGTAATGTCAGTGTACGTACATAATGACAGAATCAAAGAAAGGGATATGACAAAACACCTAGAAGAACTGAAAATTAAGACCAAAAGTTTATAATCTGAAATCATTCAAACACAATTTTTAAAAAATCAGATCTGTTTAGGCCACAGAATTACGTAAATCATGTAACTGCCCCATACATTATAGTAGCCACTGGGCACATGCAGTTATTTTCATTAAAATTAAGTTTTAATCCAGTTTCTTCAGTCACATTAACCGTATTACAAGTGTTTGATAGGCAAAGGTAGTGGCTGCCTAACTGTATAACATAATCATTAAGGTTTAGAACTAAACTGTTCCCCCGAAAGCTTCATGTGTTCAGAGGTGGCGCTTTCTGGAGGTGACCGGATCACGCATAAGGCTGCTACAGCCATCAGTGCATTCATCCACTAATGAGTTCCTAGCTAAATATGCTGACAGGAGGCGGGGCCTGGTTGGAGGTGAGCCACTGAGGGCAGGACGCAGAAAGGTATAAATTCCTCCTTAACTCCCCCCTTCATTCTCTACTTCCATGGATGAGCAGTTGTCCTCTGCACAGACCCCCCCCTGCGCTGTTTCTGATTTGGAGCCAGCTGACCATAGACTGAAAACATGAACCAAAAGTAAACCTCTCCTCCCCTAAGTTGTGAGTGTCAAGTATTGTGTCCCAGGGACAGGAAGGTGACTACAACAAGAACATTTCCATTACTGTGCAAAGTTTCATTATATAAAGCTTCAGGGCTCATTCAACATCCTTTGAGTAGTCTCCATGTGCTAGATACAGGTATATAGAAAGACCACTCTGCCCTACACAGTCGGCCTACCAGAAAAACAGATAAAAATATTTACCATTGCTAGAGTAGAGCTATTAAATTTCTCAGTGAGCAGTTGGATTTTGCAGCACTGTTCTTAATTTCAAACCAATTAGCTAAGATTCCAGTCTTTTTATCTAGCTGCTAAAATCTACCTTCTCTGCAGACTTGGCCTTGTTCACCTAGCACGATGATGACACAGCAAGTACTGCGGAGATTCCTAACTAGAAACCTCTGGCACTTCAGGAACTCTGGAGTTGACGCCTCACACTGCTGGCAACCCTTTTCACTCTGGATATTTTTTCTTACTCCCTTACAGGAGATTGCTTTGCCTCAACTGTCACTTTTGGTTTAGGATTCTCAGCATGCATTACACTTAGAGTGATCTGCCAAGTTATAGGACATTACTAACAAATTAGGACTTTAATTGAGGGCAGGCCTCCCGAGCCAGTGGAGAGTGGAAAAGAGTCACGTTCTAGGCAGAAAGGGAAGGCACCACAAGGATGAAAGAGGAGTAGAAGCATTAACAGAAAGATGTATGGACAAAGAAAGGTTCACTGTAATACATAAAACATGCAAGGGCAACAGCAACAAATGAAGTGTGATGTAGCCCGCTGCCAAGAGCCTAAGTGCCCCCATGGTAAGGAGTTTGTTCTGGATTAGCCTGTGTGATAACCAGCTATTAAGTAGGATAGTCAGACAACATCTCTATTTCCAAAAGGCAAACTTGGTAAGGTAGATAGTAACAGATACGTAAAGGGGAAAGAAGTCTGAATGGAGACCTAGTTGAATATAGTGGAGATACAGATGAGGAAACTGATTCAAGACACATTAAAGAAAAGTAATTTCAATTGCTGACAGAATCTCTCCAGACCACCAATAACCAAAAACATTTGCTACCCAAATTAATGAGGAAGACAAGACCACTTTAGATTAACACAGGTCTGAAAACAAAAACCACAGCCAACACAAAAATTTAAAGGACTGACAAGAAAGAGCTTGAAAAGAAATGAAATCAAATGAGGAAATAGTTCCTTCTGCCTAGACAATTCCCAAAGACAACCACAGGCTACCTGCAATCTCTCTCAGGACCCTTGCACAAGACTGCTTAGTAAGTTTGTCTCTAGTCACACTATTTAAAACTGCACAACACAGGCACATTCTCAGCACTACTCAACTCCCCCTCCCTTCCCCGTTTCTTGCTTTATTTTTCTGTTACTTATCATTTTTAATCTATATATTTTGCTTACTTAATGTCTGTATTCCTACTGCTTAAACATAACCTCTGTAAGGGAAGGGATTTGCCTATTTCATTCCCCTATATACACCAGAGTCTAAAAAAGTGCCTAGCATATAGGAGACACTTGACAAATACTTGTTGATTAAGTAAATAATGTACACAAATAAAAAGCAAAATTACTGCATATAAGCTAACAAGTATGACTACAAAACTATATGTAACATGGAAATTCTACTGGTTTGAGATCTAACATCAAAAATGTGTATAATTAAACAGTAAAATGCAGTTAACACTAGCACCTATTTACCTGATAGGCTTGTTCTAAGATTTTTTTGTGAGATTAACTGTTTTAGGTAATAATCATGGCACCATGTCTATTAGACATTTACTCCTCTAATCCACAAACATATATTAAGAACCTACAACATCCTAAGTACCAGATATAGAAGTAAATGAAAAAAAAAAAAAAAAAAAATATATATATATATATATATATATATATGTATATATACCTATCCTCCTGGAATCTATCTATGGCCTACAAACTAATGGATTCCAAAGAATAATAGTGCTACAGAGGCGGTCAACAACGGCCTTCACACCGAAACCAAGAGAATGAGGGCAATCAACTTCAGAAGTGGTCAGGAAAATTATCTCCAAGGCCAGTAAAGCTAACAAGGCACTATGTAGGCACACTGGGCGTAGAAGCACACTGTTAAAGAGTCCTAGGAAAAGGGTCTGTTGTATTCAAAGGCTCAGTTGTGCATGGCAAAGAGCTTTCAGCACATTTTAGCAACTAAAAGAAACTCAGTATAACTGAAGCACATTAAGTCAAATGAGATCACTGAGATAGGCAGAAGCCGGATCATGCTTAACCCCAAAAGGGTCATAATAAAGATTTGTGATTTTATTCTTCATTTTTTCAACAGGAAACATTCAAGCTATTTTGGGGAAAGGTAATACAGAGAAGGATGAATGGAAGTAGGATTAATTCTCCAAGACAGGCAGTGGAGTCCAGTGCAGACACAGTACTTGTACACATGGAGATGAAGAGACATGGACAGGTATCAGATACACTTTGAAGACTGGATATGGGGATGAGGAGAGGGGAAGACTTAATGCTGACTCCTAGGAATGTCTGATTTAACTGCTGCCTTCCTGATGGTGGCACCGTAATTAAGTTGTTAAGTATTTAGCTCATCTTAGTTCCAGGACAGAATAGAGTGAAAACTAGTGATCTATAATGAAAAAAAAAGGCAGGAAATGAAATCAAAGCACAGAAAGTACTTATCAGACCAGATTTCCCGCTGAAAACTATGAAGTGATACAAGATATTTCTCCTCCAACTCCAAGAATCAGAATTCAAGTGTCATGATTGCTTGGAGAATCAAAACACTGCAAGGGTCTCCCTGGGTCCCCCCTTGAGGTATTTACCGAAAGAAAAAAACATGCAAAAAGAAACCAGCACCCCAGAGCTTCTATCAGTCCCACTGGATAGGAAAGACAAAACTGAAATTCCGTGCTACCATAGTAGCCAGAATTAGAAATCCAGATAAAAAGAATTGGGCCCAACATTCTATTCAACTTTTGTCCTCCAGGAATGTGTTGGATCACAAACAACAAAGCCTGAAATTTAAGAAAATACAAAAAGGCTTAAAAGCTAACCACAGCTTTCACTTATCCTCACAATATTTGAAATTCAGGCCTTACCAAAAGCCATCTTGATAGAATCCCAAAGTTCAACTCAGACCTTAAAAGGGCCAGGCACTAGGAGCAAGGCTGTTAGAATATCCTAAATTCAGCCACATGACCTATCAATTACTGATGAATCAGAGTAGCCAATGCTTCTCTGCCTGTCACAGAACAATCAATCTTACCTGGAAAAAGGATAACTACCATTCAAATCCTCTATAATTTTCCATTATAATGTTAATAAAGTATTACCAGGCATCCAACAAAAAAGGATCAATAACAAAAAACCAGATGACAGAATTAGGCCCATAAATAATCCAGGTATTAAGGCTTACCATTCAGGAATTTTATAGCAATAACTAATATACCCAAGAAAACAGATGAGAACTTAAACCCATATAAACTTTAAAGCTTAAAATATAAAAAGTGAAATTAAGAACTCAGTAATTATGAGGTAGGGGATTAGGCCTTAGGCAACCTCGACAAACTCCCAACCTGCTAGACATCAGATACACTGAGTTTGTGTCCCTAAAATCAAACAGTGAATCTGAAGAACAATGAAGTTAAGAATAGGAAAAACTTTATTGGGAGAGAGAGCTCCTGAGACAGGAGGAGGCCCAACTGAGCTGGCAATAGAGTCCACAGAAGTTTTGCTCTCAAGAGCAAAATCACAAGGTGGATACACATGGGACAAAACTATGATCAACCGATAAAATTACAAGTATAGCCACTTAGGTAATGTTGACCCAATGGGGAAGCAAGTCACATAGCAAGTGTACATGGAGAAAACATGACCTTTTTTGGAAGAGATGAGTCAGGAGGTCCCCCACCTGGGTAACTGATGTCTATCTAGACTTTACTGGACCAGATCATACCAATTTTAGTATATGGTTTACCCCTTGAGGAGACATAGGCTTAGTCATTCCATCTTTATGTTGAAGCCTGACCCTCAAGAGATGGGCCTCCAGCTGCAGTTGTAACGTAGTCTCACCCTCTGCACTGACTCTCTCCAGGGCTACCCTTGTCTGAGTGCCTATAATATTTCTACCTAATTTAGCTGTCTATAATAAAATGACCTAACATATACATAACTATAGTAACCCCAGAGGGAAAGAAGAAAACTAAATAGAAATAACAAAAAACATAAGCCAAGAAAATTGCCAAAGTGACAAAGGATGGCAAGCCACTGACAGACTCAAGATACCCTATAAACTCCAAGTAAGTGTTAATGTTACAGAAGAAAGAGTAAGACAATGCCTATAAGTATGGATTTTGCTAAAAATTAACTATATCTACCAGACTCAGGCTAAAATTACAATATTTATATAATATAGCTCTATATTCGTACAGATAATATTCATGATATATAACTAAATTTAAAAATATATATATTTCCAAGGCAAAACTAGTTATTTTATATTAAAGAACTTTAGATATGTATCATGAGAATGTTTTGTCTAGACACAATGAACTGCCATCTTAATTTAGGTACATAAATGAGATATAATCCCAGACAATTTTCTTTAGAAAGAACACTTTTTTCTCAGTCTAGTCATAAAATGAAAAAAAAAGAAAAACCTACTCAGAGGAAATTGCCCATTGAAAAGATAATAAAAATGCTACTATATTTGAATCAATCAACAGAATACGTATATAAACAGAAGAGGAAGACAAAAACAAAATGCCCTGAAAGCACTAAATCCTTTACAAGTAAATCAATTTGTTATACATACATTCAAAGGTGGGTGTGTTTGTAGGAAAATTCTACTGTACAAGATATGTACACAAGACTCAAAATTGTAAGTTTAAAGGAAACACCCTTAATTTTACCCCAACCCTAAGCCCTAGCCCTGTTTTATTGCCTGGTGTTAGATTTTACCATTTTCTTTTCTGAAGTAGTCTAATGTAAATAAAGGTCAGTAAGTCAATCAGTTCTCATACAAGAGAAAACAACCACAACTAGCTGTGTCAAAAACTTTTCTTCTCTAAGACACAATTTTATCTAATTGGATGATTTGTATGATCTTGCTGATATAGAATATAATATGTTACCTTGGATACACACTTGTTTGTTTTAGAATGGAACTGATTTTAGCAATTAGACAACTAAGCTTCATTAAAATAATTTCAATACAGAGGCAAGGATACATACAATGAGGTTCATTTCTTTTCTACCATGCTAACAGGGTCAGCAGTGACTGCCTACAGGAAGACATTAGAGAGGAATCTGAAGCATTCTACTTAAGAAAATGTGCCTGAGGGATTTGTAATGTTTGCTCCTGTATAGGGGGGAAAGGGTTCAGGATGTTTATCACTCTATCAGCAATCCCAAATTCCTATTCTAACGACTTTTCCTTAGCTGTGTGAAATAAGTTCTTTACCTTCTCTGAACCTAGGTTGTGAGAAAGTAAAAATGAGCTCTGTAGATAATCAGACTGTGATATCACAAAAAGATACAGACAAGGTTAACAGGAGACCAATAGGTAAGGAAGTATCACCCAAGGCCACACTACTATTCCAAAATGACTAACATGATTATAGCTTTTCACCCATGACTTCCCCAACCTCCTTCATTTCTCCAGCCTTCTAAACAAAGACAGCTGAGAAACCCAATTACTAGCCTACCTCCAGTTCATGCACAATAACATTCAATCCAGGAGTCTCCTCCTTCCCTAGTCTCTTAATTACAACCATTCAGCATGGCCCTCTACAGGGTTACTCCTGCAAGTATTCCTTGCTGCAAACCATTAAACCTAAGTATTTTCAATACAGATGTGTTCCAGATGTTCTTCCCTTGGTGGGCAGTTTCTTCATTCATACATCAACTGTATTTATGCAGGGTCACTGTGAGGATTAAATGAAATGCTACAACCTAAAAGCCAAACACTTATTTAATAAACAGAAAGTACAAAACAAGCATTAGTTCTCTTTCCTGTATCAGCTCAAAACAAAATTATATATGCAATTTTATTTTTTTTAAATCATCTATGTAGTTCTTCACAATCAAAATTATGTATCTTGGTACCTGCAGTTCCAGCTACTTGGGACACTAATGTAAAAGGTAGTCTTGAAGTTCAATGCCAGCCTGAGCAATACAGGGAGACTTCCTCTCAAAAAACATGCTTCATGCACAATGCTCAGGGCTCAATCCTTAGCCCCAAACATATATACCAGTATATATGTGAAACATAATTAAGAGTCAAAAACTAAGCTCCCAAAACAGACATATCTCTAAGCAAACTAAATACAATCAAGTCTGTGAAATAAAGACAGTGTTACAGGACATTTTACTTTACTGTGGAGCAACCCTAGGCACTAAGTGCTCCATTCTAACATGCATACTTTAGGAATCTGGTTCCTGCAACCACAGCAAATTAGAATCTGCAACTGTGAAGAGAGAGAGCAGATACACTGATCACAGGGAGAAATAACAGCTCAGTGAGTTCTGCCAGAAGAAACTATGAATACTAAACATAAATTAAAATGCTCAGAATTATTAGTCATTTACTATAGCGGCTTCTAAATTTTTTAAGTGAGCGTCCCAACTACAAAACACGTAAGCACATACCTCCATACATATAGAGTACACACTAAAACAAGAATTAAAAGATTAAAATATTGTGATTTAGTTTAAGTATTAGCATTTTAAATGATTTTTTGCTCTTGTAATTACTGATTATTACTATTAACATATTACTATTAACATTACTAATTACTAAGACTATTACTATTAACATATTATTACTACTAACATATTAAATGAGATCATTATTACTGAACATGCCTGCTTATTTTTTAAAATTTTGCTTCCCCAGTTTGTGAAGTTCAATCTGTTTTGACACTTACTATTAATCTGAAAAACCTAGCTTACAAAAGGTACACAGGTATATCCACATAGAAGACTGCTACTTACCAGCCTACTAAATCAGGACACTACATTTCTATCACCAAACATGCAAAAGATTTTGTCAGCTACTGGATATTACTAATGTTATTAAAAGTTAAGTTTTCCTAAAATCAAACATTTTTTGCTAACTTAAGTAACACTTTGCTTTTTTCTGTTCCCAATGAATGGAACAAAAGTCCACTGAAATTCTTTGCAAGGAAGATTTTTTCAGCAGACTGGAAATACATAAACATGCTTTTAAAATGGTCTCTTCATAACATTATAGTTTCTTCTAAAAAGCAGGTACTTTCTCTCGTAGGATTTAAAATGCCAATTTTGCCACAAAGACAACTTAGTGTTTGTTTTCTCAGAGACATCTGATATAGCTTAGTAATTTTAGCCTCTTACCAGTATTTGGAACTTTTGTAATAAAAATGTGTAATGTATCTTTGCATTCTAAAACTCTTCAAACTGTCAAAGTGACAATAAACTTCTTTCTGTCATCTCAGTATTAAGTATCACACATTCACTTTTAAGTTGTTTTGTTTTTTTGTCTTTTTGGGACAGGGTTTCACTATGTAGTTCAGGCTGGCCTTGAACTCACTCTGTAGCCTAGGATAGCCTCCAACTCATAGTGATCCTCCTGCATTGGCCTTCAAGAGTGCCGAGATTACAAGCCAGGCATGGGCTACCACGCTGGCCTGACTTTAAGTGTTTTTTTAAAGAACTGTATACTATAATAGAAAAATTGCAAAGACTGAGAAACTCAGTGCTGATGCGGGGTCTCTAGGTTACACAATTCCCTCACCTTCCTCAGCAAACCACAGGCACTGTGACCACCTACCTGAATGTAGATCAGATCCCATCAGAGCCTCAGATCCAATCCATGTATACAATACAAAGCTCACCTCTTCCTTTTGGGGCACACACACAGACAAAACGTGGTCATGTTTTTATTCTCCCACCTCAATTCACTTGCCTCAGCTCACTTTATAAACTATTATCTAGTAAAATGGCAAAGTTTTAGGGACAAGCTTCTCACAATTATAGCTTACAGAAGAGTAACACTACACTCATCATACAGGCACACAATAAACACTGACTGACCAGAATCAAATGGTGGCTCCCAGTCACCAAAAGTAAGTTAAACTATGCATAATATATTGTATTTAAACATGTAAGTAGTAATCCAAAATTGTTAGATTGGGGTATTTCAAAACACAACTTTCTTGTGTTCAAAAAATTCATTGATTCAGAATGACATTACCCAACATATTCAAGTAAAACAATTTAGAGAAAGAGATGTATTATTATTTATTAAGCTATTCAAAATCATACACATATATGCAAACAGCATTTATACTACCCTTTAACCTCACAAACCTCCCAACCTAAACTTGAAAGAAAAGTAAAAGGAACTGCAACAAGGAAAGTTTTCTTGCATTAAATCTCAGCATAATTTTCTCAATCCTAAAAATTTTCTATTCTCTAGATCTTTTTCTAGCATGGTATTTTTTCCTGGTATATTTTACATATCATTTTACTTTACCTTGGAAAAGTGGTAAAAGTCCACTTTGAATGGAAATTCATTTTAGTAATTTCCTGTCCACAAGAGGGCTCCAATATTTCTTCCATGAATGGAAGAGATAACAAATATTCTAGTATTAAGCAAATAAAATGTACTGAAAAAACTTGAATTGTCATTATCTCATTTAAGGCCAGACTACAAATGATCACCTCTGCCATAATTTCTACATGAATCTTTTTGAAAGATTCCAGGCTTTTAACTATTTCATCAACTGAAAGTTTCAAAAACCAGCAACGCTTTGCCATTGTCCTCAATTTCTTTCTTAGGTAAAGCTTTCAATTTCATAGATATTGCAAAGTATAATTTCTAGTCTAAAGCCCTAAACAATATCCTAAGTGTATAAAGCACTTATAAATACAGTAATGTGTCTCCCGATAACTTCCCCAATCTAAGAAAGTGAATTTACTACCTTGTCCACCCAGTCCCAGGTTTTAAAACTGATGGTAAATATTTTCTTGAACAAAACCTATACTTGTTAACAAAAATTATGCTACAATTATACACAATGAAGATTGCGCCATCATAAACTATGGTGCTTTTAAAAAATAAAGGAAATGAATCATTTAAATACAATATATTAGAAAGATACTCTGTTCAAACATTTTCAATTTTGTTAAACAAACATTACTACAGTAAGATGTTAGTAAATCTACTTCAAACTCAATCACTTTTAGCAAAAGAAAAACCATCACTTCATGTAAACATACATAAACACCTATAGGATATATATTACAGAATGGTAATTTGAAAAATAACAAGGGAAAATTATTTTTTTAAGAGTCTAGCAAATCCATTTACTAAAGGTACCACTCCCCTTTTTAAAAACTCACCTAAATTTGGATTTAAAATATCAAACTCCTTACGATAAACACAAAACTATTAAATATTTAGAAATAAATTTTAAATGTGAGTTCTATTTATAAAACAAAAACTAATCCTAAAAAATCGATTTTAAAGTGAGTCACAGACACAGCCATAAGACTACCAAAAACATGAATTGATTTAACAATTACTATAGCTCAAGAAAGAATTACTGCTAATGAAAACATGACAGGGGTTGTAACTTTACTACCCCACCTCATCTCCTGGACTGTATTTTCCCATTGCTGACAAGCACCATCAAAATGTAAAAGCCTGACATTTGTTTCTAAATAGCACAGACTAGCTGTCAACCCTTAGAAAGCTTAACATTTTACTGGCAAAAATACATGCGTTCATACTTGCAAGTTTATAGGAGTATAACAGTACGTATTCAAATCAGTTTAGAGTTATACTGCCAGGGAAATACTAGTTATGGGAAAACGTGGAGTGGTGAGACCAGATTTTCAAATCCAGAGTGGCAAACTGACGTTCTCACATTGACATGAATGTACACTCAAATTAATCACCAATTGTTGGTATAGAGAGTTTAATATGAAGCATTTAACCAACAACTTCTAACAAATATTCGTATTTCCCCAAAGTTGGGAATTCTAAGCATATATCAAAGAGGGCATTTCTTAAGCAAAAGTGCAATGTAAGCAATAGCAAATGAAGATTTAAAAAGGCTCTCACAAAGAAAAAATTTTAACCTCCAACAAGTTGAACATGAAGCATAAGAAATACTCAACACTGTAAACTCTGCTGTACCTCAGCACATACTCCGAAATAGCATCATCAGGGCATTATATGTTTATTACATAATACTACTTTGCCCTTGCATATCACCTTTAATCAAAGGATCTCAAAGCACCACAGAAACATCAAGATCTTAGCATATAGTGTAAAACAGATAAAATTGTTGTATTTTATAACTACAGCTATTAATAAAATCTTGTCCCTACTTCCCAGTCTCCAGGATCCCCATAGCAGCTTCCAATCCCTCTGCCTTAGAAACAGTATTCTCCCAAATCACCTCAATTTGTGACTGCTGTTAAACACATCACAGCTCTTCTTCATCATCAGGCCTAAAGAAAGCAGTGGTACTATTTTAATGTCACAAATCTATCTGATTACCACCTCTGTGATGGAATAAATGGTACAAAGGTGAACACATCTTGCACTGTGCATGATGATATAAAATGGAGGCTTTAGAGAGGGCAAATCTTTGCCACAGGCTCAGTGATCACTCATCAAACAGCGGAAGGAGCATTTCCAGGCTCTGTCTAGAGATCTTTCCAGGCAACTTCAGGAGCAGTGCAGAGGAAATCATGTCAGCCAGTCTCACCAACTAGGAGATTACACTAGTGCGTGCACAGCGGGAGGGAAGGAAAAACTAAAAGGACGATGCATGCGTTTGAAGACTGAGGAAGGAAAAGTGTAAAGCTGCTGTGCTACCACCCCAGACAGGGAACACTGTGGTTCCTTTGCATTTAAATAGCACATTAAATGGGAAATCAAGTGTAAGCACAATGTCTTTAAGCCAAGGTCAAAATCTGTTGTCTGGGCTCCTTTAATTCTCTTATTTTAAAGTCTGTACAGGAGATTTCCTCCTATAGAAATACTTGACATTTTAAAATTTAATCATCGGCAAAGTTCAATTTTGTTTTTTTCTTTATTGGAATACACAAACACTGAAATGTCAACTTGATATAAGTGAGCATAATCACATTAATTTCAATCCTTCCACGAACAGGATTATTCCTCTTCCTGTTAAACCGCATCATGTTTGTCCCTAGGACAGCAAAGTGTAATTCCACACTTTCATACCCCCTCCCCCAGCACTGTAAGGCTACACAGTAACTGTTAGTCCACAGTCTCGCAACCTTAACCTTTGTAAAGCAGGAGAAAAGCGTCGATAAGCAAGGTTACTTTTTGTTTCAAGTTCTCGACACTGGGTGATCCGGGCGCATGAACCTGTTTCATGAGCTTTTCAAAGTCTTAACATGTACACCACTGAATATTTTTCACTCAAAAGCCCTGGAAGATGTATAAATACTTATAGATTTGTGAAAAATCCAAAACACCTTAATGTTCCTGCTGTACTTGTTCACCTAAACATGTCAAAGAGCTCGCAGCAAATGCCAGCATACTTTTTTTGAAGAGCCGGACATCCTTGCTCTCAAAAAATAGCAATGTGTGCCTACGCACTAATCGTCTGCCTGTGTCACAGTCAAGATTCCCGTTTCCCGGTCTACCTTTGCACCCAGCACGGACGCCCATTCTCAGCTCTGCCCACCCCCCCGACGTTCTCAGAAGCGTTAAAACACAAGTGTTGGGAGCCTTCTAGCAAACGGGGCTGTTTTCTCCACTTTAAAGCCCTGCCACACTTCCTTACTTCCCCACGGCCTTCGGTGCCTTAGAAGACACAGGCACGCGAGAAAACCCGTATTAAAAACAGTATGCGGGGGTGCAGAAGCGCCAACTTCTCCAAATCTTCCAGCACAGCGGCTTTCCCACAGCCCCTCGCACACCTTCACGCCTGGGTCGCTTCGGATCCGACAGGACTGGAAAGCACAAGGAAATCACAGAGTGTCACAACTTATCGCTCACTTACCATATCCGCCGGGACATTGCTGGACATCTTGCCGTTCGGATATCTACTCCCCGACGTTTACGCAGGAAGCAAAACAGCGCACCTGTCTTCCAGCTACAGAAATGAACCTTGGCAGTTCCGATCGGTTCTGGATGTGCTTTCCAAAACAATAAGATGAAGTTATTTCCGAGCCCAACCGCCCGCCCGGCCGAGGTTCCGGCGCGAAGGAGAACAGTCCCCGCGAGCTGTGCGGCCAGAGCGCGAGGACACCCGGCGTCGCGTCGTCGTCAGCGGCGGCGGTCAGTGGCGGCCCCGGGACCGGCCGCGCCAGGTGGACCGAGCCGAATGACACACCGACATGGAGCGGGGTGGGAGGGGGTTAAATCGCCTTCCTCCTTTCCCGGCCCTCGGTGATTCACACTCGCTCCCGACTCAAGTCCTCATTAAGCAGCAGGAAGATGCCGCGGCGTGGATGTACACAGATAACTATGTGGCTACACATGGACGCGGGGCCGGAGAGGCGGCCGCGCTGTGGCCGGCGCCCTCCGCGCACCCAGCCCGGAGCCGCGCGGAAAACGGCTCAACTCGCGCCGCCGGGGCAGAGAGCCGGGCCGCGGAGAGCCGCACTCAAGGGCATTTAACTCGCGGGGAGCCGACGCTCAGAGCCGGATGAGAGCCGGGCGGGACCCCACGGCCCCTCAGGGCTCAGGCTGCGGGCGCCTCCGGGCTGCAGCAGGGGTCCCGGCGCATCTCCTCCGGCTCCGCCGCGCCTCCGCCGCCCCCGCCCCTCCCGGCCTCGAGAGCAAGAGCTCCGGCGACGCCGCCTTCGGCCGCTCCCGAAAACGGCCGGGTCCTCCCTCTCCTCAGCCCAGTTCCTCTCAGAGGTCTGTCTCTCTTCCCCTTCCTCTACTTATCAGTCCCGCACGCCGCGGATGCCTCCTGTTATCGCCCCTCAAACCAACATGGCGGCGGCTGCCTGAGTGCTAGTACGGGACCCGAGGGGAGACAGCGCCCCCACCCCGCAGCCGCCGCCCCGCCTTCGCTCCGGGCCTCCCTCCCTCCCCACGCGGACACAAGTGCGTCACTACGGAGACCACCCTCGAGCATCACGGGAAGTGTAGTCCACGCAGGTGGGGGGAAGGGGCAACCCAACGCGTCCTCGCCCGGCTCCAAAACCACGCCCCCTAGCAACCGTTGCTAGGAAAGGAAAGCTGCCCGGGAGTTAGGTGATACCTACTACTCTGCTGTGATCATGCGAATTGTTGGGGGAAAATCACTGTGTACAGAGAAATTCCCTCATGCACAGTACGCACACAGTTTAAAGTATGGTATGCCTCCAAGCAGAAGCATTCATTTTAATTACAGCACACGCTCCACATCGTGCAAACTCAAACCATTTTGTAGGTTTAATCTAGGTCTCCTCAACATTGCATTTTGACGATCAGAAGCAGTTATTGATTTCCAATAAGGTCACAGAAGTTCAACAGGAACAAGGATCTCATTAAGCAGTAAGAATATCTGAACATGTGTTTCTTGAAGACCCAGGGCCATAAAGCTAAGATCGAGTTAATCGAATTTACCAAAAATTGTATTAGATGCAATCGTGTTATCATGCCAAATCTACATCAGGAAATATCTACTACATACTACATGTGAATTCACCAGTTTACCAGGCAAGCCTCTAAATTCTGTTTAACTCATACTTGAATTGGGAGGTTACAGTAGAAAATACTACCGTTATTGAGAGAATTAGGTGAAAAATATGTTTACCCCAGATTTAGAAAGCAAGCCACAAATGTCCACTTGAATCTTTATTCATAGCTCTCTTAGTCTTGGGAATGGCAGTCTAAGTAAAATACCTGTATGAAAACTCCAGCAGATTTAGTGTCGGAAAGCCACCTCTACAACCTACAGCTATGTGACCTCATGTGGAAAACAGTCTTGCCTGTCTTCGAGGGCTAAAGTATGGGCATTTGTGAGGCTCCATTCATGCAAGAGAAATAAATCACTTGGTAAATGGCAGTGTGTCATCTGATGTGAAACGTTACTACTCATTCTCCCATCAGCATACAAATGTGCCAAGCATCTGCTAGGCACTTGGAGCTGAAAAATGAATGATCCAGTCACTCTCCTCAGAGCGCTCATTGTCTGGAGCCTGTGTCATTCTCCACAGTGATCTTTCTGGCCAGGTTTGTCTCATCCAATGGAGACCCACAAGACATTTAGAGTACCCGCTTCGTGACTGGCCTGACTATAGGGATTCCAAGCATTTCTAGGGGCCTATGTAACCCTAAGGAAGACAGATCAAATAACAAGGCTCCAAAGGGCAAAAAAAGGAGGCCAAGTCTCACTAACCACAATTGGGCCTCAGTATGTGTCTAGTCATTTCTGAGTCTGTAGTGACACGATTTTCCATAGCCTTGGTCTCTCACTCCATGTTTAGCAGCTATAGAACTCCTGCTCTCCATAAACCCTCTAGGAAATTAGGGCTGTTGGAAATGCTTCGAATGATGGATTCAGAAGGAATACTGGAACACTTTTTCTTTTCAGCAATAGAAATGAAACCCAGGGGGCCTCTACCACTCAGTTATATCCTCAGCCCTTTTGACATAGTGTCATGAAATTGTCCAGGCTGGCCTTGAACTTGGCATCTACTTGCCTCAGCCTCCTGTGTAGCTAGGATTATGGCTATGAACCACCCTGGCTGGTGGAACATATTTTGAAGGCACTCACTGACAAAATTAGTCCCCTACCCTATCCAACTACAACTTTTTTCCAGTGACTAACTGGCCATGGCTCTGCAGGGCCTAAGTAGGAAGGAAAGAAGCATAACATGGTAGAACTTATCAACGCACCAACTCCCTCATCCTCTGCTGTTTCCTGTCAGCCCCACGGCCAGGGATGTAATGGCCACCAATGCCAACCCAAGGCTTTTGCATTATTGCCACTGATGTTGCTGTTTACTACAGGTTACCATCGCCATCTCTATGAAAGGCCATGTCACTTGAAAGTGAAGTCACTGCACCTTGCTGTGTTTCCAATTACTCCCCAAGAGACGCCAAGACATTATTCTTAATAAAACTCATTAGAACTCTTCTCTGACATAGCTAAGTCATGAGGGAACATCAATGAATGCAGTTGAAAATGTTTCTACTCTCTCTCCTTTGCTCTCTGCTTTCCACCGCAGGAGGACAAGATTCAAGGAGCCCAGCTGTCCACAGCAGGGAAGGTTGACATCTTCTCCCTATCAGAAACCTATTATCAGCATCTGATGGAAGGAAGCGAATGACACAACATTTTCATTTTCTATTATGGGAAAAAAAATAACTTCACAAGAAAGCAAAACCTCGCTCTGCCCCAAATTAGTTGTGTGACATTTGCTGAGACACTTTCTGCTTCCTGAGTCTCAATTTTTTCATCTGAAGAGCTTGAGCTAAATCTCTAAGGACTCTCCTAAGAGATGATAGTATCAAGTCCTAAAAAATAAGGCATGATACCTTTGGCCTGTTAAAAATATCTTCCTCGGCAGGACGTGATGGCATATATCAAAAATCCCAGCACTCTGGGAGGCTGAGGCAGAAAGACTGCCACACCTAGACACTTTTAACAACAAGACCCTGTCTCAAAATTTAAAATTTTAAAAAGGGCTGGGAAGATAGCTCAGTGCAAAGACTCTGGGCTCAACCATGTGTATGAAAGGGCTTTTATGAAGGGGTAAGAATGTAATAAAATTAAATTATAGCTCACTTGCAGAACTGAATTTTAGAAATCACTGAATTGGTATACTTGGAACAGATGATTTTTTAAAGATGCACATAACATGAAATGTACCATCTTGATCTTTTTGGTGTACAGTTCAGTGACATTAACCACATTTGCAATGTTGTGAGGCTATGGCCAAGGTCCACCCATATAACTCTTTTCACCTTGCAAAACTGAAACTTTGTACTCATTACACAATGGCTCCCTCCTCCCTCCCAGTCACCATTTTACTTTGTCTTTGTACATTTTTTGACCATATTAGGTACCTGATATGGGTGGCACTGTGCAAGATTTGTCTTCTTGAAACTGGTTTCTTAGCATGATGTTTTCAAAGTTCATCCGAGTTATAGCACATGTCAAAATGTCCTTCATGTTTTTAAGGCTGGGTGATATTCCACTGAGTAGATATCCATGGACAGACACTTGAATTGCTTTGCCTTTGAGCTATTGAGAAATTACATCTTAATAAGAGTGCTTCAAAAATATATACCCCCCATCTGCCATGTAAATGCTTTAATTTTAGAATCATTCTTTCTTTTTTTCTTTGTCTTTTTTTTTTTTGAGACAGAGTCTCTGCTATGCAGTTGAGACTGGCCTTGAGCTCACTTTGTAGCCTAGGGTGGTCTCGAACTTGCAACGGTCCTCCTGCCTCAGTCTCCAGAGGGCTGGGATTACTGGCATGCACCACCATGCCCAGCGAGAATCATTCTTTAAGTGTCTTCTAAAGGAAAATCATGAATTTAAACTATACAGAAGCATTACTCTCTATGAAACCAGTAACCTTTTATCAGGTATTGCCTCAGTCAATTATCTCATTATGCCATGCACTGTCATTTGCAAACGATCCGGGAGCAAGAAAATGCCAAAGAGGCGGAGAAAGGCTGCAACAGTGCCTGGAGGAGTGGCAATGCCACAAAGACACCCTGCCTGCCAAGGACAGGGTTAGGTCTCAAAAATGACTTTGATCTCGGCAGCCTGTTCTTGGTTTTGCCCTGGTCTGGTCTGCAGGCGCCCAGAACCCCAGACACAATCTGGAATTTTTTATCAAAGAGCAGCCAGGACCCTTTGTGGCTCAGGGGCAGGGGCCCAGTGTGAGGGTAATCACAATTGGAGCTGTACCTAAAGTTCTTTGTTGGTTGTTTCTTCGCTGGTTCCAGCTAAGAATCACTTCACAGAGTTACTATGTAAAATTATACTATACTGTAGGCGTGGTGGCTCGTATCTGTAATCCCAGTACTCTGGAAGGCAGAGGCAAGAAGATTGACAGTTTCAGCCCAGCCTGGGCAATTTAGTGACTTGGTAAGACCCTGTTTCAAAATAAAAAATAAAAAAGGTCTGGAGATACAGTTTATTGTAAAGACCCTGGGTTCAATACCCATACCACAAATAAATCAATAAATCATATTCTACTTATGAAACAAGACAACTGACCCAACACATACAAACAGAGGTACTGCTAGCATTCAAACGCCTTTTGCCATCCTATCAGACAGCTTCTACCTCAAAACTTTCCAGGGGCTCCCCTTGCTATCAGGGTAAATGCAAACTGCTCGGCCTAAATCACAAAGCCCTTGGTTATTTGGCTCCAGCCTGGTCTCCTGCCCTTTCCTGACCCTCTCCTGCCCCCGCTGCCAAGCAGCCATCTGAACCTGAGCCTCTTCCCCTCTCTGGGCCCCTCTACCTTGAGTCTGAGCGCAGGTGTTCCCACCCCCGTTTACCTGGCTTTCAGCTGCCTAAACAGTACATACCTCAAGGCTGAGCTGGCAGTGTTTTCTATGCACTTTCCAAGTTCCCAACACTTGTTCCACACAAGAGCTTATCACGTGGTATTTTAATTTTCACCTTACCTCTCTGTATCTCTTAGTAGATTGAACAAAGAAAGGAGGGACCTCATGGGAGGAAGAGATTGGGACTACACCAGGGACAGGTCAGTGTCTTCCTATGTAGACATGGTGTAGCGTGCAGGGGAGAGAGCAGTGTTATGTGATTGTTCCTTAAACCACTGATCCTATGAACACGGTCACCCGCATGTAGCATTGGCACAGACTGGGGAATTCATAAACCACCAGAGTTCTAGTGTTCTGTCTCCTCCTCATGCCCCGTGATACCTTTCTTCCAGCCTTCATCCTACGTTCACCCACACTATGGAGTCCATGAACCATCGAATGCTAGAGCTGCAAGGAAGCTCAGAAGTGATCTCATCTGCCTCATATTCTTTTTTTACAAATGAGGAAATAAAGACTTCTTGAGAAGCAGCCACAGTCTCTCTGTAACTTTTCAAAAGTGCTTTAGAATGAGTTTCTTCTGAGATATTCCAAGAAACAAAAAGATAATGATTCCTGGCAGAATATGTAATTGTTGAATTATTACATAATTTTATGTTAAACCATGACAAATAGGGCAAAGAAATATAGAATGTATTATGGAATTGATATCATAAATCATAACCACTACTCTTCATGGTCTTCATTGTCACAGAAATCAGCCACTTATAGGGCTAATCGAAGAAAAAACATTTTTAATGTCTGAAGTAATAAAACACTATTCAAAAAATTTTTAATATTTAACAGAATAGCATAAAGAATCAAGAAATTTCTCCAAAGCCTCAAGTTTGCTGTCAATGGCCTCCACTCTATCAGGCTGGTCACCACACTGAGATGACGGCTGCAACTAGGGAATGATCTCTGTCATGGATGGTTTTCTGTGGGTCAGGCCTTACCGGGCAAGTGTCCACGTGGTTGGATTTCATGATGGTTTCCTGGACTGAATAACCCACTTAACATGATCCTCCTCCAGCATGCTGACTAGACACATCAGGCCAGAGCCGGGGCCTCCCTGTTTCACAGCAGTAGCAACAACATGAAGAACTGATTACCCTGTTTGCCTTGGCATGAGGCTAGCATGCCAGGAGCCTTCATATCAGATTACTGGCTTAGCTTTTTCAGAGAATTCAGACATGATTAATTTATCACAATGACAACCTTTATCTCAATGCCACAGAGACAAAGGAGGCCTGAAATGAACTTAAACAGGTTAGAGAAAGAAATAATACATTGGGTTGGAATGTGGGCCCTGCATTCAAATTCTGAACGTTGGAGTAAATTATTCATTAACTTCATCTATTAAAAAGGGGGGGGTGAAATAATAAAATTAAAAAAAGAAAAATGCAGATGTTCATCAAATCATAAATTTAAAACTTAAGAGTTAGAACATCTTTCTAGCACATCATAAGCTCTTGTTTAGCTACTGTTGTAATCACCCTAATGAAATGAGATGCTACTATCCACATGCGATAGGGACACCGTTGAGCCGGCTACGCTTAGAGCATGAGCTTTCAGTTACTTGTTCAGCCTCAGCTCAGACCTGTCTGCCTTCCTTATAGAGACCATGGAACCACGTGCAGGAAAGGTGGGCTTCATGGATAACAGGATAAAGCAAACTGGGCCTAGGAACTTAAACTCCAAACTGTGACCACAGGATCACTCCGCAGAGAAAAGGAATCAGATAGGAAATGTGACGAATTTGTACCCATCCTCTTACCTGCTGGCATCCACACTTATCCTTACATCATCTTCCTCGGGCTCTAGGAGAAAACTGACCCCCCCTTCCAAGTTCCAGCCCTCCAGCCCCCTAGAAATTTGTTTCAACAATCTTCCCTCACATACTCCTGTATCTCCCTCTCCCATGCTTCTTCCAGTTGGGGTTAACCATGTACTACATGGTCCAAACCAGGAAAGGGTAGACCAAAGACCACATTAATAATAAATATGCAGGGAAAAATACCCAGCTAAGCTTGGACTATGGCAGGCAAAACAATCTACTTACAATGGAGATATGTTGAAATCTCTCCATTCTTTCTTCCACTGCAGTCAATTTTATTTTTTATAGTTTAAAGAGAATAATAAAAACAGTATAGATTTTCAAAACAAGATGATAGGAAATTAACAATGGTTATTATATTGCATATTGTTTTCTTCAAAGTAGTTGCTCGGATTACCAGATGTAGGCATGCAAAATTGGTCAAACAATATAAACAGTAACTGTTCCTTTCAATGAATTAATAGAAATTAATAGTACAATTACCTCATCTATCCTGTGTGTGTGTGTGTGTACATGTACATATTTTTTCCTTTCTTCTTTTCTCTCTTCCCCCACTACAGTTATTCTTTCCTTTTTGAGTAGTTTCTTTCCCTTTCACAATGTCTATTATATACTTTGGATCTTATTTACTTCCAGTTTCTTACACTAGGGAGGCATTGTGATGTTTACACATGTGAATCTGATTTATTTCATTTATGAGTATGGTCTCTAGTTGCATCCATTTACCTATAAAAGCCATGAGTTTATTTTTCTTTATAGCTGAGTAATATTCCATTGTATAAAAATACCACATCTTTTTTATCTATGTCTCAGTTGATCAGCATTTGGGTTGTTTCTAAGATTTAGCTATCACAAATTGCCTGTTATAAACATGGGTGCACATATATCACTGTGGTATGATGTTTTTAATTTTTCTGGGAAAATAGCCAGAAGGGGAATAGCTGAGTTGAATGGAACCTCTAATTCTACTTTTGGAGGAATCTCTGCCTGATTTTCACAGTGGTTGTACTAGTACACTCCCAACAGTGGAGAAATGGCCCTTTTTCCCTATAGTGCCCCTAGCATTTGTTGTTGGTTGATTTCTTGATGATAGCCATTTCTTCTGGAGTGAGATGGAATCTCAGTGTTGTTTTAAGTTGCATTTCTCCAATAACAAATGATGTTGAATATTTTTTCATATATTTATTTGCCATTTGTATTTCTTCATCTGAGAAGTGTATTCATCTCACATGACCATTTTTGCATTGGGTCTTTAAATTTTGAAGGGTCTGATTTTTTAAAAATTCTTTATATGTTCTAGATAGAAGTCCTTTGTCTGAGGGACAGTTGGCTAAAATATTTTCCCAGTCTGTGGGTTTTCTTATTACCTCGTTGGTGATTTCTTTTGATGTACAAATACTTTTCAATAAGATGAGATCCCAGTTGTTGATTCTTCAAAGTATTCCCCATGTAGTTTGGTTTTTATTCATGAACTTTCTGCCTACCCCTATGTCTTCAAGATTTCTACCTACTTTTTCTTCCAGTAGATTTAAGTGTTTCTGTTTTAATATTTAGATCTACGGTCCATTTTGACTTTAGTTCCTTGTGATAGACATGGGTCTAGTTTTAGTCTTCAGCATATGGAGAGCCAGTTTTTCCAGCAGCATTTATTAAAGAGGCTGTCTTTCTTCCAGTGAGCATGTTTCTCCCCTTTGTCAAAGATAAGGTTTCTGAGTGTATTTGTAGTTGTGTCTGCATCTTCTAATCTGTTCCAGTGATCCTCAGGCCTGCTTTTCTTGCCAGTGGCTTTGTAGAATAATTTCAAGTCAGGAATTGTGATGCCTCCTGCCTTGCCTTTGTTGCCCAGGATCACCTTCGCTATCTTAGGTGTCTTCTGGTTCCAGATAAATTTTAGGAATGTCTTCTCTAGATCTGTGAAGTATGCTAATGACATTTTGATCAGGATTCCATTAAATCTGTGTAACAGTTTTGGGAGTATGGCCATTTTCACAATGTTGGTTGTCCCTATCCATGAGATAGGAATATCTTTCCATTTTCCGAAATCCTCTTCAATCTCTTTTTTCAGAGTACTGTAATTTTCACTATATAGCTCTTTTACTTCCTTTGTTAGACTGATTCCTAAGTTTTTTTTTTTTTTGGACACTATTGTGAAGGGTGTGGTTTCAGTAATTTCTCTTTTAGTGAGTTTGCTGTTTGTGTACAGGAATGCTATTGATTTCTGAATGGACATCTCCCCCATCTTCAACCAGGCTGTCTCATTTCTCAGTTCTTCTTCAACTCCTGCCCACCCTTGTTTCTTCCCTGAACATCATGCTGCTTCCAAGTTCAGTCACCCTCACTTTCTATGGGCTCAACTTCTGCAGGTTCCACATGCATAGATTCAACTAATAGCAGATATAAAATATTTTTTAAAAGAAAACATTTGCATCAGTATTGAACATACAGTCTTTTGCTATTTGTCCTTGTTCCCTAGGCAATATAGTGTAACAACTATTTGTGTTGTTCTAGGACAAGTTATCTGGAGATTTTTAAAGTGCACAGGCTTGTGTAGAGTCTACGCAAACACTATGACATATTACAGAAGATACTTGATCATCTGATGATTTGCTATCAATGGGAGATCCTAGAAGCCATTTCCATGAGTACTAAGGGGTGACTGCATATGAGAATGTATCCTATAGATCACACGTAAGCCTCTCAAAAGGCTGCTGGGTCTGGCTGTACAGACATACACTACATAATTCCAAGAATGGTTCCTACTGTCATGGATGTGAATGGTGCCCCTGGAGTTGTGCACAAACATTTATAAATGCCATATATTGGGCCCTGACCACTTCAATGCAGCATCCTATTACCCAACTCTCAAGCTAAGTTTTTCAGCTGATGAATATCAAGGACACCTTCCAGGTCTTGTCACCTTTGACCGAGTATTCCTGGACACCACAGGCCACTCCCTCACCTGCAAATGAGTTCTAGAGACTGGATTCCAGTTCCTCCAATCATCAGCATTGTGGGCATGGCTATTAATCTGGGTAACATGTGAGTATCTCAACCATAAAATATCTACTTTATAGGGCCATGGTGAGGTCCAAAGCAAATAGGGTTTGTAAAGCTCTTAGCACAGTGCCTAATAGGTGTGACACTTTAGAAATACTCAAGGTCACTGTCATTTAAAAAATGATACACTGTTTTCTACAAGATCATCTTTCCCAGGTTTTCTGACCACGTTTTTGGTCTCTCCATCTCCATCTCTCCATCTACCTCTCCATCTCCTTCACTCATTTCCTTACCATGTCTGACCCTTAAATATTGATGTTCTCCAGAAAGCTGATTCTGACCTCTTTTTCATCTCCTCTCCTTTGTTTCTCTTTTCTCAATCTGCACATCTTTCACAACAGTGCCTAATGCCTCACTGGAGCCAATGTGGTGCATCATAAGCGTAGACTGCTCCTCTAGGCTCCAAACCACTCTTCCCAGATGCCCACTATACCTTCCTAGAGGCATCCCATGAGAACTCTACAGCCAACACAATGCAAACCATGCTCATCCTCCACACTCCCTCTTCCTCCCTGTTGTATTCCCTTCTTGCTATTATCTGTCCTTGGTGTTTCTCACCACTTAGCTACAACATCCTTAGCTTAGGAAGTCTCCATTTTCAATATTTTTGAGTTAATCATCTATGTTTCTATACCTATTTCCACACCCTTAGTTTTCTTTTCAGAAGTTCTTCTTGGGACCAACTGCCACCAGTGTTGCCTACCTGCACCCAGGTTCCTGCCCTCTGACAAAGTCTGAGAATCAGAGGATCACTAACACCAGGCCAGGACAGAATACTCAGTAGACTGTAGGAAAATGTGGGACCTATTATGATGTGTCTGGTGGAGATGACTGTATTTTTTAAGTTGACTGCCCTACATTGGTTGCCAAAATTTCTCAAGCACATGCTTGCAAATTGTATACTTAAACAGCTTATTGTGCAATTTATTGTGCATCAATTATAATTTGACAAAGTTATTTAAAACTGTTTTTATGGTCATAAAACCTATACATCTATTAAGATCTGCTTTATATCTATGTTAGAAGGTTTTTTCTAAAATATAAAATAATGATTTCATCCCCAGGAACAATACTCAAAGCTAAAAGCCAATGCATACTTGTATGTGCCTAGCACATGGCTAACTAACTTTGCAAATACTACTCTTTACAATAAATGTGTGAGATGAGCTCTGTTATTATACCCATTTTATATATGAAGAAACTGATGCACAGATAGTGGTTCACATAGCTTGTAAGTGGGGGAACTGGGACTTAGACCCAGGTCTGACTGATTCCAAAGCTACTGATTGGTCTTCACCACTCTATTTTCTTCCTTCATTTCTTAGAAGTCTTTTAATAATATCTCAAAATCTCACCATCTCTCTCTGTACATTTGATCTCTCTCTGTCCTCTCCCTCTCTCTTTCATCTCTCTTCATTCTTCCACAACTGCCTTGCTTATACCAAAAGTCTCACTACTCTGACAATGTGCCAAGTTTTTCCAGGGAAGCATGAAGCTCTTCTCTCCGCTCAGAGTGTCTTCCTGATGGTCACCTGGCCAGCTCCCACCTGTGCTCCGGAAGTCAGTGCCTTCCAGAAAGTAGTGCATGACCCTCCCCAAACCTCAGCCAGCCATATTCTCAGCCTCTGAAGGAAATACAATTGGGTTTAGGCGTGACACTCCTTGAGTGATGCCACTTTGGCAGCTGTGCCCTTGTTTTTGCAACCATTTATATACTATGTGCCAGGTATCTGGTGAGTACACAGAGCAGGACAGGGAAGGCCTGGCTGCCATGTGGCATGTATTTTATAAGAAAGACAGCTAATGAACCAAACAAATACAAAAATAAATACCTAAGACAACTTTAGGTAATCACAAGTCTATAACGAAGACAAAACAAAGTAATGAAATGAAGGTCAAGTTCTGGCAGCTCAGAGGTGGATGGTCAGAGAAAGTCCTAGAAAGATATTTGTCCAAAGACCTGAATGAAAAGAAGGAGCCAGCTGAGTAAGGAGTTATGGGACAGACATGTTTAGATATTTCTCACTTAACAGAAGTGCCATGCGGAAACATCTAAGATCCCAATCTTACCAATGCTCATAGCAATAGTGACTATAAATGCTGTAAATTGGATTGCTAAACTGATGAAACTGGGAAGTGTCTTTATTTGGGCTCTTTGCTTCTTAGGACTCCCCTAGCATCCCCCTTTGGGGAATGTATTACTTTATAAGAGGCATTTGATTGTCTCAGGTAAACAAGGGACATGGAGCTAGTGGAAAATTGCCATGTTTTTGATTTATAAACAAATTTGCTGATGGCCCTGGGCATACCAACTGTGACTTGTAAATGAATTTATTCTTTTGTCTTCACAGGGAAGTTTTTCATGAAATGTTCCTCCATGTGTTTCTTACTGTCTTCTTTATTGTCTCTTGTCCATCCCTGATATTACACCCAAGTGCCATTAAAGTAGAATCAGAAGTAGTTCAGTGAGACCAGAACCTCATGGAAAAGATGATAACACAACAATTTTTTTACTTTCTTTTAAAATCCTAGGAGCACGTTTTACAACTCAGTGGCATCACATCCTGCCATCTTTAAACAGAATGGAAATAACCTGCTCTCAGATTTAGCCTGAAAATGAAAACACACATACTTTCTAAACTAGCTTCAAAATTGAAAAAAGAAAACCAGCTATCTTCTACTCATGGAAAAATCTAACATAAGGGATTTCCCTTAAACACTTCAGCTTCTAAGTGCCTCTAAGTACTGCAGCAGTTTGCACAAAACTATATTGGATGACATTAGATGCTAGTTCAAAAAGTTTAATAGTTAACCCCAGCAGTTCCCATTTATTGTTTGGAATTTCTATTATTGGTTATCGCTTGGCAAAGTTGTCTTTTCCCTAAATCTCAGGAAGCTCAGAGCACCTATGTTACATAAAATACAGGTTGGACATTAACAGAAGGGAAAAGGAAAAATGGTAAGCAGTGTACCCAGGCATAAAGTTTGCAGAAGAGTAAGCTAACTGAATAATAGCAACACTGAACACATGCCATGTCCTGGGAGAGAGACAGAGACAGAGAGACAGAGACAGAGACAGAGACAGACAGAGTTGGGGGGGGTGCTGACTCCCTTTGGCTGTCCTGCATCTCCTCTGAGCAGCCCAGGGCAGAGGTTTATCCTCTCTATCCTTCCTCATTTTCAACTCCTGCATTTGTACATTACACTTGAGCTGTTTACTTACCTTGCCCGAGGGGAATTGCAGCACTTACCACGGCATGGGAATGAATGGTTGAGGAGACTTTCTTACTTGCAATTTTTCTGTTTTCTTGGGGCTGCAATAAGACAGCAACAGGAGAGGGAAAGAACATAGAAAATGCCCCAGAAACTTTCCTGGACTCGACCACACACCTGCTGTTTCCCGGAAGTAGCAGGAAAGGACAAGGGGAAGATAAGATCAGAAAAGAAAGAAAAGTAGGGGCAGACAAAGAGAAGCTGGGTGGCGCTGACTTTTCCTGGGTGAGTTCCCTGTGTCAGGCACCAGCTGGAGCTTTCCAAACTTTATCTCATGTAATCATTTCCTCCACTCCACAGGGTTACATCGTTATGCTCGTTTGTACAGATGAAGAAAGGAGACTCAGAAGTTAAATAACTTTTTCGTGGTCCCTGGAATTCATATCGAGTAAGGAGAAGGGAGAGCACAGGTAGAAACGGTGCCCTGTGCTAATTCGCACTGACTCAGGATTAGAGGTGAGTTAAGCCCTCAGAACACAAGCTTTCTTTTCCTTAGCTCGCACACATACCATTTTGCTCCGTAAACAGAAAAAAACAAGCAAGGAGCTTTGAGGACCCAAAGAAAGTTATTGACTTAATAAAATGTTGGCTTTTGAGTTTATTGTCTTTTAAAGATATAATTTATCCATCAGCTCCACTTGGGTTGTCATCTTCCTGGAAAGGTGTTCCTATCCTTCCACAGAAATGCGATTACAGCCAGCTCTGCATTGTGAAGTAGTAAAACGAAATCAGATCTTTTCATTTGTTTAAAAGCTAATCACACCATCAGCATTTTTTAGTATAAAACAATGACAAGTTTAGACACATCTCCTGATACTATAAAGTGCTGAGAGGACTGAGCAGATCCAGGGGTTTTTATTCTCCTTTTTCTTGACATTTCCCTCCTATTAGGACACAGGCATGTGTATCAAAGCTCCTTCTCTTTTTTAAAGTGCTCTGAAGCAATGCCTGTCAAGCTGCAAATTCAAATTCCCTTCCAGGCTGCCCATTGAACAAAATGAATGATTTTGTCGGGAGCCCTCCCACCTGGTGGTTCTGCTGGGTATAAACTGCCTGGTAATTAAATTTACAGACTAGCTCTCTCTAAATAAGGCCATTCCTTTGGAATATGCCAAATGACAGTTATAAAAAATACTTTGGGGAGGGTTTTGTTGTTATTATTGGAGGTGATCTTCTCAGAAATTAAACTCCAATTATATCTGAGTAGGGGCATGTGCTTTTTTGCTTTCAGTTCCTGCAGTAAATCAGACATGTTGATAAACAAGCCATAATAGTGATGATTCTTATGAGGCCAAGTATGAAATTAAAATTCTTTATTGTAAACCATGGTACCTCCACTGTCAGGGGTGTGCTGTGAAGCCCCAAACAGCTGCTGTCGATCCTCTGTGCTGTGGTGGTGCTGGTCTCTGTTTTCCCATTACTTATAGCACTGTGAGGGTGCCTGTTTTCACTCTTGTAAAACCTTTTTGGTTTTTGCTGACTGCCAGATATGATGGATTTTTTATATTAAGAATAGAGAGCTACCATTTTTGGAACAAATCATTTCTTATGGGATAATTCACCACAGAGTCTTTAGTTAAAAGTGGATGTTTTCCTTTGCTTTTTGCTTTGTTCAGTTGGCACGTTTGTTTGCTTTAGCCTTTGTGGTTAGCTCAGCTAACGCAACTCACTGTAGGTCTTAAATTCACTTTCCTTACATAGCAAATAAAAGAAAATTTATTTTTTGATTAGCTGACTTATTCTAGTGCCCCACAGAATCATGGGATCTTAGAATGGCAATATCCTTTGGGGCTAATCCACTAGGTTTCCAGGTTGGGTTCCTTGACTGTGTAGATCTGAAAACACTGCAAAGAGAGGAGGGAAAAACATTGCAGTACTTTCAATACCTTAAAGGAGTTAATGGGAATTGTAAATTTGACTGGTAAGGCTGCTCAGGGAACTAAAGTAGCACATTTTTTAGATTTCACTTGAACTTGATGGACAAATCTATTAGTAAAAACCTTACCAAGCAGTTCAAAAAATAAAAATATTTTGGAAAAATGGGGCATATTATGGAAAAGTAATAAAAAGTTACACAAAGTCCCTGGATGTTGATTGCTGTAGTACAGACATGGCGCCACCACCTGTGAGGATCGTGTTGGGCATCTGGGCTACGGTCATGAACAAAGGAAACAAAAGCCTTGTTCTGATGAGTCTGAAATTCTAGAATGGAGAAACAAAAAACAAAGTAAGCAAATGAATAACTGAATAACTAAAATAAATATGGCCACTTCAGATCATACAAAGTGCTTTGAATAAAATGACAGAGGGAGTTGAGGGACACAGAAGAAGGTAACTCGACAAAGTGCTTGGGAAGGCTTCTCTGAGGAAGGACCTGTGTGCAGAGGACTGATGGTAAGGAGATAAGCCACATAAAGAGTAGGTCTGGAGGTGGAATTTTGGTAAAGTCATTGAGGAAGTGTCACTCCAAAGACCTGGTGGGGATGTGTCAGCTGTAGACCCTAGGCAGCCTGCCTCACTCTGCAGGCTTTCAGACTTCAACATGGTTGCAGAACACACATCCTTTTGCTGAGCAAGATGTTAGGATTTCAAGAAGTATTTAGGTATAGTTGTTGTGTTCAAAAGCCTCTAGTTCAAAAAAATATATCTATGACACAATCAAACTAAAAAAGAAAACGTAGAAAGAAGTGTTTCACCAGCAAAGCCCCCAACAAGTGCTAAGACTCTGAGCAGGAAGCAGGCTTGTGCGTTCGAGAAAGAGGATGTCAGACTGAGGTGCTTGAGTGTGATATCCATGTGAGAGAATAACATGGGACGACCTCAGAGAAGTCAGAGTTGAATAGGTCATGCAGCTCCTTGGAGCCTGACGAATATTTGGGATTGATGTTCACACATGGGGAAGCCATGGAGGGTTTAAGCATGGATGAGTCAGCTGTTACTGTAACAAATACCTCAGGTAATCAACATATAAAGAGGAAAGGTTTATTTGACTCACAGCTTCCAAAGTTTCAGCCCATGATCTATTGCTTTGGATTTGTGATTCTGAATTCACTTCACCTACATAAACATCAGCAGTACATGGTGGAGCAAAACTGCTCTGCACATGACTGGGAAGTAAGTAAAAAAGAGAAAAAAGAATAAAGCAGGACCCCACAGTCCCATCCATAGGCACAGCTCCAATGACCCAAAACCTCCCACTAGGCCCCATCTCTTAAAGTTTCCAACACCTCCCAATAGTCCCACACTAGAGATCAAGACTTCACCATTGGGCTCTGAGGGGATGTTCCACACCAGAACTCTGGCAGGCCGGCAGTGTTGTAGTATCAACAGAACTTACAATGTAGTTGCCCTGGTTGCTCTATGAAGAATGAGTTTGAAGAAGCAAGATCATCTAGAATATTTTTAAAACACAACCTAGCTAAAAGAATTCCCCAATTTACAGCAGTAGAG
The DNA here is from genome assembly GCA_004027595.1 of Dinomys branickii. Lineage (NCBI taxonomy): Eukaryota > Metazoa > Chordata > Mammalia > Rodentia > Dinomyidae > Dinomys > Dinomys branickii. The sequence goes on from PVLD010000782.1 coordinate 105,765, forward strand.
AGCACAATGCTGATTGACATGGGCTGGGGGCAGGTGAGGAGATGGGGAGATGTTGGCTGAAAGGCACAAACTTTCAACTGAAAGATGAATAAGTTATGAAGATCTTAGTTATAACATGGATGGTGATGCATGTGTTAATTAACTTAACTGTGATAATCATTGTATAGTGTATACCTTTGTCAAATCATCACAATGAACACCTTGAAGGTATTCAATGTTTACTTGTCAATTAAAAAATTTTTTTTAAAGACATGATGATGACTTGGACTATCTGTAAGGGAGGACAGGTGGTTGGATTTGGGACCTACCTAATTGCCTCCCTACAGCAGCTATGGCAGGAGGTCATATAAGGGACAGAATTATAGAGAAGACAGAGAGGATATCACAGACACAAGCTTGCATGTTGAAATATGAATGTTCCCAAGGAACTACTGCAGTGCTGATAAGGAATGCCAATTTAATTAGCACAGCTACTTTCAGCAGGGCCATCAAGAGGCATATGCACCAGCACAGAGCTCTGGGCCTTTGCCTTTATTTCTGGAAGAGCTGGAAATTCTTCCTTCTATACTCTGCCAAAGTCTCTGTACTTTTTTCCCTGGAGGGTAGAGAGCAGCATACAGACTTGCCCATCTTTATGAATGTGGCTACGAAAATAACTTTTTCCCAGTGATAATTGACAAGATACAATCTGTCCACAGGTAGGTGGTTAAAGGGAATAAAAGTCTACTTTGGTTCAAGTGATTTGGATCCCAAAGAGAAGATGGCTGTGTTTAGCCTCAGGGCCAAAGCTGCTCTACCCACCCTGGTTTTAATTTGACCTCGAAGACTCTGTATCCTTGAGTCCCACTCTTCCTGTTCCCACTCCAGGTCATGCTATTCAGGTGTTCAGGCTCTCAGAGCTGGTCCCAGCTTGGGAAGAGCTCCCAATTAAATGGCTCCAACCCCAGAAAAGAGGTGTCTTCTGACATTCAGCCTCTCTGGAAAGAACAGCTGAGTCTCTTTTGGAACTATCTTGAGTTTTCTGTCTGTATTTCCCTTCACGCTATTGTTCACTGGACTTTGAAGTGATGGTGAACCTTTCAGAGCTTTCAATGACACAAACACCCACTGTAGCACATGTTCCATAGGTTTGCCACCACTGCTATAAGCCATCTACTTTTACCTGGAGGAACAAAAAAAGGTATCTTTTGTTTGCCCTAAATAATCACTGACAGTTATTTAAAATAGGGCAATGTACTATGTGTAGTAATGTATTGCTTAAGGACTGAGAAATATACCTTTAGGGAACTTAATCCTTGTGTGAACATCAGACAGCATACTTCCACACACTGAGACCGCCACAGTGTCACGAGGTAATATAACCTCATGGGGCCACCGTCATATATGCAGTCTGTCACTGACTGAAATATCATTATTGGATGTGGCCCATCTAGACAAAACTCTGACCAAGTTACCCTTTTGATTCAACTCTGTGAGACTGGGTTATAATCACAATAGTCTCCAGGACTCTTTACAGCAACATCCAAATGCAATACATGTCTAACCTTTGCAAAATCAAAAGGATTAAACAAGAAAAACACTGAGGTCACAAAGACACAGAAAAGAATTTGTCTTTTGCAACTTGGTTACAAATCACAAATACAAAAGTAACACATTCTTGTCAGAAAAAAATGTGAAAGGATAAAAAACCAGAAAAACAAATTCCACCCTGAACCCTATCCCCTACCCCTACCCGTACCCCACTCACCATTTTTGTTTTTAGTATTTCTTTTAAATATTTGAACTCATACGATATATAAAATTTAAGAATCTTGCCCGTTTCACTACCATAAATGCTTTGCCAGCATCACAACATTTTGCAAATATCACCCTAAGTGTGACATGTAATGTGATATACAATGTAAATGTGATAATAATGTGCCAGTAGAAGTCTACATCACAATACATGCATTTATTTAAATCCCCCTTCCCCTGGCTCCAGTTAACATTTGTACCCAACTTGAAATAGGTATTTGAATATGATTTTCAAATCCTCTTCCTTGCAAAACCAACCATCTTGGGAAGTAAACTCTTAAGGCACAATTCACCATCATGCAAATATAATCAGAAGGAAAAATAGAAGGTCCACAAATTACATAGTACTTAAATAGTCACAGTGGAATGTATTTGAAATGTTGATTTCTTTTCTTACTTTTGATAGTTAAAGCTCAATCTGAAATTGTTTCGACCGCATGCTGTTGGCCCCTGGCAAAGATTTGTATTTTGAGTATGTGAGTAGTAGAATAAATATGATTGTAAAATTATGTATGCTTCTACCACCAAGTACCCTTCAAGTCATGTGTCTAACTTTTCAACTCATGTATTAAACTTTATTCAGTTATTTTTAATAAAGCTATTTCACAATGTCCTTGAAGTAGTTGGAGTTGCCCTACAATATTACATAATGGGGGGTCTTGGATTTATGATGAAAATGATGTTTATATCATATCTGCCATGTCAGGAACAACATTCCTCCTCTGTTTTGATGGAGCAAAGATTATGAGGAACCAACAGGGGAAAATACCATTGTTTGCCTATCTGATTTTTGTCTCATTTTCATGGAATGAAATTCATTTAAATTTCATTATAATCAGGTTTGAGTTATTACATTCTAGTGATGGAGGAGTTTGTAATGTATTCATAGAAATAATTAAATGCTCATAATGGTACTCTTGTTCCTGATTGCTGAAAACAGCATTCTTTTTAAAACTAGAGAAGTTCAGAAGCTTCCTATTATCTTTGATTGATCTCTTGAAATGCCCTCTTGCTCAACTTCCAGCAGTTAGGCACACTGAGGATTCAGAAAGCCCAAAAGAAAAGTTCAAAGAGGTTGATTAAGATGAGCAGTCAGAATTGGAGGTTTCCTTTAGAAAATGCCTCGCCTTAAAGAACATTCCACTAGAAGTCTCAAGACAGATTTAGAGGACCAGGGTGGAACGCTGGCACGGCTTTCCCTCCTCATTCCCACAGTGGGCATACAGGCCCAGAAAGAAACTCTAAAGCACTCATGGTCTAGGATATCATTTGAACAGATCTTTTATCCCTGGAGAGACGACTTTAAATGCCTTCTGTCTCGGTTGCAGAAAGAAAAATTCTTTTTCTGCACAACCTGACCCCACTCCCACCATCCGATTTCCTCTGTTTTGTAGAAACTGTATCAGCATTTTGTGAAGGAGGAAGAGCTCTGAAACAAAGGGCCACATTTGTGCACTTTGAAGGTCTGGCATGGACAAAGTCAGATTCTTTTCCTCCCTGGAGGGTCGGATGGCAGCAACGCAAGACAGAAGCATGTAAACCAGGAGCACAGGGGATTAATTTAAAGGGAAGCAGGTCTTATTTTTAGTTTTATGTTATTCAGGTTAGGAAAACATGCCTTTACAGCTAATTGCTTCTTTTTCCGTCCTGGGGTTTTGATTTTTCTACACCAGCTTAGATATTTGCTTGCTCTGCCTGTGACTGTCTTTATGCTAGATCCATCTGTCTTTATTGCTACTAATTCTGAATCGAATCAGATGCAGATTTCTCCTTTCTTTTTTGGGAATTTGGAATATTGCTTTTGTTTTCTTGGTTTGTTTTTGTAGGGTATAATCTCCTGAGGAACCTTGCAAAGGTGAAGAGAAAAATCCAAAGTATTCAGACAGTGGCTGTACTACAAATCTGTTTTGCTCTGACTGGCTCAACCCACTCTAGATCCCTCACATTCACTTCCATTTGCAACAACGCGTTAGTCTTTACCCAGCAATCATCAAACTTACCAAAACAAGAATGCAAGAAGAGTAATCTTCCTTTGCTTCTTCCATTCTTCAAATTAAAATTCACCCTAAAGACCAACCCTCAGATTAGCAAATATCTGCTTTAAGCAAACCTGATGGATTAAATTCCAGATTCACAAATACTGTGCAGTAGGAAGCAATTATTGGTTTTGTAAGAGAATCATTCACACTGCAAAGTAGCAACGAGAGGATTTGCTTGAAAGCTCTAATGCACTTAAAATAATTTGGCTTACCTACATTTACCAAAGCCCTTCTGTTGGGCAAAGCCTGCAAAATTCTGAAAATGTCCAAAGATGCTATGCACTTGCAAAAGAAAATCTGAAAGATACAGGCTGTTGCAATCATTACAGAGATCCAGGGGATCCACAGCACCTTCTTTAAAAGTGAGTAACAGGCCGAAGATATAGCTTAGCAGCAAAACACCTGCCTGACAAGCATGAGGTCCTGAGTCTGATTTGTGGTACCAAAAAAAAAAAATGTGAACGACAAATTACTCAGCCACCAAAGCATCTACACTTTGGAGAGGCAGAGGGATTGCCAATCACTGAAGACCTGTTTGACATGTTGAGATCATTACAAGCTATAAATCTGAGATCACGACCGAGAAGACACAGTTGTTAAAGTACAGAAAGGAGAATTAGTGTCAACATAGAATCTTGAGATAGGGACTGTTATGGGGAGGGCCCAGCAGAATTGAAAAACAGAACATTTTCAAATATTTCCCATTGTGTGTTTTAAATTCACCCAAGTAGATAAAACACAGGATGAGTGAGTTAGTGAAAAATTTAGTTTGCTCAAAACTTCACTGCAGATTATAGCTTAATTATACAGTTTTGTTAAAAATAATAAATGGATATTTTTCTGAGCCCCATAACCTATGGCCAGCTAGTCTGCTGGGCATTTCCTCTCCATCTTGTTTAACACAAAGCCAGGAATTAATGAACCCAACAATTTAAATCATGTTTACAAGTAACCTTTATTTAAATCTAGAATTAGAAGCAAAAGATTACTCATTTTACACTGGATTTTTCTTCCTAATGGCAGGAATTTTACATTAGTAAAGGATTCAATTATTTTGGACTCATGGCTAATTAAATATTGACTTTAGTGCATCTAAATTATTACTCATTTTACAAAAAAGATTAGAATTAGACATTATTATGCACAATATAGCTTGGAAGTAAGATTAAAACCTCATTCCATTTTCATTTACTTCCCTCTAACAGCTTTTTAGTGCAAGTAACTTTCTTTCCTTGCAACTCAGGGGGCTTTTTGGGAGAACATCTCAAGCTCTTTTTCCAGATGGGCAAGACAGATGGCTAAGGGTCATTCCTATGGTGCTATCTGAGTGCCCATTCCATTCCTAAAGAAGTAGGAAGAGTCCCACATCAGAGTTCTTTTAACCCATAATGAATGTCTTAAAACTAAAAATTCACAAAAGATCTGGAATGGGATTAAACTGTGACCTAAACAACTACCTACAGCAGTTTTGAAAATTCTCTCTGGGGTTGGCCTGATTCATATCTCCCCGCATGGACCAAGTCTTGCTTCTACACTTCTCTGCCCACCTACCATCTTACTCACCTGACATCTATTTTTAGGCAGGTAGGCCATGACTTCAAGGACTGACTTACAGTATGATATCACTGCTGATTATCTTCAATTAACATTGCTCTGCTGTTGCTTCATCTTTTCTGTCTTGTCTCTCACAACACTATCAGGCCATTGTGATAGTCATGGCATAAGACGCCCTTTCCTTCCCACCAATGCCTAGGAGCAGGCTGACAGCCCACAGTGTGTTTCCGGCCCTCAAGTCTGTGCCCAGCACTCTGATCTCAAGAGGTTGTTCTAACCTGCTGACCTCAGGAGATAAGGACTTAAAACAACAAATATATAGTAAGGCACATTTTTTTCTTTATTTTGCAAGTATTTATTTATTTTGAAACTGGATCTCACTAAGTCAGTTTGAACTTAGGGGACATTTGAATGTAGGCTGAGCTTAAGGGATATTTCTTACACAGTGAAAGTAGCTTAACTATGCATATATATATCACATTACATATATCATAAATAAGATATATAAGTTTATACAAGGTAATAGATACATATGATATGTATCTTACACATATAGGTTAATGAATTAAAAGCATATATATATATATATATATATATACATATTAATTGTGGGTAACTATTTTGATAGTTTATTTTGCTTTCTGACAGGGGTCCGCTTTTGTAAATACTACTGGGATGAAAGAGGATAAAAGAAGAGCCTGATAAGAAGCACAGAAAGGAAAGACAAAATGTTTAGCACTAGGTTACTTACTTCCCTGGTTGCCAGGGCCAGCCCTGCATTTCAGGGGACTGTTATCTTTAAGGAAGTTGGTTTACCATTACACGTCTTTCATAAACTGCTGCTTTGGGGTTTGGGACACGGATTCAAATGATCATTTCCAGTTTCAACTGGAAGTGATGCCAATGGAGGCTAAGAAAAAGGGGATGTTTATCCAGGCAGTGTTTGATGGTGTCGTGGTACGCAACGTTGCCTTATTATACACATCCTGTTAGCTAACCATGTTATAATGTTAGAAAAGAGACCATCAAGATAAGCTACTGAAGTAAATGTCAAACTTTGACTCTTTCTCCAATTTAGATTTGGCTTTGAGGATTTCTTTTTTATTTTAAGGAGAAAAAAATAATAATAATAACAATGAAGACAAAAACAAAACAATACAAAAACAGTACAAACAATGCAGGACTTCAAAACAAGATGATAGGAATTAACAGCTGGTTGTTATATTACATATTGTTATCTCCAGTGAAATTGCTCAGATTACCAGATGTAAGAATGCAAGATTGATCATACAATTAGAGACAATAACAAGTAATTTAAAAAAATTAGAAACCATACAAAGCTTCATCAAACAAGATGGTAGGAATTCAGCAAAGATTCTTGTATTGCATATTGTCTTGAAAATATATATGTATACATATATACAAGGGTAGCTGAGAAAAGTGTATTGCTGATGTGTATTGATTTATTGAAATGAACAATTAATGCTTAAATTTTTTTTCTTTTCTCTTGACTAATTTTGCATGCTTATAGCTGGTAACCAGAACAACTAATCTGAAGGCTTTGTGGATTGGAAGAAGGAACACGATATTGTACCAATCCATGGTGACTCACAATTTCCAAATGGAAATAATGTTTCGGTAGGGAGCCCTGTTTTTGCTTAAACAAGAAGCTCATTTGGAGTGGATGAGGTCTAGCTAGTTGATAGAGATTATGGGGAACTCTAAGACTCTCCAACACACATTGTTGTGTTGAACATAGTGGCTCTTTTTCAAACACTGTTTCTAATTTCTGTGGTGGCAAAAGGAAAAAAAAAATAACTTTTGAAACCCTGAAAAGTTTTCTAACTGTCAGCTCCCGTACTTCCTCTTACCGACCTCCGCTCACCCTATTTTGAACAACATTGGTACAGTTTTGCACGAGTAAGCACTGCAAGGAAAAGCTTGAGAGAAGCATCTAGCAATCCTAATTGAATCTGACATGCTATATATGTAAACGTGAAGCTGCCTGACAGTCTGCTGAACTGTGTTTCTTACATCAAATGTCAAAAAGCCTGCCTGCCTGACAATCCCCACCATAATTGCCTGCCAGCAAGGTCCGTGGTCATCGTTCCTTGGGTCTAGTCACCAAGCCCATGTTGGAACACTCTATTGGAATAAGAACATCCATTATTTTCCATTAATAACCTAGTATACAATTTATGACCACATCACCTAGCCAGTTACCTGTCAGAGCTCAAGGGAACTGGATAGGAAATGAGTAAATCTGGACAAGGTAGATAATTGAAAAACTTGCAGGGCACTGGGCACGCCTTAGCATGCACAAGGCTCTGGTTTCAACCATCAGCACCCAAACCCAATCAAAACATGTCAGAAAATAGAAAAAAGTAACTTTGTAGTGTGTGAGAGTCGCATTGAAGGCATCAGCACAGAGGCAAGCAGAGGGCATCAGAGGGCGCTGAGTTATGGGAGAAGGCCCGTTACAGCCTTAGAAGATGAAAAGCCCTCTCACCTAGTCACTGTTGGGAGCCAGCTAGCTTTACGTGCTTAGCATATTAGCTATAAATAATGTGTAAGTCACAGAGGCTAAAGCAAGAAAGAAGATGATTTCTGTACTTTAAATGCACACGCAGTTACTTCTGAGTTAGATTGCATTCTGTAGGGTCAAGAGGACCCTCCTCCTCCTCTTCCTATATTTTTTTCTTTAGTTCATGTATCATTTGTATTTCCCAGGTCATCTCATGACTCAAGACAGCTGCTGAAGCTTCAGCCATTGGATTTACATACTCACAGACAGAGAGGAGGAAGTGGGGCAAAGGGCAGTGGGGCATAACCCTTTGCTTCCATTTGCATTTATATCTTACTGGCCACACTTAGATATGTGCTGTCATGTTTAACTACAGGAGAAAATGCAAACTGTGGTCTTTATATGAGGTAGTCATGTGCATAGCTGCAACTGGGGGTTCTAGTACTGTTGGAAAAGGGGAGGAAGCTCTGAGAGACATGAATATCCGCCACAGGGCTCCGCTCCCACCAAAGTTAGTTCCTTTGCTGGAGTTCCACTAGCTTTCAGCATTTCTGCTGATTTGGTAAGGCATTGTCAAGGTGCCACAGGAAGCCAGGGCCTGGGTGGCAGTCCAGGGGTGGGGGCCGGAACACCACGGAGCTGAGGGAAGAAACAACATGGTAACCACCTCTGAAACCTGACCTGGCTTTTGGATGAGCACATAGAGGTCCTCTGGGAACTCAGATAAACCTGTGGTTGTGAAAGGAAGTTTTTTGTTTCTGACCAAGGTCTGACATTAGTCTTCGGGGTGAAAGCAAGCAAAATACTGGCTACAACTAACTAACTTCAATAAGTCACAATTTAAATGGATGTTCTTGGGTTCTTGGTGTGTGTTTATAATCTTTAGGAGGCAGAACACAGAAAAGCATTTTTCTCTCATGAAAAATATGTGTCTTCTCTCTGCTCCCTAAACTTGACGGTGGTTTAATTATCCCCAGCTGAATATTTGCAGCAGATGACGTATGAACAGGTCCTTTCTTACCTATGAGGAATTGACATCAAAGCCTCCATGGACTTTGTCGTTGCGTGTGTTACACACACTGGCATTTTACACTCTGTTCTCTTTCTTCCCTTTATGCATAAAAAGTAAAGACCCAGAGTTACTTGAAAGTTACGTTCTAAAAAATTAGGGTTCTCATGGTAACATTAATTTATTTCCCTATTTCCATGTCCTAGCCTAAGATTTTGCAATTAGCAGGATAATTGGAAACTTTAAAATACCATGGTCGATAAGACCAATTTAATGTTTCTTTATATGTATAAAAAACCTAGATGTTCTAATTCCATAGCTTTTAATGCTTTATGGCTTTGTTACTGCCTTGGCAAGGGTTTTGCCTTCGTATATACGAACATTTATAATAGTTACGCCTACTGATATAAATTTTACTCCAACTTTATGGTAAAAGGAAAACATTTAAAAGATGAGATTAGTGCTTTGCAATAGACACTACAGAAAGAATGTTGGTTATTTGAATAAAATCACTCAAGATTAACAGCTTTTAATGTTTCCATTATCAGAGGGCATGGATTATACTTGGCATCTGAAGGTGGTATATTAGCGGTCATACTGTGTCTTGGGTCCCACATAGGGCTGGTGGAGAGATCGCTGGATGTCTGTCCTGCTATTTTAAACTTGACTTTTGTATTAGAAGCCTGATGGGAAAGCCATGAAATGTGCCAACCTCTTTTGCAGATAGATGCAGCCATGGGGCAAAGTTTGGCCCTATGAGATGAAGAGGAATTCTTCTCGGGTGCGAGAGGATGCTCTTTCCTTTCACTTCTTTCTATCAGCCAGAATGCAGATCTTAGGTCAAGATGTAATGCACTAAGACTGGGGAGAAAACGAGGCAGAAGGAGCCTGCTCTGGATTCCGGAAGACAGGAGTCCCTGTGCTTCTGTTTTTTTCCTCTGCTGTTTCATGTGCAGTACCAAGGGGCCTTGCTCACCTGTGTATCCTCTGCTGACTCTGCACCATCCTTCAGCTGGTGCGCAAAAACTACCATTAAAAGAATTTGCTTTGAAAGAAGTAAATACAGTGAAATTAGCTGGGTGTGATTGCTCACATCTCTAGTTCAGCTACAAGGGAGGCTGAGTCAGGAGGAACATTGCAGCACAGGAGTTTGAGGTCGGCCTGGGAAATATGAGACACCTTTTCCAAAAGGCAGATGGGGAGGGGAAGAGAGGAGGAGAAAGAAAGAGGGGAAGAAAAGGCAGAGATAGAAGTAGTTGTCTTGCTTGGGGTGGTGGGACAAGTGACTTTTTGTTCATGAGTCAAACATGCAAGAAAAATTTGCCTTAAAATATTATTATAATTTAAGGAGCTCATGCATACACTCCCAGCTCAAAATTAATTTTAATTCTGGAAGGGTAGACATACTTCAAAGTGATTTGAATGTATTAAATGCAAATTCTTATGTGTTAAAATATTCTTAAAACTGCACTTAAAACTGAATACCTACAACTCAGCCATCAAGTATGTGGTGAACACACCTATGGGCCTAACACGATGCTGGTTATATGATGGGTAATGTTTTAAAATTGCTTCTCACTTATATATGACATACAGCAGGGAGCTGCTGACTCTCATTCCTGCTCTCTCTTGCCCATGGGGTTGCTTGGGGGGTGAGGGTAGGGCTAGTAAATCAAATAACAGCATCCACATTATTCAGCTCTGTACCTTACAGTTCTCTCTCTACTACTCTTTCTGCCCCAATGAGCATAGTCCATGTACTCTCTCCCAGTATGGAGAATAAAGAAGGTACCTGTAAGATCCAAAGGAATGAATGTGTAGTTGTGGAATGTAAGGCACCTTGAAAAAGAGGCACACAAACAGCCAACAAATACAGTCTGACTGTGCCCAAATGTGATGCAATGAAGGTGGTATTCAGCTGTTCCTAGGAAAATCAGTAAAGACCTGGGCACACCCAAGCATCAGTTCTTTACATAACAAAGTATTTGAGTTGTTTTTCCAGAATCTACTTATAGATGTTTTGAAACCGGCTTTTCACGAATGGACAAATGCAGAAGCCAGTTTGTCTGGTCAATGACCTTTCAATATCACAAGCTCAAAATTCCCCCTGCATATAACATGGTAACTTGTCCCAGAAAGAAACACTGTCACTGGTGAAGAGGCAGGGTGATCATCTGAACAGTGAACTATGCCTGAAACTGTCAAAAGAATGCTAACAGAGTTATTTCCGCTGCTGGGCAGTAGAGTTTCACACTGAGCTGGAGGAATTGGACGAAGATATTACAGTCAAGAGAGCCGCATCCTTGGGGCTGAGATGGTAAGCAGTGAAGTCTTTAGACTGGCCGAGCTCAGTAGTGTGTCCTGTGATGAAGGGGACGTTTTGATGGTGTCCTCTATTCTGTGGGGCTGCAGGGGGCTACCTGCGTGTGGCCACTATGATCCAGGAACTGGATCTTCACATTTTTTGATGTTCAAGAACAGTAATGGCTCTATTTGGCTACCCAGTAGACATTTTTGTTACTAGTCATCATAAATGTGCCTTATGAGTAAGCATTTCAAATCATGTCAAAAGAAGGACACCAAAGTCAGCTAATGAAAATGCTACCAAAGTCGGTGGTCATGCATGAGAGATGACAACAGCGAATTAAAGCTGGGTGCAGAGGACCAACCAGAGTGGAAAAAGAGCAGGCCAGACTGAGAATCCATGGGCTGAGTCCCAGTGGAAAGGCCTGGCACTTTCTCCCAACTCCCCAACTCAGCTTGGAGGTTTTGTCTTACAGATGTGTTTTTCAGAGCTACAAACTTTTGTATTTGATTGTCTTGGGTTGTCTAGAAGGTCCACTCCTAAAGACCGGAGCATAAGGAAATAGTTTGATGGTAGAACTTTTAAGACCACCAATCAGAATGCCCAGTAGGTTATGCTATGTTGCCAGTTGATATGTGGATTTTTAAACACTAAAGTAGATATTTAAATACTCCCTTCCCTTAATACATTTGTCCCTTGTAATCCAAGGGGATTGTTTCCAGGATTCTCTCTTTTCCCCAGTGCCAGGACACCAAAATCAGAGGACATGCAAGTCCCAGAACCTACCATAAATCCTCCTATAGGTGTTAAATCTAGACCTATAAGTCTAGATGAATTATAATGTTTAATACACAAATAGTTGTTATGGCATATTGTTAGGGAATAATGACTAGTGAATCCATACACGGTTGATACGGACACAGTATTTAAACAAATAGCTTTTCAATCTATAGTTGATTGACTTCAAAGATTCAACTACACATAGTTTTTGCTTTTTTCAGACTCTTTTTCTTCTGGAATGAGATTTTCTTTTTTTTAATGTCAATCAACGAAATGCAAAAAAAAAAAAAAAAAAAAAACAAACCCACAAAAAAATGCCTGTGCCGTGCCGTTAAACCAAACATATATTTTCAGTTCAAGGAGTTTGTAATTTTATCTAAATACTTAAGAGTTAAGTTTCTATCTTAAAAACAAAAGAGCATGTGATTTTAAAGCACTTTAAAAAATTCATCACAGAAGTCCCACCTGACTGTGACTGGCATTTTTGGTTGCCCTGGAGACAGACTCAAGACTCTGCCCATTGTTCCAACTTACTGGGACAGCACAATAGCCTAGTGTCTTTGGGATCCTGCTGCTTCATGTGTCTTTAAATTTATCACTATACATACTGGGTACAATTAACAAAGGCTTTGGGAGGAGGAGTCCTGAGAGCATTTGACACCACTGAATCATGCCTTTCTAGTTTTCCTCAATGTGAGGCTTTCTTTGGAATTGTAGGGGAAAAAAAAGTCAGGAGAAAAACGCAACCACATAGGAAGCTGGTCTTTGAAAATCCTTAAAGAGAAAAGAGGCCTCTTGAAGAAACCTCATTTCTCAACCAAGACTTGGAGCAGCTGGGTAACTTGGGGCTCAGGATTTGGAAAGAGAGGGATGTTTATGCCATTTTCCTCTTGCCCTTGTTAGATCAGAAGTGATTTTGATCCCTGCCGGAGGGGGTCAGAATTATGCCCATAGGCCACATCTACATGTGGCCGGAAAAGGAAAACTAGAAGCTGTGTCACTGGGGTGGGCTGAAGGGAAGAGAGCCAATCCTGTACAGGCACACTATGATTGGCAAAGAAGTTGACCTATCCATGTACGATGGGGAAAAAATTCAGGGCAAGGATTCGCCCTCAGTAGAACTCAGATTTTGTAGGTCCAGCTCCGTTGCTATGTGGATCATTTGAGTAATGAGTACATTGAAAGGATAAGAGAAATGATCAATGAAGTCACCCTGGAAATGGCAGCAATTCCCACTGTGCTAACTCTGGATGCACTCGTAAGATGGCAGAGTTTGCTATTGAGGTGAGGCTGTTTTCTATTGAAAGCACTCCTCACAGGGTGACTGTATTCATTGCTGATAAAGGGCCACTGCTGCCACAGAAACAGCCATGCAATAGTTTTGAAGAGAAAGGTAGATAGGGAGCACTGTGTATAGACTTGAAGGGTGACCACCGGGGTGAGTTGTGGTCAGAGGACCCAATTAAAAGCTGAAGCATGGAATGTCATCACTCACAGCGGGGTCTGCAGATAAGCAGCATCAGCATCACCTAGAAGCTTATTAAAAAATTCACAGCCTGCACCAGGGGTGTATCTGAGTGGTAGGACCTGATGCTTGACATGTGAAAGGCCCTGGGTTCTAACACCAACACCACACACACACACACTCACCCCCCAAAACAGTGCAGAACCTTTGGCCATCTCCTATGAAATGATAACCTGCATCTCAACAAGAATCTCCAGCAGTTCGAGTTCAAGAAACACTGGACTGGTGAGAAAGGTGTTCTGGGCCCTTTGTTCAATTTCTACCAGAGACAGTTTCTAGCTGTGAAAGAAACACATTGCTAGGACCAACAGGGAGGAACCCCTGTGAGGTGAGACTGCCAGGTTCACACAAGTGCCAAACCTACGGGCAAGATGCACACACACTCCCAGTTTCCGTGTCTGTGTACTGGGGCCCATAATACATCGGCAACACTGAGGTGTCAACGGGATGAAATAATAAATCTAAATTAGCCTCTTCATTAGAAGGTAGTAAGAGACCAATGTCTCAGTTTATGCTAGATGCTAGTAATTTTTTCTGTGGATGCTATAATGTTTGGATAAGTCTCTTTCTCAGTACTGGGCAAGGATTAAACCCAAAGATGCTCTGTCATTGTACTATATCCCCATCCTATTTATTTATTTACTTACTTCGAGACGGGATCTCACCAAGTTGCCCAGGCAAGACTCAGACTTATGAGCCTCCTGCCCCAGTCTCCCTTAGTGCTAGAGTTTCAGGTGTATGGACAAATCTCTTAACCTCTGCAGACCTCTGACTCCACAGCAAGAACTAGAAACTAGTTCCTGGGCTGAGTGAAATTTAACAGGTGTATGTGGTACAGTCTGTTAAGCTTTTCCAGATGTGAGCATGCTGTTATCAACAGCCTGTCAAAGGAAGACAGGTGGCAGGCGCAGGTTTGCAGCCAGCCCAGCAAGAAGGAATGACTGGAGGGTTAGTGCTGAGATGTTTGGGCCACCAGGGTTTTTCTGAAGCCTGCTGAGAATCAGACCACCCTCAAATGTGTATGAAGTGAAAGGTCAGAGGCTCCTGGCCTCTTATCCTTCGTCTTATTCTTTCTACCTTTACCTAGGCGCTGGATTAGACCACCCAAGAAGGAATATTTGCTTAGCAACTGCTGACTAAAGGACAACTTTGTATAGTTCTGGCTGGTATGAAAGCAACGCACAGCAGGGGCCTACCAGACTGGAGCTTGTCCTGGAGTCCCAGACTTTCCTCTAGGTTTTTGTCTTATCTAGATAATCCAAATACAAGCTGCTCACTCAGACACCTCTTTTCTTTTGACATTCATTGGTCCCTTTGTATGCTTGATTTTCACCTGAGGGTGTAGCCGGGTACATTTGGATTGCATTCTATGATTTGCAGGGCCAGAGATAACTCCTTGTTGCGGCCTGCTCAGTGCCTAAGGAAAGCTGATCCTACGCTGCCTGCCGCTGCCGCTGCTGCTGCCGCTGCTGCTGCGGATACTATGCAGGTTTCTGCAGCAATTGTCACATGCTTTCTTCGCCAGAGCTTTCTGGACAGAAGCTCTGTGAGTCTCTTTCCCAAGTGCCCTAGCAGGGCTAACATGTGGCCTTCATGGTGACTCTGTGGGATTTCCAGAAAGGCTTGTGTGAGAAGATGCCCCAGCACAGAAAGAAAATGACTGCTGCTGGCCCCAACACCACTAACGGATTTTCCCACTGTGCTCTGCTCCATGTTTTTGGTGCTTTGTGCCTGCTTTCCTTCAGCCCTGAGGATGAAGTCCACAGCGTCTCTTTGCTGTCCTACTCCTTCCAAACTGTCCCCGTGTATGTCCTCCATTTTTGAGAGTTACTGTTGTAAAACATAAAACTCAGAACAGTGCTTGAGAATTTAAAGTCAGCCAGCCAAACCTTCACTTTTCCCTTTAATAATCCATTGCCACATCCAGAACCATTTATGAAAATCCCTGAGAGCAAGATGTCCCCCTTCTATAAACAAGTATAAACTTTGAATTAGGCAGAGCAGAGACTGGTACAAAGCAAGGACTTGCAGCCCCTCTGTTATGGTTTGTGCCTAGTTGTCCCCCCAGAGCCTCATGCAGTCATGGGGTGGGCCTCTACAGTTTTTGATTGATCCATGGTCCAATGCTGGGATTATGGGTGTGAGTGTTACACCCACCCTGGGGTGAGGAGCCTGCATACAATATAAGGGAGGGAAAGAAGCTTACTCTTTTGCTACTCCTCCCTTTTGCTCTTGCTGGTTTTGCTGTTTTCCACCACCATGAACTGTTGCTCTCTGCCACATGCCACTCTGCCTTGGAGCCAGGCGAGTATGGACCAAAACCTCCACGAACTGTGAGGTAAATAAACCTTTCCTTCCCTAATTTTGAGTGTCAGGTATTTTGTCTCAGCAATGAGAGAAAAGTAACCAAGATACCCTCGCACACAGAAGTCACAGCACTGGCTTTTGCAAAAGAAAGTGCCTGGCTATGATGTCAGGAGATGAAAAAAAAAAAGGAAAAGAAAAAAGAAAACAAACAAAACAAAACAAAATCTCAGCTTTGCCAATTCTCCAGTTAGTTGAGAGCAAGGATTTTATAGGAAGGGAGAGAGAAGTTGCTTATTGATTAGATGGTGAGAGGGAGTGTTCTTCTTTTGTACAGGCGTGGATGGACATCACTCCTCTTCACAGGTCAAGTGTTTCTTTTCAGGGAAGTTATCTTGTCCTCCACAGTGGATTTTGAGCTTGTGAAAGCAAAAGATCATTGGCTGAGCAAACTGGCTTCTTCTGTGTGCACGTCCATTCTTGAAGAGCTGGTTTCAAACCATCCCTGAGCAGCTTCTGGAAAAATAGTTTAAGTACAGTTTGTTATTTAAGGATTTTATGTCTAGGTGTGTCCAGACCTCAGCTGATTTCAAGATGCCAGCCCTGACCCTCAGCCCTGATAGGAGTCATCTGATCTTCTGTAGGAGACCCTAATTCCTGCCCTGTCCTGATGAAGCTGTTCTATGGTCTGAAGGGTTGGGTGAAGGGATCTTTCTGTCTCAGGAACAATAATATTAGTCACTGTTCAGAATAAAGCACATTGTGATGTTCCCAGACATTAAGTGATAATGCCCTGCTTTTCCTGATGTTGTCTGCAAGTTCTAAAAATGACTCAACTATGTATGTACTGTTTTGCATGAAGACTGGCTGCTCCTTGTAGAGAAGGATGGAGGCCAGTTAATACTGGCCTCCACCATGTACCATTGGTTCTTTCCTACTGGGTAACTGGAGAGCCTCTTATTTAAAAAAAAAAAAAAAAAACAGAGATGGTGCCTTGAGAGAACTGCTTCTGTGGGAGGACAGCTATCTCTGTGTGTGCACCACTATGTCAGATGGGCTCTCAAAGGAAGGGCGCACCTGTGACAATGTGCTCACATCAGTGGCCTGGATTAGTGCTCCCATTGTCCTGAGTGGTGCTGGCCTTGGGATCTTTCTGGACTATTTTCCTTGGCCTTGGTCAGTCCCTGAACATCCCACCATCCTGATCAGAGGAGAAGAGGTGGCTCAGACTTCCTCCCCTAGAGCATCTCAGGCTGCTCTGACATGGTTTTGTCCTTCAGAACAAAACTGCCCCTCATTTAAAAGAAACTATGGTTCTGCCTTTGTTTAAATTTGTGGGTTAGAAGCCTCCCATTCACTTTCCAGTGAGTTTCCTTCTTTGGGGCCTCATGTTAGACCAATGGAGAATGGCAATGCAGGATGCCGAGCCCATGCTGCAGGCTTCATGGTACTTAAATACTCTGAGACAAGCCCCTCCCTCTCTTCTTACCTGAGACTTGGTCAGATTGGAGATGGAGGAACTTTCTTCCTTGTGAGGTAATCTCTTTTGACCCACCAACTGTGTCGTTAGTGTCGTCTTAGGCCAGGTGAAAAATGACTGCAATAAAAGCAAGGTTTGGTTTTTCTTATTTATGATCCTCTCTTTCGGCTTAGACACAAACAATTAAATCTTCAAACCCCCGAGACATAGTTATATAAAGAATAGGGGAATCATTCTAAGACAGGTGATGAATTCCTCAAAACAGAAAAGACGCGTAATTTAGATAAGAATAAAATTTCAACTGTTCCACTTTTTGCTGGAGGGAGAAAGGCTCTGGGCTAAATTGTAGTGAAATCATGGTAGCTGATAACCAGGAACACAGATGTAAAGAAATCAATTTTCTTTTTTTTTTTTTTTTTTTTGGCGGTACTGGGGATTGAACTCAGGACCCTGCACCTGCTAGGCAGGCGCTTATTCCACTGAGCTATATCCCCAGCCCTAGAAATCAATTTTCAAAAGAGGTAAAACCACAAACTTTGGATTTCACCTTCCCGGTCTTATAACTATCATTTCTCTGTAGGTGACTCTTAGCTGTGCCTCCAGATACCACCTTTATTTGGAGCTTCAGTTTGATCTTTCCAGTGGTGCACTAAGTCTGTCCACCTGTAGCCCAGACTGAACTCAATTTCTCCCTGCCTCTTACCTTCCTGATTTTTGCTGATGGCGTCAACAATCCTTGCTAAATGTCCCTAAACCCATTCCATCTCTAGTTATTCCAGAATCTCCTCTCCTCTGGGGCTCCTCTTGTACAAGGTAAGCCGTTATTACTGCTTCCTTTGACAGCTGCAGTGAGACTCTACTTGTCTTTTCATGTCTAACCTTTTTCTTAACTCATTTCCACACAAATCGTGCCAAACTACTTTTCCAAAAGTGTAGTTACAGTTGGGTCATTTTTGTAGTGCGCATTTATCCTATATGGCTATCCAATATTGGTGAACATTTTCCCTTATTTGGGGCCAGGCCTTCCTAAAGAAGAATATTCAGTTGGCAGATTCCTTTGCAGCTAAGGTTCAGACATACAATTCCAGTCCTGTGAATCATAGGTAACTGACTCCCACAAGGGATGCAGCTCCAACCGGGAATAACGTGAGGAGGTGGCTGTGCACAGGGACCAATTCTTCTGTCAGATGTGGTGTAGGAGGTTCCTGGGTCCTTGGGAGTATTAGCAGGATGTGTTTTCGAGATAGCAGCTTTTGTCACTTAGTTTTAGAACTTAACTTTAGAATAGTAAGCTGAATATTCTACAAGCTACCTATTGTTTGATAACTGCTTTCAGCCCAAATGAGGCAAAGTGGTTTCTGTTGTTAGCACCTAATCAACAAAGAAATTTAAAAATAGATATTAAACGATGCCTTGGTGCCTTGTGAAATAAAGACTTACTCCCCAGCCTGGCATTTACACTTGTCCACAAGAACTCAAAATCCCAACTTGAAAACAAGGCTACCATAGTTGTGTTTCTGTTTTCTACTTTGGTTGTCCGGTACATGCACATTTTTCTAACTTAATTATTTTTCTCCCTTAATCATAGTTTTTTTTTTTTGCATTAATTTCTGCTTTGGTTTAACTAATTTTCTAACACAACCACCAAGGATAAGCATTTTTATGATGAAGACACTCCAAACTTCAGCCTTTGGCTCTCTTGTCTTTGATTTTTAAACATTGGGATCAACAACTTTAAAAGGCCCCAAACATGCTAATCTATGACCTGTATAAATGTGAAATCCCTCAATCTTGCTTGGGAGAAAACTCTGAAATATTAAAGGGAACTTTATTATCATCAAAAAGCATTTTTGATGAGATATTTCTGCACACCTTTCATTTTTTTCCTTATATTCTCGTATCTGTGACTGTCTATAACATCAAACATGTGAATAAAAAGCAAAGAATTCAATCAAAGAAGTTTTTCATGTTATGCAGATAAAACATCTGGAAGACTTAATTTTTCTCTTCCACCATATGGTTGATCTTGTATCGACATCGTCTATGACATTTGCCAAGATGATATGAACTTCCTTATCTTAGTATGTCCTCCACTTCACATAATTTTTAAAAAACCTTTAATTTTTGAGAAGCCCTTTTTCTGCCCTTGAAAGACAAAAGCGTCAGTGAAACTTTGAAAGCACCACTGGGAAGGGGTATAATATTAATTACAAACAAGCCTCGCTCCAGTGTCTCTTTAATAATACTAGAAACCGTGAGGTGTTAGTCACCCTCCTGAATTGAAGGAAAGAGAGTTTGGATCAGAGCTGGATGCTCTTGATTTTGCTAAGCCCCATACATATGGAAGCAATTCTTCAAAATCAATTCACGACTGTCTGCTGAGTGCGGTTCATACAAAGCCTTGGTAGGCACCATTGTTCTCTGTCTGCTTAAAGGGCCTAATGCTGCCTTTGCCGTGGCCTTGGCTCTGGGTGATGGCGCACAGCTCACACTGACTCGAAGCCACACTGTGCTTATTAGCACCAGCAGGAGGCCCGCCAACAACCTGGGTTTCCCAACTGAGTGTAGCAGTCTCGCCCCAGTTCATGCTCATTTGTAACACTCTACATGAGATCTAGTCACCGATTAAGAGCATTCCTTCTCTTGGCAAAGAAAACTTTTTCCTAAAGTCTGCAGTGATCACGGATGTCTAGTTTGTTTACATTTATCTTCGTTCCTCTTTTCTCAGGCCCTGCTTATGCCACAAATACCACTATGAATGGGCTTTGTCAACAACACAAACGAGAATCTAAGTGTCCCAGTGATGAAAAACATGAACTTTCCCACTGAGGTGACAAACATTTAGACCACATTTTATAATCATTTTTTAATCATAGTAGCTTTATTACATTAATAGCAAACACCATGAAAATCTACTGTGAACTTTTTGTAATTAGTTTTATTGCTTACTTTTTAAACAGAAAATACTAAGCTTGTTTGTTTTTTCTTAACTCAATTTTGTTTTGTTCTGCATAGATTAATAGTCATTACCATGTAAAGACCATCGGTTTAGTCTTCATGAATCTGTTAGAAGCTCCCATGAACTTCCTCACTGTGTACATTGTTTCATATAATGAAACAAATTTATATAGAAAATATTTACTTATATTGTACAGTACTTACAAATTAAGCATACATTAGTGTAACATAATTAATTAGAAATTATATATATATATATATATATATATATACACACACACATATATATACATATATATATAAATCATGGCTTCCCTTCCTTTGACAGTGAATAAAATGCTTATCATTTAGTCTTATGAAACAATTCCCTGTTGCTTGGGAGGGAGTAACGTTTGTATTTATTCCAAACTTCATTAATTAGTCTATCTCCTGAGCTGGGTGTGATAATTTAGGCCTGTTGGAGTCAATGAGATTTTACATAAGAGTCATTCATAATATTTCAGGAAGTTTCATAAATAGTCAAGCTTGACCATACAACCTGGACAGCAGTGCTGCTGGGTCAATTAGAATTGGTTAACTGATCAATCATTTACCTCAGATCTCCTTAAACAAAACTAAAAAATGTTATTTGGTTGCCAGATGCTCTAGAGAAAATTGAGATCAAAACCCTAGAGTTCAGTTAATACTTTAATAATTTGGGTTTTAGTATTTTAATTTGGATTTTATTATTTTTTACCAGGTAGGAATCAAGTATATATATGCAGAATATATATATTTCTGACTCCTTGGTCAGAAATTTACTAAAATACACCATATTACAATTTAAGGGACTGGAATCTTATTCAAAATGCTATTCTCTTGGATCCTTGTGACAGTCAGCAGAAATGAAGTAATTCTGAACATAATTCTTTCATACTACAGGTTCTGTTGAGCTGATCTCAAAAGTATCATATATATCAAAAGTTGAGGGGTGATCTGGGGAGAACTTGATGGATACAACCATTGTGTGCATATCATGAAGCTGAACTATAGCAGAGATTTCTCAGCGTGAGAACCAGGCACAAAATGAACACTCAGTGATTGCACTCTGATGGTGATTACTTCAGTGCTTAAACTCTTAGCAATGCAAGTGCACCTTGTCTTTCCTTTGTCATGCCATCGTGAGCTTTTTAGTGCCTGGTAAGGTTAGGACAATGATGAATAGTGAAACTTCCTCCACTGGTCACCATTTATGGAAAAGCGATCTACATGGAATGAATGGGACACATGGTAGAGTTCCTACATTTAAAGGCCAGTTCTGCCACATACACGGTTTAAGATTGGATGGATGCCTTGACCTTTCTTATTTCTCATCTACAAAATGAGAATAAAGTTCTTTCCAGGTTTACTAGAAAGATAAAAATGAGATAATATATGTGAGTACATTATCAATTAGCAGGCTTTAGTGTTAGCAGAATCCAAACCCTGACAGCAAACCACCAAATGCTGGACCAACGCAGGACCAAAGGTGTATGTCTGGGAAATTCTGGAGAAGGCAGAGATTGGGTCTTGGTTTACTTTTAAAAGTAAATTCTGGTGAAAGGTTTATAGCCTGGAGGCTGTTAGTTTTAGGGAGACACAATTTGGTTTGCAAATCTCAGAGAAACCTTGGAAGAGGAACTCACTGTGCCGCTTGGGAGACCATTCAGGAGGACAGGGGACTCCTTTTACTGCCTCCCAGAGAACTTTAAATTGATCAGAACTCTCAGTCCTCTATGCAGTGAATCAGAATCCCTGGGGATGTCCTGGGACTAAAACAAACTTCCAGGGACCAAGAAATCCTCTTTGGTCTGAAATTTTTGACTTAACACACATTTGATCAACCTGAACAAAACGTGGTCAGCTCCAGTTTTCCACGTATTAGAGCACTTGCTTTACCCCACCGGTCCCCTGGGAAACTGAGAAGCTGGGGTGGAGGCGGAGGGTCCAGGGTGGAGACTGTTGGTAGGAAGGTCTCTTGCCTGAGCGAGCGGGAGAGCGTGGACATCACAGTGAGATGGGTATAGGTCCTCTTATTAGCTAGGCCACTAGGTCATAGTCTTCATATAAATGTCTTGGCCACTCAGGCTGCTATCACAGAGCGTCGTGTACAGAGTGGCTTATAAACAACAGAAATTTATTGCTCACCATTCTGGAAACTGCAAAGTCCAAGACTAAGATGTCAGATTCGGTGTTTGGTGAGGACCTTCTTTCTAATTCATAGCCAACTTTTTTTTTTGCTGTGTCCTCATAGGTTGAAGGGTGGAAGGGCTCCCTCCAGGGACTCCTTCATAAGGACCCTAATGCTATTCATAAGGGCTCCACCCTTATGACCTCCCAAAGGCACCATTTTCTAATACCATCACCTGGGGGGGGGTGAGGATTTCAACATATGAAGCCAGTGGGGTGGGGGCACATTCAGTCTACCTCAGTGAATACTCCTCAATTTCCTTTTCTGTAAAGTGGGTGGACGTTACCTGTCTCCCAGAGTTATCGCGAGGATTAAACGAGACTGGGCATGTTAAAGAACATACATATGACACATGTTAAGTCATTAGTCTTGCGTCTCCAGCCAGGTGGCCTCAGCCTGTGTGCATACAGCCATGTCCCTAGACCCTTTGGTGCTCACTTTGTTTTCCTCAGGCTTCAAGTCCGTACGGCTTGCCTTTTCCCCTTAGTTATTTTTTTTCTTTTGAAAGTTCACTAACATTACCATTAACAAATATTGTTTTTCTGTCTTGTTGAGACAGGGTTTTGCTATGTAGTCCAGGCTGACCTTGGACTCACCTTTAGCCCAGGCTGGCCTCAAACTCACTCGTGCCTCAGTCTCTCGAGTGCTGGGGACTACAGGTGTTTGCGCCACCACACCTGGCAACAATACATCATTCAACTTCTCGGTATTAAGGGTTAAATTTCTCTCAGTCAGACATGAATAAAGCTTTTGTAATGAACTTTCCAAATAAATCGTTTTAGTATCTATCTTTTCCCAATGTGATGACCCCAGCATTGCTTTGATAGTATTTTCTGAATTTTACTCAATTAGCTCTTTTCAAGATGAATTATTACTAATAAATCCTGACTTTAAATATAGGCCCAATTTTCCTTATCCAGAATGGTTAACACTGGTCTATCCAGTTCCTACCTCCCTGCTTCTGCTCCCATGGTCCTTGGCAGGCTTGTGGGTAGTTGCTTCCTCTGCTGACAGTTCTCATCCCACCTGTTTTCACGGGCCTCACTACTTCGGCTTCCTTCCGGTGACTTGGGTGCTACTTGTAATGCTAGGCTGTCTGGCCTTGTGGGTCCTCAGTCAACAAGTGGTCAGCACCAGCCAGAATGTCAGCTGTTATGCAAATGTGGTGGTGCAGACCCACTGCCCTCCGGCCAGCTGGAGAGGACAGCATGTCCTGCTTCATGCCTGTAGGGAGCCTGGGTGAGTTAAATGGCCACGTGCATGGATGCAGTGCCTTCCTGAGAGCAGGGAGAAGAGAAGGTGAAATAAAGGGCCAGTTATGACTAGAGACAGCCTTTCTTTCTGCCACACTGACTGCCTCAGTTTTCACCATGTCATGCTGTGACCATTCAAGCAGGAAACGACGGGGAAGCAGAACAGAAAGAACCACATAAAACAAAGAAGAAAAGGCCCTAGGGTGACGGCTGAATTGACATGATTTCATATACATTTATATTAACTCTTCTACCCGAAGGCAGAAAAAAAAATTAGGATTCAGGAGCAATGAGAGCCAGGGAGCAAATTTAAAGAAATCCAGGAGAGAATAAAAAAACATCTTTTAATACCCTTTGCCCTTCCTTTCCATGAGTGAATCCTGTGGTTAGGGGGGATGCTCAGTGTACGTGTGTGGCACTGTTCTTCCAACTGGGTCCCTATCCAGCTTAGGGACTAAGAACCTGCTTAATGATTGTTTATATTGAAGTAACACTGTGGTATTACAATTTATGGTAAGAAGTGTGTGCTTGGTTTTTACCCTGTTTCCTGGCATATAGCTCCTAAAGCACTTGGCAATTCTGAAGTGTTAATTGTTACTTGTACCCTACTCAGGTGACGGGAAGCTGAGGCTCCTGGACAACCTCAGTGTGGGGGCTTGTCTACATGATACAGCCTCCCTAAAAACTCCAAAGGGCAGGCTGTGGGAAGCTTCAGGATAACTGAGCACACGGACGATGGTGTGCCAGAAACAGGCACACAGGCTGAGGCGATTCCCACATGCATTGCCCCTACCCTTGCCTTGGCATGTTCCATCTGGCTATTCTTCAGTACCCTTTGTAATATTCCTTTTGCTCAGTGCTATCCTGGGTCTATGAGCTGAGCCACCCTGGATTGATAGCTGGATGCTTAGAAGCACAGGTCCCAACCTGGACCTATTTATTGGCATATGAAGTGGGAGTACTCTTGTGGATTGAGCTATCACCTGGGGGATGCGATTCCAACTCCTGGGAGACAGTGTGAGAACTGCACTGAATTATGGGACACCACTTGGTGTTTACTGGAAAACAGATTGGGGGTGGGGCACCTGCCTTCATGCCTATCTGGCGTAAGGAATGAAGTGTTTTGTGTTGTGTTCAGAGCAGAATAGGAAACAAGTTTGTTTTCTCCCTACTATATGTTGTACACAGTAAAGTAAATAAATCACAAATATATAGCTTAGTGGTGTTTTTCCATGTTTACATATATATTGTGTAGTCAACACCCAAATGAAAATGTAGAACATTTCCAGCATCAAGATTTCTTCATGTCACATACACATACCACAGTTTTGATTTCTATCACCACGGATTAATCTCACCTATTTTTGACCACTGTATAAATGAAATCGTGTGATATGCATCTTTTTTGTCTGGCTTCTTTCCCCCAAACATTATGTTTGTGTGCTAGTCTCTCTCTTTCTCTCACACAGGGTCTCATTATGTTGCTAGGCTGATTTTGAATTCTTGAACCCAAGTAATTCTCCTCCTTCAATCTCCCAAGTAGCTGGGAATTCTGGTATGTGCCGCTGCTCCTGCCATATTTATAGTTTTATGCTATTACTTTATAGGACCTTTGGTGGATGTATGCACCTATTTTCTCTGGGTATATTCTTAAGAATAGAATGGCTGAATCCTATGATAGAGATAGGTTTAGCTTTACTAAATTCTGTGGGGTTTTTCTTCAGTGCTGGGGCTCAAACCCAGGACCTGGAGTCTATTAGACAAGCAGCCTACCACAGTGAGCTGTACATCCAGCTCTGGCTTTGCTAAATATTTCCCAACAGTTTTCCAGAGCTGTCCAGTTCAGTGTGATAGTCGCTAGCTGATGCTCATGGGCATTTATGTGGCTAGTTAAGCTTAATTTAGAATAAAGTTTAAACTTCAGTTCTTTAGCCATTCCATCACATTTCAGGTACTTAATAGTCACATGGGGCCAGTGGCTCTGATAGTGGACAGTGTTGCTATGGACTATTTCTATCATCACCGAATATTCTAGTGAGTGGTGATATTCCAAACTGATTTCTGGCACTCTCCCGCTTCCCAAAGTAAAATACAACGGAGCATATCAGAGTGCATTATCTAGGGTAAGGATCGTTATCACTTTCCAAGTGTTTTGTTTTAGTAATATATATGTGGGTGTGTGCAATTGGTTGTAGTGTGAAATGCATTTCTCACCTTGTATCATAGGAAAGTAACTATTACAGGGAGAGACTCTTGCTCTCTTTGGGTAGAGACATGAGAGGGTTGGTTAGAGAAGAGCATAAAAAAGAACTTGGGTGGATCAAGTAGGAATTGTGTAAACCTAATGCTTCTTAATATTTTGTGCAATTGAGCAGAGAATGATTTAATTTCACTAAGCACGTGTAGCTGTAGTAAGTTTATTGTTCCATATGGGCACGGAAGAGAGGTGCTGTGTAGTTATAGGTAGTGTTCTCTACTTTCTGTATCCATCCTTGGGCACTGCATCTGTGTCCTCTATGAGAATTCACTGGCCACATCTGGGGCTTGTTTTAGTTTTCTGTGACTGACAAAATACCTGAGAAAGACAACATAAGGAGGAAGACTTATTTTGGCTTACGGTTTCAGAGACTTTAGTCCATGGTCAGCTGACACCATTGCTTTAGATCTGTGGTGAGGCAGAAACATCCTGATGCAGTGGCGTGGCAGAGCAGAGCTGCTCACCTCATGATGGCCAGAAAGTGGAGAGGGAAAGAGGCAGAAAGGAAGGGGCTGGGGACAAAATATACTCTGCAAAGCCACACTCCAGTGACCTGCTCCACCAATTAGACCCCACTTCCTAATAAGCCCATTGAGCTATGAATTCATTGGTGGGTTAGTACACTGATGAAATTAGAGCCCTCCTGATCCAGTCACTTCCCAAAAGTGCACCACCCCTGGACACTGCCCCACTGGGGACCTGGCCCCACCACTTGAGCCTTGGGGAACTGTTATGATTGATACACTGTGTCAGTTTGGGAAGTCTAGAGGTTTGACTAAGTGACTCAGCAGTTCTGTATCCTGGGGTGAAAAGGACATGCCCTGACCCTTCTGGGATGTTGTTCATTGTGTCAATTTGAGAAGTTTAGAAGGTTAACTATGTGATTAGGGTGGGGGCAGGGTCCTTACTTTGTATTCATCCTGAGTCTGTGCAAGAAGAGGGCATGGAGATTATGTGAGTGCTACATGTTCCCTGGCTGGGGGTAGCCTGCTTACAAAATAAGGAAGGGAAAGAGGCTTGCTGTCTCTGCCACTTGCCCCTTTGCTCTTGCTGCTTTACTATCTTCTGCCCTCTGCCATGTGCCACCCTGCCTTGGAGCCAGCTAAGTACAGACTGAAACCTCCACAAACTGTAAGCTCAATAAACCTTTCCTTCCTTCATTTTGGGTGTCAGGTATTTTGTTTCAGCAAGAAGAGTAAAGTAATCAACACAGGGACATACCATATCAAAATCATAACAGAGCTGGTTCCAGGGAGTCCTTTGGTGACCTGCTCTCCAGGATATTACAAAGCATGACAATTACCTCAAGGAGAAATGCCTCTGAAAGTCAGTATCAGTAAGCGAAATGTCTAATTAACTCTGCCTGCTTTGAAACTCAAATCTTGTGCCATTTGCTCACCTCTTCTTCTGATGGTAAAGTGCACTGCAGATGTACTTGGAAAGCTTATTTAATATAAACTGTGTCTCGAATTCTTTTGAATATACACAATGTTCTCAATATGAAATTACTGCTTTAATCAGTGAACAGTGATTCTTGTATAGTTTTAATAGTTGAGAAAATTTAATAGCTGGAAACAGAAAATTGAGCAATTTTTCATAACACCCTGAGCAAAGTTACACAAAACTTTCGTGAATTTCAGCATGCTTATGTAGATGGCTTCAAATTCCAGTCTGGTGTCTAGAGCCAACCTGAGGCAATAATCGCATGTGAGTCAGAGAGCTCCTAGCATTTCTGGGAAAGACTTTCTTTAACCAACCCTGAATTATCCTTAGCTTGAAGGCATCTGGGATAATGATTTGAATCAGTGGTAGGTTTGTCCCATAATGCGCCAAACCTCTCTGAAGATCAGATCACACTGAGCATGCAGTGTCATCCTACTCCACCAAAGGCTCCTGGTGAAATCAGGCCCCCTGAAGGGACTGTGAAGATTTGGTATAAAGCTCTTTTCTCTTCCACTTGTCTTTTTCCTCAAGAATATCAACAGCTGGGCCTTCCTTGGATAGGCATGTTCTTGGAAAGTTATGTATATCAAACTTTGATACAATTAAACCATACTTCCCCAATCTAGTACTCCAGTATCAGTTTTATAAATGTTTGTGGCTGATTGTTCATCCTTGAAAACATTTCCCAACAGTTAAGCTTCCTTCTTTTCCTATTTATTTATAACTGATAAATTTGCTTGCATTTACTGTGTGCAGCATACAGCTTTGAAATACATATACATTGTGGAACGGCTATGCCAAGTTAGTTAACATGTGCATTACCCCATATACTTATCTTTTTATGACATGGCAACACAAAAATATACTTTTGGCAATATTCAAGAACATAACGTATGATTGTATTGTGTAGTCACCATGTTGCAGAATAGATCTCTTGCACTGTTTCCTCCTATCTAACTGAGGTTTTGTGTCCTTCGCCCCCACCCTCACTCCCCAGACCCGGTAACCACCATTCTACTATTTTCTTCTATGAAGTCAACTTTTTAACATTCTGCATGTAGGCGAGACTGTGAAGCACCTATCCTCTGTGCCTGGTTTATTTCTCTTAACCTAGGATTTCCTGTTTTTAGTGACTGACTAGTATTCTACTATGTGATTATACATGTTTCTTTCACCTGCTTGTCTGTTCATAGACACTTAGGTTGAGTTCATATTTTGGATGTTGCTGCAGTGAATGTGGGAATGCAGATATCCCTTTGTACACTCACTTCATATCTTTTGGATATATATACCCAAGAGTAGGATTGGTGGATCATATGATAGTTCTATTTGTAATTTTTTGAGGAAACTCCATACTGTTTTCCATGATGGTTGTAATAGTATATATTTCCACCAAAAGTGAGTAAGGATTTGCTGTCTCCACATCCTCAACAGAACTTGGTATCTTTTGTGTTGACAGGTTCCAAGTAATATGCCACTGTAGTTTTAATCTGCATCTCTCTGATGATTAGCGATTTGAGCATTTTTCATAAATCTGCTGGGCATCTGTATATTTTCTTCTGAAAAACATCTTTTCAGATCCTTTACCCATTCAAAAATCTGGTTATTTATTTTCTGACTATTAAATTGAATTCCTTATATAATTAACCTCTTATCAGATATGTGTTCTGCAAATATTTTCTCCTGTGTTACATGTTGTTCCTTCATTCTGTTTGTTGTTCTTGCTGCCTGAACATTTGGGTTCATATCCAAAATGTCTTTGCCTAGACTAATGTCAGGGAGTCTTCCTTTCCCCTACATTTCCTTCTATTACTGAAAAAGTTTCAGGTCTTACATTTAAGTCTTTAATCCATTTTGAGTTTAATTTTGTGTAAGGTGTGAGAATAAGGGTCCAATTTCATTCTTTGCATATTGGTATCAGTTATCATGGCACAGTTTATTGAGGAGACTGTCCTTTCCCCTATGGCGTTCTTGGCTTCTTTGTCAAAAATCAGTTGCATAAAAAATCAATTGCATACAAATGGATTTATTTCTTTGCTTTCTATCTATTTTATAGCCCTACATTTGTGCTTTTATGCCAGAATCATGCTGTTTTGACTACTGTACCTTTATAATACATTTTGAGGTATAATACTGTGAAGTCTCCAGCTTTTATTTTTTCCTCAAAATTGCTTTATCTATTTTAGATCTTCTGTGGTCCCATATGAATTTCAGGTTTGTTTTTTCTATTTCAGTGAAAAGCATCATTGGCATTTTGATGAAGATTTTACTGAGTCTGTAACTGCTTTGGATAGTGTTGACATTTTAGCAATACAAAATGTGATCACAAAATATAGTGACTGATCAAATTTTAAATTTTTTGCAGTAAAAGATACATAAAAAGGGAGAGTGGAAGGAAAAAGATAGAAACAAAGCTTTTGTAAATGGGAAGGAGGTGGGAAAAAAGAATTAAGAAGTACTGTGTACAGGTACAAATTCCCTATAAGGAATATGATAATTATGTATGGCAAACATCTACTAATAAAAAGACACATTACCATTAATACATTTTAAAATGCTGCTTCTCACTTCAAACATACTTATCCTATCGTTTTTACCACTTCCTGAAACACTTCTGGAAGCCCTTTTTCATAAGTGTCTAGTTGCAAAGTCATGGCTGCCTTGATATCCTGAATGGATTCAAAACCTTTGCCTTCCACAGTCATTTTGATTTGGAGGAAGAGACACAAGTCTTATGGTGCCAGCTGCAGTGAATGAGGTGGGCAAAGACACACAGGAATGTTTTTACTTGACAGAAATTGCTATAAATGTACTGACTCAGTTTAGGACATTGAGGCAGCCACAAAAGACACTTATGAAAGAGAACTTCCAGAATTGCTTTAGAAAGTGGTAAGAACAGCGAGAGAAGTGTGCTTAAAGTGAGAAGGAACATTTTGAGAGGGGTTAGTGCAATGTGTCTTTTACAGTAATAAATTTTTAATTTTAATATTCACATACCATTTTCGTCAGCTGCTTACCTGCCTTATTTTCCATCATGGAAGGGACAGGGAATGATCCTTTGTGTGCAGTGGCTATGAATGGGCTGATGTCAAGCGATGTTCCCATCTAAAAGCAATAATCCTTTTGTAAGATTGAGAATCTTATAATGTATGCTTCTATGAATCCAAGTTTATCTGGAGTAGGTTTCCTTAAAGTGAGGCATATCTGTAACCAATTCTAATTGGATCAATCCCCTATTGTCCAGAACTGATTACTGAGCCCACATTTTACTGAGCCCATCTTCATAAACTTAATTTCCTGTGGTCATTATGATATGATCTAAATTCAAGGTCTGAGCTTACATTTTAAAACAAAGATAGATCATGAAAGATAGGAAGTGTCTAGAATAATTGTTATAGTTGCCCTTTGAATCCAGGCCAGAAGTCCCTCATCCATCAGAGTACAGTCACCTCTTGGCATCTAGCCTTACCCTGATACCAAGTTTAGCGGATGTTCAAATCCCTTATATAAAATGGTGTACCATTGCATGTAACCTACACACGACTTCCCATACACTTCAAATCATCTCTAGATTACTAGTGCTACTTAATACAACATAAATTCATGCAAATACTTGCTATTATGTAGTATTTTTAAGGTATGACAATAAAAATAACCGGTATGTGTTTAGTATAGATGACTTTTTCCCCTGTAATTTTTATCTATAGTTTGTTGAATCTGCAGATTTAGAACTTGGTGGATATGGAGGTCTGACTGTAGCTCTTATCCCTGGGCTCACAACATGACCTCAGAGTCTTTCTCAACACAGCATGACAGACAGCATTTGAGTTAGTGAGATAAAACCTATTTGCCAGCTCTGGAATCTATCCTTTACTGGTAAATTTCTCTTCAGCCCATTTTGCCAGCTTATGGCTGATAAGCAATCGGTGGTGCAGTCTTTGTTCTACATGCTTTATGCTAGCTCTGGTCCAAGCACATTTATAAAGGACAGAATCGTGTTCTATAGTTGAATGCATCACCATGACTTCGTCCCTTCACCGTAGGTATCTTGTAGATACAACCACACAATCACATCAGACTGACTGAATTCAAATCCCCGCCTTTTGAATTACTTGCTCTATAACCCTGAACAAACTACTTTACCTCTCTGAGCTTCAGTTTCCACAGCTGTGAAATGGAACATTAAAATCTACATTAAGATAATTCTTTACATACTGCAAGCTCTCAACAAATGGTAGTAGTTGTATTATTTTCAACTGACGTATCAATATTAAGTCCTCCAGGGACAGAATTTAAATAAAGATGTGCATCGGTAATGAGAAACATAACGTCAATCTTTTAGGTAAAACCTCTACTATATGTCTATTATATGGGCAACAGAAAGCAAACTCAATTGGACTGTTTTCATGTCTTCTGTCCAGAAAATTGCTCTACAGACAGTGTCCAAAATTAGGTCCTTAGGAGGCAATGACATAAGCAACCAGCTGTTGTCTGCATAGCTGCAGCTAACCTCTCAACCACGCCCCTTTGGACATTCCTCTCCAAAGCAGCAGAAGAGCAGAGGAGACACAACACATTCTACAGCGGAACAAGTCCTTTCGACTCTGGAGATCCTGGAGGCAGCTCACGTCACAGCCTGGCTTCCCACACAGCTGTGTCCAGGCCTGTTGGATGTGACGGGAGCATTGGTGTGCAGAATTACTGCTTTCTTTGCTGGGGATGGTGCAGTGAGGCAAAAAGAAGACAAGAGGAGAATGGAAATAAGAGGATGTCACTGAGACTAGGAAGTGTTTGTTCTAAGCATATCAGGTGGTTTTAGCTATCTATCAGATAGCTTCTTTGGTAACCATTAAAAGCTCCCAGAAGTTGGCAAACTTACACTGGGCCATGATCACTGGACTGTAGCCATTTCATAAGAGCACAAATGGAGACATTCTGGTAGGAGAACATCAACAAGAAAGGGTAGAGGTATTTTTTCACTCAAGCCATTTTCTACTTCATTCTAGAAAACCAATTGCAAAAAAAAATACTTCTAATCAATACAATACTGGATGGAGACAACAGCACATTGTCTGGCATCCTAAGAGAGTAATGTTACTGGATCTCACAAAAGTAGACTGGGCAGCTGCCACAGAATCAGGCATTCAGTGAGAAGAAACAGTCTCTGCAAAGGCCCATCTAGGGGTCAAGGGTCACTTTGGATTCTGCTTCCTTAGAACAACGGGTTCCTTCCACATGCCATTGTCCTCGTTAGTTGAAATACTTGTCAGTCTTCCCACCTGACTTCACACAACACACCCATGCATCACAGCAATGGTTCTCAAACTTGAGCATCTATGGGAGCGATCTGGAGGGCTTGTTCAACCACAGATTGGGAGAGGTTGGGTCAGGAGTTCTGGGGTTGCATCTGAGAATTTGCATTTCCAGCAAATTCTTGGAAGGTGACTCCATTGCTGTCCTGGGTCCAAACTTTGAGAACCACTGTTTTATGGAGGACTTGTGTTTCTACTGGATCTCAACTGGAGTTACTGAATAGTTGCACGAATGAGTGAGTGAGTGAGTGGCAAATGTGTGAATAAATGGCAATCCTCCTTAGCACTTTGTTTAATATCCTCAGGGTTAATGTGATTGCCTTATAAGTTTATCCCCACTGCAGCTCACAGTTCTTACAGTAAAGAAAGCCTGCTTCTTTTTCCATTTGAAGTCAGTCCTCTTCATCCTGCCAGGCCAATATTTTATGATGAATAGTTTACTCTTTCTTGTTGATTCCAGGGCACATGAAGTTCTCAACTGTGACGGTGCCAGAAGTTCTCTGGATTCAAAGTGTGTCTATCCAGATGGACAGATGGAGGAGCCAGACTCTTCTTTGCTCTCCCTGCTCTAAAAACTCTCAGCCTTTCATTTGAACACATCAAAGCGGGCTGGGATTAAAGAAAAAATGAGCTTGATGCCACAAAAATGGTGCCAGCTTGGACTTCATGACACTTCAGGCTTGAGAAGGCTGGTCTTGGGCCACCAGCCCGTTGGGACTTCACCTGGAAAGCCTGCTGCTGGTGGTTTGTCTTTTGGCATTGGTGTGAGCATGTTTCACCCAAATGGGGCCACTTCCCATCCTTGATAAAAGAGTAACAGCAGGTTCTGTCGGCATGGTTGCTTCCCAAATGTCTGTAGATATGTTTCATAGCATCAGATTTGCTCTTGGGATCATTTTAACAATTAATTTGGGGCTGGGGATATAGCTCAGTGGAATAAGCGCTTGCCTAGCAAGCGCAGGGTCCTGAGTTCGATCCCCAGTACCACAAAAAAAAAAAAAAAACAATTAATTATATTTTCCCATTACAATAGAGCTACATATTTCTATGCAGCATACAGAAGAGTAGAAAGAAGAGAGAAATCATTTATATTCTTCATCACCCTAAAAACAATCCTCTTAAGGTTGGAGGTATAACTCAGTGATGGAGCATTTACTTAGCAAGCAGAAGGCCCTAGGTTCCAACCCCAGTATGGCAAACACTGCTACTTGGTATTTGTTGCTAGTAATAAGAACCTTGCTGACAGTGACATTTGGTCTATTTGTCTTTCTATACAGGTTCTATGCTCAGAGTTATTTATTTATAATATGTATGTTGTATGTATACATCTATGTCTTCAGGAAGACACTTCTACAGACAAAGATGGCTGTTCTTCAGCTTAGAAACTATGTTTCTTTCATCCTTCCTGGCCAACTGAACCCCAATGAGCAATTTACTCTCTTTTGTTAATTTGGGGGTCACAGACAGCGCTCAGCTGTGAAAGTGCCAGAAATTCCTTCTTTCTGGTTCAAAAAATTATTTTATAAAGAAATTTGAAATTTCCCATTTTAAAAAATGGATTTAAAAAAATGTAAGCAGATTTCATATCTTTTCCTTTAAAGGAATACTGTAGAAATTCACAGCAAGAATACAAACCCTTTTAGTGTCATTTTTTAAAGCTCCTTTTCATTCTTCTTATTTAGATCAGTTGCAGCCTGGGACACAAAAGCAAAAAGAAATGGTGGCAGGATGGAGAGTTTAGAAGGGTCACATAGACTTGGGCATAGCTCTAAGGCAGTCCGAGTGAGCTGGTGACAGCATACCTGAAAATTAGACCAATCGTTTGAAAAAAATTCCAAGGTCAGATAATTTAGTCCAAAGATAAAAAAATCAGTTCTGAGACCCACATAACTTGATGACAAATTTGATAACAAGTTTGGCGAGTGTTCACTTACACTATCACCAAATCATTATTAGATATCTACTTCCTTGGGGGCATCGTATACCACTGTGGCAGTCCTCTGGTTCATGGACAACCGTGTCATTTCCATGAGATCTGGATGTATCTTAATGTGGCCTTCTCCACGCAGATGATCACGATTCCTCAAATTGCCTGTAAATATAGTGGTATCTCTCAGCACTGTCAGCAGGCAATTTAATTTTCCATGAATTGCCAGCAAGCAGGCATTTCTGATGGCACAAGCCTGTACTGGGAGTGGCTAGCACTTTTACAGGATGTGATACCATTGTATCATCACTGCTAAGCATGGTGTAAAAAATGTAAACACGGGTCACCTTTTTGTGGGAAACATAGTATTCCCTAATACTAAAGCACAACAGATGTCTTAAAAAAAAAAAGAAATACAACTTAGTGGATGAAAACATATGTGCGCTTGTACATATGTATACTTAATCTTTTCAAAACATAAAATGAATATACATTCCAAAAATTCACAGTGAAGAACTGCAAGAACAGTAGTCTCATCAAAATAGAGTTGCCATTGAGACCAAAAAATGTCCCCCTGCCTTATAAAAGATCTAATAAATCTTGTTCCAGTGATATTACCTCTGTGAGAGATGACTACTGTATTAGTTTGCTGGGCTCCCATAACAAAGTATTACAAACTGGGTGACATTACACGATAAAAATTGATTGCCTCATAGTTATGGAATCTGGATGTCCAAGATGTATGATTCTTTCTGGGACAAGGGTTCCTTTTGATAGGGGTGGCAAATTTGGATTTTTTTAGAGCCTCTGAGGGCAAATCCACCCCACACCTCTCTCTTAGCTTATGACAATTGCTTACCAATCCTTAGGGCTTCTTGGCTTGTGGACACATCATTCTAATCTCTACCTTCCCTGCCTCTCTTGTCTCATGGCATTCTGTCTGTGTCTATTTTGGTTTGGATTTGAGATATTTCTTAAAACTCATAGCTTAGTTGCCAGCTGGTAGGTTTTGGGGGAAATGATTGTTTGTTTGTTTTTGGTACTGGGAGTTGAACTCAGGACCTTACCAGGCAGGTGCTGTACTGCTGAACTGTATTCCTGCCTCCTTGGGGGAAATGATTGGATTATGAAGGTTCTAACATCAACAATGGTTTAATCCATCCATTCAATCATAATTTGATAGCATTGTTGAGAAGTGATAGAAATAGGAGGTGAGCAGCCTACCTAGAGAGAGTGAAACGTGGTGCTGTAACCTTCCCCAGCCCTGGTGCCAGCTGCAGCCCCTTTCTCGATGGCTTTTCCATCCTATCTCTGCTTCCTGCCACCACGAGATGAGCTGCTTTCTTCTGCCACTAATCTGCCACAGTGTTCCGGCACCAGAGCCAGCCAACCATGACCTGAAACGGTAACCCAGAATATACCTTTCCTCCTCTAACTTGATCTCTTCAGGTGTTTTGTCGTAACAACAGAAATCTGACTAACACATTATTTTTGTCCAAGCTTCTCTCTTCTCATAAAGGCATCAGTCACTGAATGAGCATCTCCTCTAATCAAGAACGCCTCATTTTAACTTGATGTTTGAGGAGATCCTATTTCCACATAAGGTCACATTCAGTGGCACCTGAGGTTACAACTTGAACATATCTTTCTAGCAGGGAAATAATTACACAATGAGCTTCTAAAATTTGCCAGTGAACAGTGACAAAGTTTATCTGCCAAGCTGTTGCTTAAACATGTGATGATCACTGATTAATTACTTCCTCATGCCTGAGACACAACACCCGATGCCAATAACTTAAGGGGAGAAAGGTACGTTTTGGCTCACAGTTTGTAGAGGTTTCAGTCCATGGTCAGTAAAGGCAAGTACGATGCATCAAGGCAGAAGGGATATGTGTACACCCATCCGGAACACGTCCACAGTGATCCACTGCTTCCCACCGGGCTTCCCCTGTCAACCTGGGTATAAACCCACCAGGGGACTAATCCAGTATCACACACCCATGATCCAGTCACCTCCCCAAAGCCCCACCTATGAGTGAATGAGGCTTTGGGGGGACATCTAGATATAAACCACCACAATCACTTAGAATCAAAAAGCGTCAGACCTTTGTGAAAGGGCCAAAACGTTGGAGACTTTCCCTGCAGCTGCCCACCACGGGCCGGAGGACTGGGACAAGCACTCCAGCTTAGCCACAGAGCTCCCCACTCTCCCCTGGTGCCTCTCCATGTCTTTAAACGACCCTGCGGCGAGGCTCTCAGCACTGTGAAAATGAAAAAGAAAACCAAAACATCCCCACTGGAAACTAAGCGAACTGCAGTTTAGCTAATTCCCTGATCGGTGCTCATTTTGAAGAGACGGAGCTCTATCTTCAAGTCATACTCAACCTTAGACCTTAATCCCTCCTTGGATTGACTACTGCCCCCGATGAGCTTCACACATATTCCTGGGCAGTGGCACAACCCAAATCAAATTGCATGAAAAATATGAGGGGAATTCCCAAGGCAGTCCAAGTGAAACAGATTTACATTAACCCTACAATTTGACCTTGCGCTAGACAGAGAGATACAGGACTCTGGAGGCTTACATTGACCTGGTCTACTTTTACAGCAGGAGTTCTCCATTTTGTGAATGTTTAAATATGCTTCACTGACTTCTGTCTGATGTGCAGAAGGGAGTCTAAATCTCCAACTCCTCTTTAACTAGCTCCTGTTGTCTGTCTAACACAAGCATGCCTTGGCGGAGATGGTAGATACTGAGTCATTAGCTTCTGAGTGTGATTTATCTTGAGAATAACAGTTGTTGTCCTTTCAGCATGACCCTAAAAAGGAAAGTCTTTTTGTGGGCAGTGCTGGATGAGACTGAACAGCCCAGATTTCCTACTGACCCACAAAGTCAGCTTCTCACATCCTCACATCTGGGCTGTGGGCAGCAAGAGCCCTGGGAGCAGCCCTCTCTCCCTTCCAGAGGCGTGGCCACAGGCAGCTGGAATGTCACATCCTGTTTTGTGCCACAATGACTGAGGACACAGTGTGTAGACAGTGGAGGGCAATTTTCTCAAGCTAATGTAATAAACACCATGAACTGTCAGAGTAAAACAAAAAGAAATGGCTTCAGGCGAAAAACATAAATTCTCAGAATCTACATATTCCTAAAGGCTTCAAGCTCACTATGCACAGTCAGAAGAAAATTTCCTTGGGGAAATTAATATCTTATTGGTACAACCTCTGAGTCTATCGGAACTGTTAAATGAGGGAAAAAACTTGCAACCTGTTCCAAATGCTGCCCTACAACTGGATGTACATGATTGAATTACATAGAGGGATAATCAATCATGTATTTATTTGGTTTACCGGGATCAAATCTCTTTTTTAGGCTTAAAGGGCTTTATTTATGTATATTTTGCATGCAGAAACACACTGTGTTTTCTGATGGAGTCTGGCGTTCGGGTTAATCGAAGTGACATTATGACAGCACAGTTCCCAGGGGTCCGCGATTGAGATGATAGAGTCACCCTGGTCCTTGGGGCTTCTCTGGTTCCCATCATGAAGCTCCTATTTTATATTCAATGCAATAAACACTCCCGTGGAGCCTTGCTAGGAATGTACATACATTTAAACAGTTGGCCTGGCGTTCTAAAGTTAGGCAGCCAAAAGCACAAAGCAAAGACTGAGCAGAGCAGAGTACAAATGTTCACTTGGCCCAGCGTTAGGAAAGGTCCCGTGAGCAGAGCGGGAGCTGTCGCGATCGATCCTGAACTCCAAGTCCTCCTACTCCCCACGGTGTCCCTCGAAGCCTCCAACATGCTCTCTCCTGCTGCTTCATCACCAGATGGCTGCTTCTGCCCTCCATTGTGAGGGAGGGGCCGGCAAAGGCGATTCCCTGTGCAGAGTACATCCTGATGGAGACGGGTACAGATGGCTTTTCAAGTTCAGTCTCAAGGCCTGGTGAGTGACCACTGCCATTGTCTTTTTCCGCCCACTGCAAAAGTGCTTTCAGTGAGCCCTAGGGTATCTGGCTGGGAGCTTAGGAGGACCAAGTTCTCAGGAGAGAGTGAAGGGAGAGATCAAAGCCCTGTGTCTGTCTTGTGCAGAACTAATGAGGAGACTAGAACTTTGGCCTAAATGAGGCATGGCATGAGTTCTGGCTTTGGGGCCTGTGTCAGAGCACAGAGGTGGGGCTAGCTTACTTTGGGACCCTGGGTTTCTCTCGAATGCCTCTTGTCCTCCTCTTCTGTATTAGTGAGCTTGGTAATTACACACATCGCCCTAGGTCATCCCCAAATGGCAACAAATACACATGCAACATTCCACATGCCAGACTCTCCTGCCTCCTATCTTGAGGTGCTTGTTCTGTTGTCTGACAGTGGTTCCCAGCCCAATGATGTCAGTGTGTTTTGGAATTCTTGGAGGTGGGGAGGGGGAAGGACAGGAATTTCACCTCCTATGTGCCCTGTGAGATCTTCACATATGATATCTCACAGAATATGTTCACTATTAGCCCCGTATCCCAGACCTCTCCCCTCCAAATGCTCAGAGAGGTCGAGAAATTTGTTGAAAATCCCACAGCCCACCACCTAGAGCAGACCCAGAATTCCAGCTCTGAAGCCTGGGTACTTTTCTTATCTTCATGGTGTCATCCAAGGCAACCTCAGGTCAGTGGATGTTGGTTGGTCTGGAGGGTCCTTTGTCGTAGATTGTGTCACATGGTGGGGTACCTCTGGAGAGGCTCTGTGTGTGGGTCTCACATGGCACCTGTCACCAATTTCCTTCTCCATCTGTGCACCTTCAGTATTGTGTCACTAGTGCCTAACACAAGCTTGTGGGAATGAATACATTCCTAGTTGCCTAGTGAGTATAATACATCACTGTGAACTGCACCTACAGATGGGGTGGTCCACAGGCAGGGACAGGAGAAAAGGACTCAGTTCCACTGGCCATATGTGAACAGGTCCCTTCTGAATGGTAGGGCTGGAGCACCAGCAGGATTCTAGAGATAGCCACATGCTTTATTTCTGTAGACTAAACAGTCCCGAGAGTTAAGAAAAAGTAAAGACACACCTGTCAGGTTGATGCTACAAAAAATAAAATTTGAAAGAAACATTATTTTAAACATGAAAAGCCTGAAACATATTCATGGTCTTCTGATCTGTGATAGAAATTGGTGCTGTTGTGGATAGGAAGAAAGCTCACTGGTACAAGTGCCTGCCTGGCAAGCACAAGGTCCTGAGTTTGATTCCTGGTACCAAAACAAACAAACAGAAATTGGTGCTGTTATTATGATTGCTCTAGTTTAATTTTCACTTTCATGAAAAAATGAATTAGCGAAGTTATTTTAAAGCTAATTCAGAGTTTTCAGGAATAAGAAATAGAGTTAGCACCCCCACCATGCTCTCCAAATGTTCTAAGCACAGGTTTCAGCCCTCTTGACTGTGGATGGTTAACCCAAAGGTACTAATATCTTTCAGAGTGGTGGTTTTCTTCTTGGCTCTGTCAAAGGATATGACAGAGAGGCAGTGATCACTTTAAACCAAGGGCTGAGAAAGGTAGTTTGTACTTGCTGATCATGAATTACTGAATGTGCTTATTTAAGAGGTATTTATGTAGTGTTTACTGCATGACCCTTAGTCTGTTATGATTTCTCTTTAATAATAAATAGTGCTCACACACAATTTGAGGGCCTGGTTATGCCCCTGGCCTTCAAGGAGCTCCCATTGAGGGACTAATTAAAGTTTTAATAAAGCATGGAAGGAAAGAGCAATAATAAGCATGTGGGAGTTTTGCTCCTACTGAGACCATAACTATAGGACTGTGTTGTGGGGGTGAGGACATCCTCGAGGCCCTCCAGGAAGGCTAAAACAGAGACCCATAGCACAAAATAGTAATACAGCTGGCTGCACGTCATGTCACGTTTCCTTGAATTCGGGTTGGTATTAGAGCAAGTGAAGGATCCTCTGAATGTGAGTGTGCTGTGGGGGCGGGGAGAGGTGGAGACAGAAGTGGCAGGAGGATCACAGGTTAAGGTGGTTTTGGGGAACCCTCCTCACAACACCCTGCTTCTCTCTGCTCCCTCACCCCATCCCAGGCTAATGTCCATGGTGAAAATGGTAAGGGCTGTTGGGCTGCTCCGAGTGGCTCACTCAGAGAGCCAGAGGTGCCCAGCAACAGGAAGTGTGCTGGGTCAGGACCAGACTGCCCAGTTTAGAGGCACTGCCCATGTATGTGGCCTTCTGGGGCTGTCCCGGGGTGACCATTGCTGCAAGAAGAAGGATTCTGGCTCCAGGCAGCCACATGCCAAATGGCTCATTGCATTCTGCTCTCTGTCAGTCACCTGGGAGTAAGGGTTGAGGGAATGTCGCCTCTGTCTGCCCTGTCTGGTCAGGACTGTCTTGCTACAAGCTTATCTTGCTCTTTCTGGAAACCTCCAGCTTAACCCTAAGCTCAGGGAACCTTGGTGGGGTTGTTTCTGTTAGAAACATGTTCTAGCACCATGCTTTTATTCTTTCCTTTGGCCAACAGCTACAGAGAACCACCACAGACCAAACTTTAGGCTAAATGGTGCTGGGGAGGATAAGTAAGATAAGTCTCTGATATTAGGAGCTTGGGTATAGAAAAAGAGGCAGACATATGAGGCAACATTAATCACAGTAGGCCAGGATACGTTCTACCTAATGTCACGTACATGCCATTTTGGAGAAAGGCAAACTAGACATGAGAAGAGAGCAGTGATTGGCAGGGAGTGGGGGCAGGGACTGGCACAGAGAGGTGTGGAGGCTCTGGGGAATAACGGAACCTTTGCTGGTGTCGTATACGCTAATTATATTTGTCACAACTTGCAGAAATGTACACCAAAAAGTGAATTTTACTGAATGTGTTAGAACTCAGTAAATCACCATAGAACATGGTAGGTGCTGTGACGGTGTGATGTACAAAAAGACACAAAAGAGGCAGCAGCAGGCCCTTCTGTGAAAGCAGGAGAAGGGGATCAGGAGAACACTGGGCTTGTGGTTCGCAGATGACAGGAAGGGAGAGGACATTGCAAGCTGAGGGAACAGCACACGAAAAGATATGGAAGCCAACACTGTCTTCTGTCAGCTGTCCTTCATTTGCTACTGCTGGTGCAATCACAGGAGTCTGATCACCAGCAGTCCCAAATGTGATGCTGGGTGAGGACAATCTTCTCTTTCTTTTTTTTTTTCTTTGGTCTATTTGTGCTGCTGTAACAGAATACCTGAACTGAGTAATTTATGAAAAGAAATTTACTTCTGACAGTTGTAGAGGGTGGGAAGGCCAAGATCAAGGTGCCAGCAGGTTTCATTGTCTAACGGGGCTGTACTCCATTGCCAACATGGGGGTCTGCAGAGATTTCCCCATAGAGCGCAGGCGCTGC
The DNA here is from genome assembly GCA_004027595.1 of Dinomys branickii. Lineage (NCBI taxonomy): Eukaryota > Metazoa > Chordata > Mammalia > Rodentia > Dinomyidae > Dinomys > Dinomys branickii. The sequence continues at coordinate 147,825 of PVLD010000782.1, forward strand.
CAAGCAAGCAGAATGCTCTGTGATGCTTCTTTACTAGAACTTTCACCCCCCACACAAAGGAGGAGCCCTCCAGGCTTAATCACCTCTTAAAGATCCACCTCATCCTTCTGTCAAACAGGAACATCTGAATTTTGGAGGGGACACGCTAAACTCATAGCATCCTTCAACACTTAAAAAAAATCATGCTAAAATCTCTGTAACATAAAATATGCCACTGACCCCTTGAAATGCCCAACACAGAGGTATTAATTGCACTCATGGTGTTGCGCTTCCATCACCAGCATCTTAAAACCTTGCATCACTTCACTGGCAGCAGTGACTTCCCACTCCTCCCTACCCTCAGCCCCTGGTAACCAACTGCTAATCTCCTACGCTGAGATTTCCCATAAATGGAATCCTGCAGTATATGTCCTTTTGCATCTGGTTTCCTTCACTTAGCATGTTTTTTTTTTTGCACGGAATGAGGTTAGAGAGCCCAGAGAAAACTCTCTCTTTGGAAGCAGTCGAGGAAACGGGGAAGGTAGCCTCCTCTGAAGTGGAAGCATGGGACACATTATGGTTGGGGTCACTCTCTCCAGGTGTCCTGTACATGCTGCTACTACCCCGCCTGCATCTCAAGACCAGGCCCTGGATGGGGACAGCCCTGGCCCCCTGCTCCCCAGCAACACCCCTGTGGGGCCCTCTTCCCTGCACAGATCTGCTGCACAGCCTTCTTACCTGCTATCAAGTTGGAAAAGGGATTTTTTAAAAGACTTAAGAAAATAAATGACCACGAATTGCAAATGAGGTAATGCAAGAGTCAGGGTTTGGAGTTAATTAGCCCTTGAACTGTCAAGTCTAATTGCATCCAGTGAGTTCTGACATTTCTAAGAACAATTAGGGACCTGGCTGTCACATCTCACACAGGCCCAACCACTATGTGAACAAGTTTTCCTTGCTTTCCCCCCTCTGCACAGTGTCCAGAAACACATAAAGGAGAATTGTACCCAGCGCTAATTGCAGAACCTTGGGTGGAATTGTCACGTTTTTGAAGAACTTTTCATGTTTGCAGTGAATATATAATGACCCCATTAAGGGGTAGAAGTGAGTGGTGGAGGGGTGACACTTTCTAAACATCTGAAACCACTGGTGTTAATAATAGCCAACATTCACTGCATGCTTACTATGTGCTTGGCACTATTCTAGAACCCAAGGACCTATGAGGTATATGTATTATAGTACTCAATTAATAGACCAGGAAACTGAGGTACAGAGAAGTTATATGTTTTTCAAGGTCACACAGTCAAGGTCAAACCCAGGCAGGCTAACTCCAGACAGTGTTCTGGTGATCATTGCATAGCTATGTATATCCTCTTCATTCATTCATTGAGTATTTATTGAGCATACTTTGTTCAAGGCACTATACCAAACTGTGTGTGAGAAAGAAAGAAAGAAAAAGAGAGAGAGAGAGGGGCTGGGGATATAGCTCAGTGGAATAAGTGCTTGCCTAGCAAGCGCAGGGTCCTGAGTTCAATCCCCAGTACCGCAAAAAAAAAAAAAAAGAAAGAAAAAGAGAGAGAGAGGGAGAGAGAGAACGAGAGGAAAAGATAAGAAAAAGGGAGATAAGAACAAAAGATGAATCAGACAAGATTTTGTAAAGAATGTAGAGAAACAGGCTTTTGTTTTGGGCTGAATTTTCCTCCCCCCAAATTCATAAGCTGAAGTACTCACCCCCATACCTTGAAGTATGGCTGTACATAAAGACTTATAGTGAAAATGAGGTCATCTGAGCTGACCCTGACCCAGTGTGACCAGTGTCCTTCCAGGAAGTGGAAATCTGGGCACCAAAATAGAGTGATGTCCGTGAGAAGACATAGAGAGTAGACAGCCATCTATAACTGTGGGAAGACCCCCAGGAAACAAACAAAAATGAACCATGAAAACCAAAACAGCCTTACGAGATCCTTGATTTCTAACTTAGAGTCTTCAGAAAATACATTTCTGCTGTTTCTGCTTCTCAGTCAGTGTTCCTCTGTTATAGCCATCCTAGCAAACTAGTCTAGCTTTGAAAAAGAGGATTTGGAGATGGAGGGCACGGACTGATAAAAACAAGAATGGGGTGTGCATTTGAGACAACAGCATTTCTTTCAGTGGATAATGGGGAGCCATGGCAGGTATCTGAGCAGGGGTCATATGAACAGCAATCATTCACTTTATCTGATTCATTCTGCGAACATTTGTTGAACATCTGCCTTTGAAAAAGTCTAAGAATCCTCCCAGAGAAATGTCCTCCCTTAATTAATCTGCCCCTTACCCTGTCCTGCTCCCAGTCATAGGTAACACAGGATCAATTAGCTCTGCTGACCAAAAATGTCAGACTGAGCGTCACTGTGTGTGAGAAGGAAAGAAAGAAAGAGAGAGAGAGAGAGACAGAGAGAGAGAGAGAGAGAGAGAGAGAGAGAGAGAGAGAGAGACAGAGAGACAGAGACAGAGAGAGAGAGAGTTTGCAGTTGGTAGTATGGGAATATGGTGTTTTATTTCTCTGAAATACAAATGCAGAACTGAGTCGTGTCTCCCAAACTTCATACTCCACTGGGAGAATATATTCCCTGCCCACATCAGCTTTGCCCAGAAATCCCCACCATGATATCAAAATAGTTTTCTTTGGAATCAAGCAGCGTCTCCAAGAGAATAAATAGAAAAACAAAACCAAAAAAGCAATGTACAAAACATGCCAAAACAATGGCAAAAGGACGTGCAGGGTATCCATAGTGACCAGTCTTTCCTCAGTGTGGTAAGAATAGTGGCCGAGAGATGTCTATATTGAATTCCTAGAGCCTATGAATACTTTACTTTGCCCTGAAGATGTAACTAAATTTGGGGCCTTGAGTCCACAAGATTAGTGTGGTTTATCTGGATGGGCTCAATCTAATCATACAGGCTCTTAAAAGAAGAAGGCTTAGCAGCCATAGTCTGTGTGTGATGTGACTCTGGAAGAATGATCAGAGAGATGGGGTGTTGCTGAGTATGAAAGTGTAGGAAGGTGCCATGAGTCAAGGAGTGTGGGCAACTTCTAGAAGCCGGGAAGGGCAAGGAAATGGATTTCTCCTTGGAGCTTCCAAAAAAGATCACAGGCCTGCCAGCACCTTAATGTTAGCCCATGGAGACCCGTGTCAGAATTCTAATGCATAAATTTATGTTAAGTCCCTAATGTAGTAATTTATTATAATGTCAGTAGGAAAGGAGCACATTCCATTTTCTATAACGCAAACAAACCAGGCTGCTTGCTTGTTTGAACAGTGTATCCTTTTGGAGTCGGCCTTGGCAGTGCCTTCCTGTTCATGATACCGTTCCACAGTGATGGTAGATTAGATAATCTTATTTTCCTTCCTGATTCTAAGCTCCTAAAAGCAGACACTGAGTTATTTATTGTTACATCTTTGGGTCCAGTATAGTGCCAGCCACATAGGGGATTTCAATGACTATGAATAAAATGAACGCTGTGGTCTCAGAGCTGCAGAGGGCCTCATGTGCCCGCGTAGAACTCCCAAAGATGTGCATCAGGCCTTCCTTGCAGACACAAAGGGGTCAAATCTGATGTCACCATTGATGTATATAGATGTCATTATGTTGAATTGAATTACTGTTAACTGTAACCATGACAACAAGCAATCTCATTCACATGGAGGGAATAGTGAGTCATTCAGACAAGCGTCAGTGGAGGCCTGGCTTCTCAAGAAAAATCTTTGTACGGTGGAACTCTCGGTCCCTTTTCATGAGGCGTGTTCAACAGGATCTGTTCTAAATGGCTCCCCCTATGTAGTGAACTTGACTGACCCTTCTAGAAAAGGCATAGAACTCAGAGACAAAACGTCACCGGATAGACTGTTCATGAAATTGCGTTTATTTCTGGAAAGAAATGGCCAGTCACAGTTTGTCACTGTTGGGTAGAGAACACTGAAGTTGCTTTCTGGAGGGGGCTAATGATCAGCAGTAAGAATACAAATAATGCAACTTCTTCGCCTGTTGTGAAAGAGCCTCTGGGAGCTGGTGGGCATGGACCTGAAAGAGAGAGAGAGATGGGGTGGGGGGAGACTTGGAGCTGCACCCTCGATTTCACCACAGTGAAGGCACTCCTCAGGGGCCCTCTGCAACTTCCCTACTGCTGTGGACCTGGAAGCCTCAGGGGATGCAGAGCTCCTGTCCCTAAACTGACAGCTATCTCTCTTGTGAGGAAGTGAGGGCTTTACCAGGGTGTACGGCTGGACCTCCACCCACCTAACGTGGCCTTTAGAACTGTTCTCATTTATGCAGAAATAAACCCCAAGTTCATTTCTCCTTCTCTTCTCCCCTCATCCCGAGCCTTTCTCCTGGGAGACCCACATTTTCTTTCCTGTTTCCAGTCCCTCTGCTCACCCATTTCCACATATTCAGCCCTGGCTTCAGGTAATAGATCCAACAATGGGCTTCAAAGTGGCCCCTGAAACTGCCCCTTTTAGAATTGTATTAGGTTCAAGCAACTTTAAGGGATAACAGTTCTCTCCAGTGACATTTCCCTCACTGTCAGCCTTCTGGAGTTGAGATCCCTTCTGTGTACATTTCCAGTCCAGCAGGTCTTTCCCTTTTGCCTCCTTTAAGTTCCTTCCCAACTCCCTGGAACAGGGCATAACCTTGGCAAGCCATGGCCCTAAATCTGTCCCCAAAGGCTGAGAGGAGTGACTCTTTCCCCCTGCATTTCAAAATAGCCATCTAGCAGGGATCTGGATGATTCTCATTGTCCTGAGAAGGAGCAGATACAGGTTGATCAAGTCTTAAGCAATAAACAGGAAGTGGATGGTAGGGTATGACAGCGAAGCAGTTGCCCCACAGTTTTGTCTTCGTGGCTCATGTTTGAGTGTTTCTGTGATTATAGTATTCTGATAAAGGCATATCAAACCAAGAAATACTTAGTGAGTGACTAATAGATGTGTAATTTGCTGTAGCTTAGCTTGACCAGGAAAGAAAATGGATAAATTAACAATTGCAACATTCAGCATGAACCCTAAGACAGGAACAGCCATAGTACCTTGTCATTAGGAGGGATGGACTAGGTCAGGGTGGGAGGGCTGTGGTGGTGAGGAGCCCTACTGACCCCCAGCAAAGGGAAAACCCTGCAAAAATAACCTTGCCACGGAGAGGCAAGCCAGCTGTTAACACCTGGGGAGGAAGGAGGCTCTTATTCAGTCCAAGTGAAAAAGGAAAGGCAGTATTTGAGGGATATTAACATTGACATTAGTACTCCACTAAATAGCCACTATCTCTGGACAAATCTGAGAAGCAACAGATAGGGTGGGAAGATGGTGTCTCTTAACTCCATCAAGATGGGAAGCCAAAGCTGGGACATAGTTCTGTTCTTGTGCCTAACATGTGTAAGACTCTGGGATCAAAGGCAGGATTTGTGGGAGGATATAGAGCAGCTCAATGTGAGAACAAACATCAGTGCTGGATATAAAATATCTTCTCAAATGTGTTGGGTTATCTGCTTTCTTCTTGGATCCACTGAAAGCCCAGTGGCCAGGGCCTGCTTTGCTGCTCTCTAGAGAATCTTCTGCGGGTATGCAGGCCAGTGTGGCTCCTTCATAAACTCTGTGACGCCAGTGGCACAGATACCTGAGGAGTGCCCTGCTGCCTCTAACCTCATTAAAGCTCTCATGAATTAGGGAAACTCCCTTCGAGTGTGTGTGTGCATACATGCACGTGTGTATGCATCTGTGTGTGCATCTGTGTGTGTGTGTGTGTGTGTGTGTGTGTGTGCGCGTGTGTGATGTGTGTGTGTGTGTTTGTGTGTATTTAAATTCCCATTGACTGTGCTCTTTGCAAGTTCTCCTTCCTGGATTTCTGCAAACTATGCCTTCTCCCCAGGACCCCCTCCTTTAGCTATGGCCCTGCGACTGTCATTGCCTAGAAGAATCCAGAGGTCATTCTCCAAGACTCAGTTGAACACCACTGTGCGAAGCCTTTCTTCATTCTCCCTCTCCCATGGCTCCATTGCACTTTGTGACTCTATGGCACTTGCCTTGCACTTTAAACATTCAGTCATTTACTCCTCCACGCGGAGGTAACAACTTGAGAGTCAGTCTGTATTTTATTTATCTCAGTATTTTATTATCTCATATACATATACCTTGATGTATATGTATGTCACAGGTTAGACTTCAGTTCGTTGACCCTGGGCAAGTTACTGCATTTCCCTAAGCATTGGTGCCCTTCCCTGGAGAGTGGGGCTAATAATAATAGCATATCTTTCAGAGGGATTATTGTCAAAGTTCAGGGATCTCTCCTGACTTCCTTCTTTGTGAGGAAAAGACTGTTTTCTATATTTTGGGTATTCTTAGCTTTCCCCGTGCATCACAGTCATCTGGGGAAGCTTCAAAGCTATTAATGCTTGAGCCCCACCCTCTGGAAACCTTCCTTGCATGGGTGGGTCTCAGTCGTGACTAATTTTTATTCCTCAAGTGTTCCTCATGAACAGCCAGGGTGGGAAATCCCTGCAAATCATTAGAGACTTTACCGTTTCTACTACATACCCTTTCTGCCTTTTCTTCTTAAAGCAAAGAGCTATAATTTGAGGAGAACCAATCTCCAGAATATCCCAGTGTTGATACCCAGAGTGGAACACTCAACCCTGTTTTCTTAAATCCACCACCAGTCATACTTTCCAACCTTCCGTGATGACTCGGTATTTAAAATTCTTCTTGGTTTTCCTTTTGATTCTTATAATAGTAAAGCATTTGCTCAGGTGTCTTGCTACATAAAATGTTAAGTAATGAAAACACAAGGCAATGGTGAGTAGTGAGGCTTAATGGATACATAGAATCTGGCCTAGGAGGGGGTGCACCTGGGAGTTGTCTCCCGCTACACCTCTGTGTGCAGATCATGGACTGTTGGGCTATAGTAATCATAAGCATAGAGTGATTGCTGATAAGAAAGATGTAGACCCCCATTTCTTGTTCTCTAGCATTTAAAAAACCTTGTTAATAACTGTATGCATGACGCTTCTTACTGAGCATTGTATTTTGATAGGAATGAGGTCAAAGGCAGGACCAGAGACTCGATCCCGCTGTGGCCAACCTGAGAGCGCTGAGCCAGTGCCCTTCTGCTGACTCAGTTCTCTCTCGGAATTGCAGGACTTACATGACTTCAGCAGAGTCGAGCCCACGAGTTCTTTTGCCAAGATGGAGAGAAAAGGCTGATTCAGTTTCAGACTGGCAGAGGAGGCCAAAAGGAAATGCAATCTCTTAGGGATGGGAGCAAGTTTTGGGGGATATGCTTCTTGGACAATGGCAGCCCCAGCAATTGGCCCTCTCCTGTGCTTCTGTTAGACTCCCTCTTCCCTTGTTCCCTTGGATTCCCTTTGTACAGGATGGTTGCTGTTGATTTTCTAATAGACCAGGGAATGTGAATTTAAGAAGCCTATGAGAGCTCTATGAAATGTCAAGGTGATTCTGTAGACTGGCTGCATTCATTCCAGAGCCTATGCCCTGGCTTAGGTAGAGGGAGAACAAGGTATCTATTCCCAACTCTCTCTGAGCCATGAGGACTCAAACCCCAGACTGGATTTAGGGCTATTTCTACAAGCTCCTACACGCCCTCAGCTTACTCCATTGCTAAACTTAAAAGTTTAGTGGGACAGGACTTTGGGCATCATTTTTAGAGATCAGGAAACTGATGCTTAGACAGCTTAAGCAAGTTACCCTGCTGATATATCAGGTTTGGGGTAGAGGCAGACCAACATCTGTACCTTCCAACAGCCTTGTGTCTGCTGGCCTCCAGCTCTGAGCTGAAGGATTCCTGGCTGGCCGCAGGATGGCCCAAAGAAGTGAACTGCTCCTTGACATTCAGTGTGTGTGTGTGTGTGTGTGTGTGTGTGTGTGTGTGTATGTGAGTCTTTTGAAAATTTTATCTAAGTGCCAGTTAAACAAGAGAGAAGAACAAGTGAAGACCAAGCCACCTGTCCGGGGAGGACTTTTTAAATGTATGAAGCACTGACTTTTAGGGCAGAACAAGGTTTTTAGGTTGACTGCCACAAATTAGTTTTCCCAAAGGCAGCTGCAGAAAAAATGTGAAAAAAATCAACCAAGCATTGTACAGCTTCAATCTGCTCTTCAAACACAAATATTTGTTTTGTATCAGGAAATGGCTCAGAGCACTGGCACCAGCTCACTAAGTGCGGGATCACGGTGCCACGTGGCCGGCTAAGTGCCCAGGAGTGATTCAGGGTTTCTCCCCTCTTAGCCACTCCTCCACTCAACACCTCCCAACAGCAGCACCTGAGTCAGACCAGTCTGGAGCCCTGCCTGGGGCTAAAACCCTTACCCTCTTGCGAAGTCCTTTGAAGTTTAGAGCTGAGGGAGGTCCGACACCTCCTGCTGGGGATTCTCTCTTGCTCCTTTCCAGCTGGGTTCACCAGCCTAATCTGGCTGTCCCACAGGTAAACTCCTGTTCCTTTGTTGACAAGAGGCACCCTCTGCTTAAAGTGCCCGGTGCCTGGTGATGCCAGTTCCTTTGTGCCCCCTTTGTCTTTTCTCTCAGAGGGAGGAGGTCCATTTGGGAGGAACTGGATCAGGACGTACTTCCCTCACATCGTGGGTACCAATAGGATAGGTGGAATTCCTGGCTGAAGGCAGGTGAAGCTCCATCCCATCTCCTCTGAGTATGCGGGCACCTGGAACCACAGGCTGCTGGCCCTGAAACTGAAGGCTGGAAGGGTTTTCCTGGTGGCTCAGCAGTTCGAATGTAATCACACCAAGGAAGGAGGGCAGCTGCCCTCTAGTCTACCGAGCACAGCTCCCTGGTGCGGCTCTCACTGGTGAAGGGTATTCCAGCTTGGGCCCTGGGGTCATCTGGGGTTTTGCTAAGCAAGGAGTGACCCAGAAAGGAGGGGCTTCCCAGCACCAGAAGGGAGGCAATCAGGCTGAGTGAGATCTGAAACTCCTGCTGGCCACATCCACTTCTGCCTGCTGTCAACTCCTGCTTGCATCTCTGGTGGGAGAACCTTTCATTCACAATCTAAAACAACACTTAGATTCCCATACCTTGTGCACAGCAACCTTCAAAACTATCTATGCCAGTGTCACTGACTGAAACCCTTACTGGTATTGATAAAAGAAAAGGATTATGTAGGAGCTGGATATGTTTATGTCTCTGAAGTGGGTAGACCAACCTCTGTCTTCTCTGCGTTCTCTGTGGTCTTTCTTAGCTATGTCACCAAACTAAGCCTGCAAGTTGTCTATAAACTCAGGCTTCTAGTGGAGACTTCCTAATATTGACCAAGTACTACTGATGAACTTTATAAAGTCACCTAACCTGTGAGCTGGTGGAGATCCAGAGCTCCAGGGCAACACCCTTACTGTACAGATAAGGAAGCCAGGGCTCAGGTTTAGTTCTGGTTTCCCAATCCCTTCTCTGGTTCTCTGGGTGACTAACAGCACTGCACCACCCTGTTCTGGTCTAGCACAGTCTCTGGTTCTGCAACAGGAAGAGTGAAAACCCTCTCAAGCCTAACATATAATGGAAACCGTACTTGACTAATGAGAACTCACCTCTCTGGAACTGCTGAATTGCTGGCATTAAACACAGAAAAGCATTTCCTCCCGCTAAGAAGGAGAATGATATTTTAGATGAGTCCATACTGAGAACTGTGGCATGATATTTAATGAAGGTTACCTTCCCTCATACTTAAAGAATGGAAATCTGGCAGGGTGGGTTTCAAGTCAGACCTAATTCCTTCGTTGGACTGACCTTAGGGAGTGACCTTGACTGTTTTTTGTTCTAGATTCTTATACTGGGGTGGGGATGTAGATTTATTTTAGGAAATGTGGACAGCAATGGCTGATGGCTCTGGAGGAGGTTAGAGGGAGAGACACACATCGGCACACATGCACACATGTGCCACACACATACCAGACACTCACATATGAATGTATGCATGTAGACACACATAGAGGGCATGCTCAAACACAAACCACATATATATGCAGGTACACACTCATATACAAACACACAGAGACACATATACATACGTACATATCACACACAAACACACACACCACAGACAGAGACAGGTCCATATGTGTACAGTGCACACAGACACGCGTACACAATGTAACACACACACACACGCACACACGCACACACACATGTGTGCCTCTGGTTGCCATAGACTCCAGTGTTTGTCCCCAGTGGCTGGCTCAGCAGAATATTTGGCTGAGTTGCAAGATTCTGTTTTGAAGGTGGGTGTCTTAAAGAGCAAATAAGTTTCTCAGGTTCAGGAAAACACCAGGGAAAGGAGCCAAAGGTGGGAGAGAGAAGACTTTTTCCCCTCAAGAATAACCTAAAGTTGGTGCAGAATTTCACCCATTAACCTTGATGATGTTGCTTTATTCTGCTTCTGTTTCTCAACCTACAGAGCCTCAGATGAACTCTTGCCAGCCTGCGAGGCACACCCTCAGCTGGCAGCTGTGATGTAACTTTTGTTGACAACATATGCTCTGAGTACACGGTGGCTGGCCATTGTGGGGTAGACAGCAAAATCTGCATAAAAGTCATCGTATCCAAATGTTTACAAGAGTCATAAACATGGGGTGTTAATCATCTCTGAGAATAATTATGTTCCCTTTAAAAGATATGTAATCAGTGAATGATAGGAGTGATTCAGAGTGAAACAGAGATCCTTGGGCCTGGAAGAAGGAAGAAGTAAAGTTAATGCTTTCTTCAAATGTTTCATTGTTGCACCATTTCCTCAGATTTTAGTGCAGCTTAAATCCAAAAAGTGTAACCAAATATATTGCTTTTATGGGAAATGGCCTGTTAAATTAATGCTATGTTGACCAGTTTAATAAATGACCTAGAATGAATCCATAAGCTACAGAAATACACACAGAAATTAGATTTATTTTAAATTAAGGAAGCCGATTTTGAGAAACAAAGAATTCTGTTTTATTGTAAAATTATGGTTACAAATCAGACAGATAATGAAAGGTTGAGGGAAAGAGGATACTTTTGAACAATAAAGTCCTATGATCTCCAACCCAGATTTTACAAACTTCTACTGGTGTTTCAATTTTGTCAGTGGGGATGTGTGGGTGATCTGGCTGTGGTATCTGTCACTGCATTGATCTATGCAGGTTGATTCAGCTGACCTGGCTGGCTAGGCAGGTGTCCCCTTTCCCCCTCAGTGCTCCATGTGCGTCCCTCCCGAAGCTGCACACTCACTCAAAGGGGGTGTCAGCCCCAAATAGAGGAGACCATTCCTTGGGTATATGAATAGCTGCACTCCCTGCTAGAACCTCCAAACAAGCTCTCAGTTTTGTCAGTGGGTTTGAAGAGCTTATCAAGAAAATTGTTAGAATAACATTAAAGACTTTAAACTCTCTAAAGTGCCATGGTGACTTTGTAGAAAAGAGAGAAGAGGGTACTGTAATATCTAACCAATCATGGAACATTTCAAGGCCTGGAGATATAGTCACTGTTGAATTAAATTTTGAAATTCCTGCTCTGAACCAATTTAGATTTATTATAGCACTTTGTGTTGGTCAGCTTTCCACTACTACAACAAAAAACCAGAGACAATTAACTTATAAAGAGGAAAGGTTTGTTTGGCTTACAGTTTTAGAGGTTTTAGTCCATGAGCAATTGGCCTTATTACTTTGGGACTGGTAATGTAGCACATCACGGTGAAGCAGATGGTGGTGCAAGCCGTTCACCTCATGGCCAGGAAAATAAGAGAGAGCGAGATACACAGACAGAGACAAGACCAAAGTCCTATAATTTCCTTCAAGGGCATGGCAATTATCTGGCTTCCTCCCTGTAGACCCCACCTGTTAGTTTTTATCACTAACAGCACCACCCTGGGGACCAAATCTTTAGCATGTGTGGAGTCAGTGAGTAACATTTCAGCTCTGAACTATGGCAGCCTTTGGGACAAACAGTAGCATCTCGTCTCAGGATGTCATAGCAATTACAGATCCTGGTCCCTCCAGTCCCATTAGGTTGGGCTACCATTTTTTTTTCAGAAGCAAATGATCTATTTAATATAGTCCCCATAAAATGACCCCATCTGGTTATTAAACTCATTTTCTTTTACTGAATGTCTTCCAAATACTTTAAAATCATAGGCAAGATGATGAATGAGAATGTAGGGAAGGAATAAGAACATACTATTTCTCAATTTATATGGTCCTTTCTCTTTCAAGAGGGGCCTACCTCTTCATGAACAGGAGCTGTACTGAAAACTAGCTCATGACAAAAAGTGACAGCATTACTCCAGACTCTTCTTCTACCGGTGATCCAGACACGACCAGAGGGTCCAAACAAAGAGAAGTGAAAAGCAGACTCCCAAAGGCATGCGGTGAGGGCATAGCAAGGGAATTGGAATGAAATTTCTGGGAAAATGGTCTGGATTTTACCCTTACGTTTCCTTGTGTATTCCATTCAATCTATGAAAAAGGAACTTCGGGAATGATTTCTTTTAGAAAGACACTGATTAGAAACTGTTATTTAAAAATTTGTCAATGCTATTTTTCACCTGAGATTACCTGAAACTTTGTTGAATCCCTGTTAACTATAGGAGGCTGATTTTTACTGCTATAAAAGGATTAGAAAGCTTTAGACCAGGCAGAGCTCTCTATTCGACCTTTCAGAAAACTGATTTGGGTTCTGCACAAGTTTCTTACATCTTCCTAGGGGTCTTGCTGGCTTCCAGGCACTGGAGAATAGGGGGCAGGTATGCAGACATGCTGGCACTGGCCTTGTCTCGGCTGCTTCCCTGGAACCCAGAGCCAAAGGCCAAAGCCTGGAGTGCTGCTGTACTAGAAGACGCCATTCCAAGGATACAGGTGAAGGAATGGGGGGAAGAGTCAGAAAAGAGAAAGAATCCTTCAGAGAGCACCTAGATGAGGTGGCCACTATTGTTGTTACACTCAACGACTGTTCAACCTTGCAGGAGTATCTTTTGTGATCCTGTATGAATGACTACACCTTAGGACAGCTTTTTGTAGGAAGAGATGGAAAGAGTTTTTCCATCTACTTCCATCTTCCATTGGTCAACTGCAGGCAGGCACCTTTGCTCCCTTCTGGCTGTACACTGATAGACTGTGTTAGCTGGACACTTACAGACTGTGGTAATCAGGTATTATATCATTTTGACATGCTGCTTGAGATAGCAAAAGAAAGGTTTATTTGTTTTCTTTTGGCTTCAAGACTTATGATTACAGAGATTTCAGCCCATGGTCAACTGCCTCCATTGTTTCTGGGCTATGGTGAGGCAAATCATCATGGTGAAAGCGTGAGACAGAGCAAAACTGCCCAAATCACATCAGCCAAGAAGCAAAGAGAGGGAAAGTGCCCAAGCGGAAGGGGTTTGGGACATGCTACACCCTGCAAGCACCCCCTCCTCACAGTTACCTACAACCTCCAGATGGATCCCCTCCAACAGCTCATCTGGTCATGAACTCAGTGGATCACTGATGGAAAGCACCTTCATGACCTATGCAGCTCTCTAGGTCTCACCTCCGAACACTGGTGCTTTGGCTGGTCAGACCCTCGATACGTGAGTCTTGGAGTATCCTTCCCATGTAAACCATAACATAGACATTGTGTTGGCCCCTCAGTGTCTTATGGCAGTGCCCACAGAGACAGCCTAGATGGGGTGAGGCACAAAGCCAGTGCTTGTGTGTAGCTGCATGGGAGACATTCTTGGGCTCTTGAGAGTTGGCTAGCACAGCAGTAGCCAGAATGGAAAAAATGGCCAAAGAGATGTGAGCCAGAACCTTAGAGATGTGAGCCAGAACCTCTGAGGAGCAGAGTCTTATCCAGACCTCTACCTGAATTTCCACTGGGAACGTGGCCTTTTGGTCCCGGGGGATAGAACACAGGAGACTTGACACCTGCAGCAGAGTGCTTCTTATTTCCCATGTCCATTTCCCTCTTCTTAGTAACAGAACTCCCAGTTTGCTACCCATGCCCTTGATTATAGAGGGTAAAGACTACATTTCCTAGTCTCCCTTACAGATTAGTGTGGCCATGTGACTTAATTTTGATGAGTAGGGTGCAAGTAGAACTGGCTTGTGCAGCTTCTAGCATCATTGAACAGACAGAGCATGTTCTTGTTTGTCCCTTTCTTCTTCCAAGTGGCTGGAACTCAGATGTAAGGGTTGCTACTCCAGTAGCCATTTTGTACTATGAGATGACTTTGAGATTGGAAGGTACTTGTGGCAAAGCAGAAATCACAAGGAACATGGGCTTCTGTCATCAGAGTCACCAAAAAAATCCCCAAACTGCTCACTGGTGGTCCTCATTGAGCCTCTTCTCTGAATCACACTACTAGGCAGTTTTCACCTTGTATCTCATGGAACATGCTTTGCTGAAGTAAGCATTATTACTGCTGCAATAGCCATTTCCACAGGGGAGTCCTGTCCAGCCTTGCTCTCTCCAATCCATTCTTTCTGTAGGAGGGTCCATCAGTGTCTGCTAGACTCCTCTGCAGCACCCTTCTGCCTAGAACGGTATTTAGTTATGTAACACCATCATCCCCATAATGATCAAACACCACAATAAGCTGTGTCCCTGCTGACGAGGAATTCAGGAGGGCAGTGGCTGGGTAGTTCTGGCTGCATGGACTCTCCTGAAGTACTGGAGCTGCAGTCGTCTGATGACTTGGTTGGGTGGCACAGGTACTCCCGGGAAGGCCCGCTCACAAGCCTGGGAAGCTGCAGTTTCCCTCCAGGCAGGTTTCTCCACAGGGCTGCCGAGGACAACACAGGACAGCTGGCTTCATCCAGAGGCAGCAGGACTCCAAGACGCCAGGATGGAAGTGGCACCCTTTATGCCCAAGTCTTGGAGGTCATGCCTCAGCTGTCCTACCACAGTCTAGTGGTATGGGAAATTCCAGGTGACACGTACACACACACACACACACACACACACACACACACACACATGCACACATACTGGGTTTAAGGGGAGAGGACGTGCAAATCACTTCTCCACAAAATTGTGTCAGGTATCAGCTGTGGGATGAGGTACACATTGGGATAGATATTGGGGTTTGGGACACACAAAGCCGGGATCCTTAGCCGCTGCACTATCCTACCTTTGGGGCACTTGCCATGCTAGTGAGCAGAGCCTCCTCCTCTTCTGCCTTTGCTGAGGACTGGTCTGCCAGGGAGTGCTGAGTATCAGCAACGAAGGAAGGAAGAGAGCAGTTGGCTCTGAGTGCCAAACATATGCTGTAGTGTGATCTTTCTGAGAAGACAGATTCTGCTTGTGTGCAAGGAATGCTTGAGGACTCCTACTGAAGACCCTCTCAGCCCACAGCACTGCCCTTCTCAGCTGAGGACTGGCTGTGTACACGAAATGGAGACTCTGCTTGGCTTTTCAGTGTCATAAGAGACAGAACCCACCCTAGGGCATCTACCCACTTTCCACAGCACTCCTGGCATCCCACCCTCCTTGCCACATCCAGCTGAGGTGTGGATTTGGGTGGAAAATCTCTCCCAGGCACAGGGTACCCTGGGAGGGGAGCAAATGCCGGCCGCAGCACAGACAGCATCTCTCAGTTTCTCTCAAGACCGCTGTGTGAGTTACAAAGCCAGGTTCCAAACATGCCTGCACACAGGGACATCTGTGTGAGCAAAGGAACCTTTCTGTTCCAAAAAAAGGAAATAGCTACAACAGGCATGCAAACAGGCAGCTTGGCGAAGACCTCCCTGTTGCAGCTCACAGTCCATTCCAGCCCCAGGGAATCCCCCACCTCTAGGCTCGGGGTCTCAGGCCGTTCACCTGGGATCCTAAGGTTGGTGCGTCCTTCTTCCCCAAGGATGCTCTGCTGCCACTGCTCACAGAGTGCATCACATTCCTCCGACCCAAGGAGCTCCCTGAGTACGGAGTATTGTCACTCTGTTACACAACGGGGCTAAATATAGGAGTGCTGCAGAATGTCTCTCCAGCATTTGCCTGGGAGGAACAAGTGGCCTAGTGGCCACAGAGGACTCAGTAGATAAGAGCTGACATGCAGCTGCAGCCTGCCCCAGAGCAGGTGTGGCTAAAGAGAGGGAGAGAAAGGCCCTGGATGTTCTCCTGGCGGGGCAGTCCTGCATGGCAGTGCGAGGCCTGCATCCTGTTACTGTGATGCTCATAGGCTGCAGGACAGCAGTTTCTTCCACCAGGAATGGGGCACAGAGACTGCAGCTTACAGAGCACATGCACTCTGCCAGCACAGTGGCAAAGCAGGATGACCTTCAGAGGGCCACCAGAGAGAGGCCAGGAGTCTCCCTGAGGGTTCTTTCACGCAAACACAACAATGGGCTGTGGACCTCCAATACACTCAGTCTGTTAGATCTGTTCTTTACCGTGTCCCAGACAGAGCAGAACTGGGAAGTGATGTTTTCTCTGCCTTGTACTCTGCTGTTCCCCACACCACTGTCCCCACGCATCATGTCACTGTGTCCTTCCACTTAATGTGACCTCTGCTTGCCCCTCTTCTGCTCAGCAACTGTCTGTACAGGTGTTTGTAGGTGTCAGCTCCAAGTGCTAAAAATAATACCAGCCGTGTATCCTGGGCTATCTCATTAGGTGCTTGCCAAGGAGTTTCACTGCCGGTTTTCAACAACTGGCCACCAAGCCTCACTCTGAGCACTCTGAGCCTCACTCCACACCTCTACGCAGTGGGGAGCAGGCACCTTCCAGGGCTGACCTTTTTGGGAGCTGGTCATGTTTCTCCTGAATCAGTGACCCTGAGTATGGAAGCCCCAGCAGGGGAACAAGGCAGGGCGCAGTGTGGGGAGCCTCTTGATAGAGGGCAGAACCCAGCGCGCACAGGTCATGGGGGATGGCAGGGTGTGTGCACCCTGGCGGGCGTAGGCAGACTCCACACAGGTCTGGGAGCAGAGCTGAGGAGGAGAGGGCTTGGGAGCTTCCTGCAGCAACTTGCTGGCCTGTGACACCAGCAGAAAGTTTGACACTATGACTTAAAGTTGCGTACTCGCTGGCCTTCTCCCCTCCTGTCCTGGTGATGTCACCAGCTGCCATTCTGGGCCATGGAATAAACCCATCAGGATTCAGCCAATTCTTTTAGGCCAGGCTGAGTGCACTGGCATGGCCAGACCTCTCTACAAAGGACAGGAGGGGAGGGTCTTGGATTTTCAGCGGAGGAAGCATTACCTTGGTGACTGGCACTCTGTTCCTTCTTTCTATGTTGTCCCAGTGCCATGGTGCACTCATGAGCTCCTGGGAAGAAGAATCAAGCAGTGACGGGAAGCAACAGCAGGGCTGACTGACTTGGGGAAGGGGAGCACCCACCCAGGACAGAGAAGTGGCAAAGAAACTTTCAAGACCTGCTCAGCTGCTCACCTGTCCCCTTCCTGGGACATCAGTGCCATGTGGGCAAAGATGCCTTTGGTTTGCTTCATGCTCTGTTTCCAGGACTCAGACCAAGGTGCGCGGTAAACACTCATGGAAAGAATGAACACATCTGATCTCGTTCAAGGGGCTTTTCTGGCTCCTGCTCATAGGTCCTCAGGGCCCTGACCTGTCCCCGCAGAACCGATCCTGCTCACTGAGGTCCTCTCCCTTCTCTCAGTCTCCCAAATAGTCCCTCTTTTTGTGGTGCTGGGGATGGAAACCAGGGCCCCACACCTCCTAGGCAAAGGCTGTACTGCTGAGCCACACCCCAGCTCTCTTTCCCATTTTGAATTACTCTTTTGTCTCCCTCCACCCCTCTTCTGGCGTGCTCAAGATAACCTCACTGAGAAGGTCAAAATATGCTGCAGTAAAACATAGATGCAGCTTTTCCTACCCTTCCTCTGCCCTCCCCACCTCCCAATTACCAGGGAAATTTCTGAACACACAAGAACCTAGAAAGACTAGGAAAATGTCCCCACCTACTTGTCACCCACTTTCAGGGATGAGCAGCATTTTGCCAATGTCGTGTCAGCTTCCCTCTGAGCTTTTCCCTTTCTCTGGAGTATTTTAATCCTCCTTCAGGGCCAGGAATATACCTCAGCAGTACAGCACCTGCCTGGCAAGCATGAGGTCCTGAGTTCGATTCCTAGTACCAAAAACAACAACTCCCCCGCCAACTAATCCTCTAACTTTCAGAGTGGAATTAAAAGCTCCTTCCCATACCTTCATCACCCCATTAGCTTGTCAGCCTCTCCAGGACGGGATCCAATCTAGCTCCACTGTGCCCTGTGTCACATGTCACACAGTCTACCTCTGTACTGGGAGCTGTTTGAATTAGACAAAAAAAAAAACAATTTTACTAAATGATTTTATTTAGAGTCCAAGTTTGCTTGCTTAAAATGAGCTACAGCGTCTACATGTCCTCCTTCCCTTTTTCCTTCTTGAGTTGGAAAATCAACTCCTACTCCCCCACCCTACAACACAGGCAGTGTCATTTATTTTTCTTGCTTTCTTGCTCTCGAACCATACTGTGAGGCATTTCACCGGCAACTCTTTATTGTCTGTCATGGTGTCACCGGCTCAGGAGGTGGTCTGAAAATTGACAGCAATGAAATGGCCACGGTCCAGATACTTCTTTACAAATATGGTCTTGTTCAAAGGGGCAGGTCTACCAGGCTCCTTCCGTAAAATTCTGTCCCCTTCCTACCTGGAGAGATAGAGATATATGAGGTCACATTATCTGGACATGGAGAACATTTCCAGGAGATTCTGCTTTGTCTGTCTGTTGGAACTACTCTGTATAGCTGTCCCCTTGCATCAATGTGAAATGTAGTTGAGGACCCCAGTACATGCGTGAAACCATACTAAGCACCAAACCCCATATATATGATGGTTTGTCCTGTGCACACATACCTAGGATGAAGTTTAAATTATAAATTAGTCCTAGTAAGAGATTGACAGTAGTAGCTCATAGTCAGGGATATAACTCAGTGGCACAGTGCGTGCCTGGCAAGCGTGAGGTCGTGGGTTTGATTGCCAGTACAAAATTAATAATAGCTCATAAGAAGATAGAATAATGATAGCAATACAATGTGGGAAAAGTTAACTTATATCAGTGTGCTCTCTCTCTTTCTCAAAATATTTATACCGCTGTACTGACCCCAGAGGGCCACAGGTGACTGAAGCTGTGGATCAGGGGGGTCTGTTATATGTAGAACAATGACGGTGATTTCTTGTGCTGGAAATTTAAATTTTAAAGCACGTACTGTACATGTACGTCTTTATTCCCAACACTAGACCAAAGGGCAGGTCGGTTTTTTCCCCTTGGCTGGGAACACACACGGCCACGCCTATTGCATGCCATTGCATGGCAGTTAATGAGTTCCATGTGTGCCCCCTCTTTCCACACCCGGACAGATCCAGAGGCAACAGAGGGGGAAAGCTTGACTCTCACCTCAGGTGAGCACTGCTTCACCCTCAGGGTGCTCCCTACCCAGCCGGTTCCCCGTGAGCTAGCTGTCAGTTCTTTGCCTGCTCTGCTGGGTTCCAGTACACTCTTTTCTCCTGGGCATGACACATTGGGTCCTTAATTATTCGTCCAGACTCAGCCACTGAATTGTTCCCGAGCTCATCGAATCTGTACCCATGCTTGTCTCCCTTCAGGACCCCCAACTGCGAATACTCACAGTTCCCGGGCACAGGTGAGGAGTGGCGAGCAAGCTCCCCTGCTTCTCTCATGAATGATCCCCCTGTGCTGTTAGTTACCCTGACCTTTGTCCCCTCGCACCTGCTGCACCCTGCTGCTCAGGAGCTGCTCCTATGGACACCTCACTGGGCCCAGACCTGTCCTCTCTGTGCCACTTCCTCACCTGCGGTTCCAGAGTCCATGCCCCGCGTGCCCGGGGCAATGCTGGGTCAGGGTTGCTCGGAAACAGGGTGGCTATGTAAAATATAAAAGACCTCAGGGTTTGACCTGCTGGGTTCATTCATCTGTCCCGCTCAGGCAGCTGCTATTCCTTATCATAGCCGGCGTGTTTCGAATGCTTACCATGTGCCAGGACCTAACCTCTATCAAATCATTTAATCTCCACAACCCTGTGAAGTAGATCCTACTGTGATCTGCTGTGATCTTTTTTCTCCCTTCCTTCCTTCCTTCCTTCCTTCCTTCCTTCCTTCCTTCCTTCCTTCCTTCCTTCCTTCTTTCCTTCCTTCCTTCCTTCTTCCCTCCCTCCTTCCCTCCCTCTCTCTTCTTTCCTTGTTTCTTTTCCTTCTTTTCTTCCTTCCTTCCTTCCTTCCTTCCTTCCTTCCTTCCTTCCTTTCATTCCTTCTCTCTCTCTCTCTCTCTCTCTCTCTCTCTCTCTCTCTCTCTCTCTCTCCCTCCCTTCCTCCCTCCCTCCCTCCTTCCCTTTTTTCCCTTTCTTTCAAGAGGGGATCTCACTGTGATGCTCAAGCTGGTCTCAAATGCTGGGCTCAAGTGGTTCTCCTGCCCAGCTCCCGAGTGATTGGGACAGTAAGTGTGTGCCACTATGCCTGCTAGTCTCATTTTACGATGAGGGAGCTGAGATGCAGAGAGGTTCTGACGCAGCCCACCATCACACAGCTGATAATTAGCAGAGGTGGCTCACACATCTGGAATGTAAGTCTGACTCAACAACTCAAAAGCCTTTAAAAGGAACCCTGAAAGTATGAAAAATCGCACATGATATGGAAAAAATTTAACAAGGCTCTTGGCCCTGGTGACAGCATTCTGCTTCTTCTCTTTTTATTTTCCTTTGTCCACGCATTTTTTCCCTTTTTAATTACAGGATTGCTTGTGCAGTGACCATATCAAGACTAGATCTGACCATAGAGCTTCAGATATATAAAACACAGTGGGGGATTTGTCACCTGCTTCACTATGTCCTCTGCACAGCAGGGAGGCAAGCACCCCTAAGAATGCTTTATGGTTTTGACTCAGTCCTAGAACGAGAAGAATAAAACTCCTAGAAGCACCCAGTGCTGTTATAGTTACTTTAGAAGTACAATAAGCAAACCTCCCCAAAGAGAGGTTCTATCTGCCGTGGTTTGGACAAGCGTCTCCCAGAGGCTCATGTGTTGAAGTCTTGGTTGCCAGCCGAGGGTCCCACTGGGAGGTAATGGAACCTTTAAGAAGTAGGGCCTAGAGGGAGGAAGTTAGGTCACCGAGGGTGTGCCCTTGAAGGGGATTGTGGGATGTAAGCCCTTTCCTGTCTTTCTTTATGTCTTCTCAGAGGCCATGAGGTGAAGGGTTTTGTTTTGCTTTCCCACACACACTCTGCCATGATATGCTGCCAGGGGCCCGAATACAACAGTGCTAGTTAACCATGGACTGAGACCTCTGACCATGAGCCAGAATAAACCTTTCCTCATTTTAAATTGATTACCTTAGGTATTTTCCAACAGAAGCTGACTTACACAATACCTTTAGGGATATGAAGATCAACTAAAATTGCAAGGGAAAAGTAAAGAAGGAGATAGGTCTGTGATAAACTTAGGGGTTTCAGGGTGTATCTCAGTGGTAGAATTTGTGCCTAGTATGTGCAAAGCCCTGGGTTCTGTCTCCAGCAACTCAAAAAAGAAAAAAAAAATTCTCTATAACAAGGAGGCACTGTGAGTAGAAAAAGGGTTCCTTTTTGCTCTCCTGATACCTCAGAGGGTGTTTTAGAACAGGAAAAATCCATTAAAAACTAAATTGCAAAAGAACATGTGCTGCAGGACATGGTGCCATGAGGGTCTGTGGAGTGTCGAGTACATCAGCAAGGGATGGAGGCTGACAGGTGGGTGTGGTGGCTTTGGGCACCTGGAAGGTCACTCAGCAAGAGTGCCTCTGTCTCCTTCCGCAGTGCCCCAGGTGGGAACTGTGCCCAGCCCTCTGGTCTCTTTAGCCTGGAGTTATCATACTTGGCACATAGATGGTGCTTGATTGTACTTTCATTAAAGAAACTCCAGCTAATAAATGAATCAGCATGGTGACTGAGTTTTCCCATTAAGTCATTCAGGAAGATGTAACTTGAAGAGCTACTCACATAGCTCCTGTGTCTTGACAATTTCCCTTTCTTCTTTGAGTGCACAGCTCAAACTCCCCGCATGTTCCTCACTTGTGCTGCCATTCACAGTGGGATACATCAGGCTGTGTTCAATGTCTTATTCAGAGTGCCATCAGCTAGCCAAGCTCTAAGGGAGGAATGACTTACAGAAAGTGGTTACGTTCACTAACGAGCATTATATCATAACCTTACCACATCCTCTTGGGTCCTCCGGTCTCTATCCTGGATTCTATAGTGCCATACTTTCTGGTGGAGAGTGGGGACACTTGGGTAATGGCCCTGGGTGAAGGTGGTACTATAAAAAAATGGGCACAGGCTCATTTCTAGTTGTGCTTTCCACCTCACTCTGGGACCATAGACATGCTACCTAAGTTTGCCTGCCTTCACATCATTAGTATAGAACAGGGTGACTGGATATGCCCTGGTCACCTGAGAAGATTCTCATGAGAGAAAGAGCTAGAAAATGTGTCAGCTTTCTTCACTTTGAGCTAATATCCAAGGGAATCAAGTTATAAGAAGGCAAACTGTATTTTGGTTCACCATTTAGAGGTTTTAGGCTTTAGAGGGTCACCTTGCCTTGCTGCTTTAGGTCTGTGGCAGCATGTTATATTCTGGTGGGACTGTGTAGTGGAGGCTTGCTCACCTCATGGCAGCCAGGAAATGGAGACATATAAGAAACAGGAAGGGACCAGAGTCCCACAGTCTCTTTTCAGGGACACACCCCCAAATTATCTAACTTCCTCCCACTAGGCCCCACCTCATAAAGTTCCACCATCTCCCAGCAATGCCACAGGTTGTGACTAAAGCTTTAGCATATGGGCCTTTGGAGAACATTTCCTATCCAAACAGCAGCAGGAAACCTCTTTAAAAAGTTTAATGATCTATTTTAATGTGCTCTCTAGTGGATGAAATCTTTCTGGGGATAATTAGCTTTTAGCTTTCTTGTAAATCTTCCACCACTTTTTATAATTTTTTTTAAAGAAGAAAAAAATCTGTGTGATATTTTCTCCTCTATCTTTCTCTAGTTAGGGTTTATAAAGAAGAATAAAGATAGGGTCATTATTTTTGTTATCAGCAACTAAATTTTACCTGGTAGAAAATTCTCCATTTAATCTTAAAATTCACCTATAAATAAATTTCTTTAAGTCAGTGGCTATATACTCACCAGTGTCTGAGAAAATCTCTTGACAGCTCCTCACAATATGCTGTTCTAAAGCAGTGTGAAGACCTTAATTTAATTAACAACATTACTGTTTCCCAACAAAGGTAAATTAAATAAACTGCATTTACATTAGGATGGAAAGATGTTAATTTTACACAATGGAAAGGGAGGCCTTACAGAAACCAAAATTTAACAAATTACAAAAAATCCCAAATCAAGGGGCTAGGAGATAATACATCCGATAGGTTTTAAAGTAATTCCCCAAATCCAGGCAGCAATTTAGCAGATGCCATAAAGCTGCAATGGTCTTTAAAAATTGAAAAGTGATGGGATTCTGAGGACAGAAATTACATCATGATGAGACATTAGGTTTGACACAGGAAACGCACATGTGTGCACTCCCTAGAAACTGTTTTTCAACTACTTCAGAGCCTTTCAGTTATTGTATTTTTAAACTCTTGATCAGAAGATACCTAGCAGTTTGTTGTTGTTGTTTTTTTATCCTGAAGGAGGTATTCTGGGGTTAGAAGAGGAGATATCCAGGACTTATAGGAAATTGATAGCAAAATATAAACTAAGATGATTAAAACAAAATGGGTTCAGTTCAGTCAGGATTAGGGGCATATTACTTGGTATAGGAGATCTGTAAATTTTCACACCATATGTGCCTTGAAGCAGGATTATGCACTGACTTACACTTTTATGGTTTGATTGTGTTCCCCAAAGTTCATGTGTTGGAAACTTAATCCCAAAATTCCTATCTTAATGGTGTTTGGAGAGGGAGCCTTGGGGAGGTAATGGCATTCTAGACACAATATATGTGGACTTATGAAGACTGCACAGAGATTATTGGGTAAAAATAAGAGGGAATGAGAGTAGGATTCATTATCAACTGTAGACTGGAAAATATCCAAGTGCATTGTTCCAGAGGGGAATACAATAATATTCTAGACTGTTCTGAATATTCTAGACGTACCAGAATACTCTAAGTTCTAGAAAATATTCAAAAGAAAGTTGCACTTGAGAAGTACTCGTTCTCTTAAACTATCCTCTCTTAGGAAGCTGTAAGACTACTCTACATACTTTTCAAAAGATATGGAAACACTTGAAATCATCCAGAGATGAGTGACATCAATGAAAAGACAGAACCTGTGCTGGAAAAGAGGTCCCATGCAGAAAGATTTAAGAATCAAGATGATTAAGTCTCAAGAGGAAACACCCAAAGGGTTAGCTATGGTTGTTTTCAAGTATAAGACAGGCTTTTGGCAGAAGAATGCTGATCATACAGTCCCTGAGCAGGAGGCCCGGCCAAAAATGAAAGACATACATGGAAACCAGGCCAATACACAAATTCTCCGATGGTTCTCCATTTTCCACAGGTCAAGAAAAGCTCCTTCCCAGTGCAGGCAAAGCCTAGCTTTTACCAGTCTGTAGGACGCCACAAAGTGACAGCCAGCTGCTACCTGCGCTCAACTCAAGGAGCTTCTGCACGGATGGCATTTCCATGTCTCACCCAGCTTGGCCACCTCCTTTGAGCCACCTCTGGGTGGCACCCACTCAGGGTGTCGAGCTTCCCCATATCAGAAGCTCTCAGATCAGTACTGAACCAGAGGTTGATCCCCACCAGAGGTTATTAAGTCAGTAATTGAAATGGCAAATACTGAATACCAAGAACAAAGATTAGAAAACAGACATACAATAAGGAATCATGGAGTAAAATGATACGTGTTGTAATCTACAAAGTCCTCTTCAACTTCTATCACTGGCTTTAGTAAAATCTAAAGAGCCCACCTAGACTCTATGCATTAGATTTGCTCTTTGGAAGTTGTCCTAGTCCATTTTGTGTTGCTATAACAGAATACCACAGACTGGATAATTTACAAAGAACAGAGATTCATTTCTTAGAGTATGGAAGCTGGGAAGTCAAAGATTGACCTGCACCCAGTGAGGGCCTTCTTGCCTTGTCATCCTATGATGAAGGAAGTCCCAAAGTCAGATAAGCAAGCTAGCTCAGGCCTCTCTTCCTTTTCCCAAAAGCCATTAATCCCACCATAGGGCCCTGCCCGTATGACTTCATCTGACCTTAATTACCTCCCCAAGGCTCCCTCTCCAAACACCATTAAGATAGGAATTTTGGGATTAAGTTTCCAACACATGAACTTTGGAGAACACATTCAAACCATAAAAGCACAAGTCAATGCATAATCCTCCTTCAAGGCACGTATGGTGTGAAAACTTACAGATTTCCTTTACCAAGTAACACTGGAAAATGCAAGTTTCCTTCTCTGAGGGAACTTAGTGATCCTTCTGTTTATATCGAGATTCAAATCCCTCAGCAGAAGACTTCTTGGTCTCATTTTTCCACTGATACTAAGAAGTGTTCTCTAACTAGGCTGCAGCTACCCGTTATTGCCCTTCCCATGTAATGAATACATTCTATGACAGATGCCTGGCATCTTCTAGTAAACAGCCTGCCTCTCCTGGAGTAGTAGCAATTTGGTTGTCTGGTGGCACTGACCAAGCATGTGTTAATCACTGATGTCCACTTGTATGGAGTTTTATTTGGAATACATTGCAAGAATCTTGGTAGTCACCCCGCTTTCAGGAGGATGAGAACAGCGCAGGCTCAAGCTTATCAGTAGCTCCACTTGACCTAGGCAGTCTTCCTCTGTGACCTTCACAAAGACTTCCAGGAGACAGAATACTGGCGATGGCCCTTTCTGCTGTGCAGAACTCTTTCAATAAATGCCCTTATTGTCCTGAAACTGTATTACATTATATGGTCCGTGAGAAGTCATTTAGACCATCCTTCTCTGTCCAGGCAGAACAAACTCGCCTAACGCAGAAGCAGGACCTTTCTCTTTGTCTCTTACATCTTTGTGTGCTTCCTTTACCTCTTCATGGGTTGTGTTTAAGACACATTAGAACAGTAGTTTCCCTTGTGTCCTTTACTCTCTTTGCCAAATTATGCAAATTAAGAATAACCTTAATTCATCTGGGGTTGTTTGTGATTGTAAAATAATTGGGCTATAATATGCTAATCCTTATGCTAATATCTGTCCCTGAAGATAAAGAGGCCTGAAAATGCTGATGTACGAGTCCTTCCAGGGAGAAGGTGATGAGTAGGGAGGTCGGGGATGGGGAGCACAGCAAGAGCAGAACGGGGCAGAAAATGTAGGGGCCAAGGGGAGGCCTTGTTGCTTATCACCACACCCTTTCTTTAATCTTGAACATTTTAAAAGTCATGACTATGCATCACTATTCTGAGTGGGAAAATTACATAACCTACACACTGAAAACTGAATGAGAAACTTTCAGAGCAGAAGCAGCTGAAAGGAAGGTGGAGACCAGGCTGGCCTTGCAGGAGCACCTCGGGGAGGAACTTGGGGGAGCTGAGCAGCCTGCGGTCCAAGACCGGGTCCAGGCAACTTTGTGGCTGAGATCCAGGGCAGCAGCTGAGTCAGCTCTTGTGTGGTGGAGACACGAGTAGCTCTAACCTGGGTCTCAGGGCACCTGGGATAGAAGAAAATATATGTATCGTCTTCAGAGCTTGGTGGAAGAGAGCAAGGTCAAAGAGAAGCATAACCCAGAATCTGCAAACACCATTTCTTCGCTGGCTTCTTTAGTGAAATACATTCTACAGATGTAGAAATTGTATTCTTTGCACAATATACTCCATTAGTGTCTGGAAGGGATAAGAAGATAAAGTCAAGGAGATACCTTCCCTTTCTAAGGCTCCTCACTGGGGACAAGACTGTGGTGATGACTTTGTCCAATGTGCTTGGCACGCTGAGGGTCTCACATCCCACTGCAGAGTGGGGGCTTCTTACAGAATACTCAGGGAGGGGAGAGGGAGAGGACAGTGTTGGAGTGATGGTTGGGCGCTCTGTGAAGGGCTGGAGAAAGGGATATGACCTGGCTTGGGAAACCTCAAGGAAAGGAGTGAGATGGGGATGATGGAGAGGGTCCTCTGGCTATGGTCTATAGTTTGGGGCTGCTTGAAGCTTGTCTCAGGCCACACCTCCATCCAATCTTTCCCACAGGTGATTTCCCCCACGGGGAACTCTGAGTTTCTTATCAAAAGTGATTATTTTTCCTTTGCTTGTCACTCTGCTTTTTCTCTGACACTCTTGCAACCATTAATGAATCTCAAAAGATCTTAAGGATTGCCTCGCCTAATTCTCTTCCCGTGTCCTTACCAGGAAGTTACACAACATTACTGTCAGGACATGGATCTCAGATGAGTGGAGAGGTCAAAGGGTGCCATCAGTGAGCCATCCTTTTGGGAATACTGTAATAATCTGAACCCAGGGAGGCCATGTCCAAGGCCTGCTCTGCTGATGCCTTGACTCCTTCTTTGTCCCCATTTGGTTTGGGGCAAAGAACATTGAAGGTGATGCTGTTTATTTTATACCAATGAAAAGGTTGGGAGAGCTCTGAAGTCCTGTTTTACGGGTGGAGACTGGAACCCTGCTTTTTACTCTGGAAACTGAGCCTCAAACTAGCAAAGTAAAATCTCCTGACAAACACAGATACTGTGGCCTGCTGCTATTGCAAATGCAGATAATCAATGCTCAGTGAATCTCTCAGAGGAGAGGTTTCCAAGATGCCTTTTAGCGACAGTAATGAGCTCTTCCCTGAGTGTAGGAGAGGAGGGCGTTTGTTGATCACACGTCTTTTTAATTAGTTATAGGCACAGATGTTTTTCCATTTTTTTCTGATGTAAACTTATTTCTCTAATCAAAGATGCTCAGCATAAAAATTCAAGAAACAGATTTCCTCAGCCACTAAATGTGTCTTTCCCCTACCTTTGTATTATTGGCTCAATGTGAAGTCCCTTAAAGTGAACATCTCCAAAGCCCTAAGAGTCTTTGCTATGGTTTGGATCTTCAACATCCTCTAAAGGCTCATATGGTGAAATCTTAGTCCCCAGGGCAGTGTTACTGGTAGGTAGTGGAACTTTGAAGAGATGGGACCAGTGGAAAGTCCTTAGGCCACTGGGGCCACATTGTCAAAGGGGGAAGTGAGACTTCAGCCTCTTCCTCTTTCTTTCCTTTGCTTTCTGACCATGAGACACATGGTCTTGCTTCATCATACAGCACCGCTATGGCACATTATCTGACACAAGCCCCAAGCACCAGGCCAACTGATCAGGAACTGGAACCTCCAAAAGTGTAGCTAAAATAAATCTCTCTTGTAAGTTTACTATTTCAGATGTTTGTTGTAATAATGGAAAGCTGACTAGCCTGACAACACTTATTTTCATACAACTGCACTACCAGGTGAGGTGTTAGAGGCAGACAAACCCTTGCAGGTGTTAAGCAAGATGCATATTAGGTTGTATTCATATCGTAATTTTAGTTAAAATCATGCTTCTCTCTACCAGCAAGCTACTCTACTTAGAAAACTCACTCAACTCTCTTCGGCCTCAGCTTGCTTATCCACAAAAGGATCCCTGAACTGGGTGTGTTCCCAAGTGCCTTCCTGCTCCATCCTCCCAAGTTGACAACTGCATACACAAGTAGGGCCCCTGTGAAGTAACAAAGATCTACTCCTCCCCTGCCTGAAAAGCATCCTTTGTGGCCTCTGCTTCAAAATCTGATGTTTCTATCTTCTGTTTTGACTGGAACATTCCCATTTTGCTTCAGCTCAAATATTATTACCTTCCTAAAGCCTTTCTAGCCCCCATTCCTTGTCACGCATCTGTGTTTGGACAGATGCATGTCTGTCTCAAGATCCTATTTTTTATACAAATCTTGGCTGCAATAGAGTTACCTCCACCATGATGGCTAATGAATGGGGCTTGTCATAGTTTGGAGTTTTGCAAGGAGAAACGGTATAATAGAGAACACATATTTTATAAGATTACTTGTAATAGTCACTCAAAGAATCATATACAAGAGAGTTCAGGTAATCTCTTCATACACTAACGATCAGAGAATCTAGCTGAGGGCCTAGATCCCATGATAATGTCCTGCATGAGTCCAGCTGATGACCTAGAGCCCATAACAATGCCTCATGTAGGCCTGTTTCACAGATCTATGCTGGGAAGGTCCAAAGGTTAGCCATGGAAGTTAGAACATCCGTGCCAGTGGGATGAAAGATCTGTGCCAGCAGGCTGAGGGATCTGTACTGGAGCCAGGAAGCAATGCTCAAAGAATCAGAGCTCCCCCAAAAGTACCACAGCCTTTCTCAGCAATAGTGAGGTCCTGAGTTCCTCCAATGATGAAGACAACCAAGTTCCCATCATGAAAGCCAATACAACAAACTTTCCAGGAGACTGAGTAGTGCACCATCTTCCCCTCCTGAGCCAGGAAGTGATGCTTAAGGTGAGGACTAGAGCTCCCCCAAAGTGAACCAAAGCCATTCTCAGTGACAACAAGGTCCTGAGCTCCTTGAACTCTGAGAATAGCCAAGTTCTTCATGAAGGCCAGCATGACAAGCTCCTCCAAGAGAACCAACAGCTCCTCACAGCTTCTAACAGCACCCGAAAGCTTCCATCAGCTCCCAATAGCCTCTCTCAGTTCCCAACAGGTTCATCTACTTCTTCTCCAGTTCTCCCTCTTATGCTACTGGCAAAAGTCCACAGATGGGCCTCTCACGCCCGACACCATGGTGATTCAGTTCAGCTGGGTGTTGTAAGTTGACCAACAGTTGTCAATCCACCACGGAGCTCAAATGCAGCATGTTGGCATCTGATAGAACATCAGAGCCAGAAAAGATTTTCTGATTTTATTATTTCCTTCCCCTCAAACAGGCCCTAGAAGACTTCTTTGCCTTCCTTCCAATGTGGTCATAATACCATATGAGACATCCCTGAAGGAAAGAAATGTTCCTATCTTCAAAGACATGGAGTCACAGAGAGGAATCTAAACAGGCTTGCTAAGTCTCCCAGCCTATTACCACTAGATCAGATCCTTTCCCATCTGATCAGACTTCTGTACTACTATCTACTTCTTCATCAAACTTGATAATAAAAGCGTGAAGGTTTCTCTTTTTCTTGGGGTCTTCATTTCTGAAGGATCCTGTGTTGTATAAAACTTTGAATAAATGTTTTCCTCTTGTTAACCTGCCTTTTGTTAGAGAGGCCTCAGTCATGTACCTAGCCATGAGTGAGAAAAAGATAGCAATTTCTCCCCTCTTTATTAGTTGTCAATATCTGTGAGGTAGAGGACTGTATGGGCAGAATCATCACTGCAAAATCATTATACTGCCCCAGGCATTGTAATGCTTTGAGGATGAGCTGTCTGAAAACCACTCAGTTCTCTAAACTCCAGATCACAGAGGCTGCGCAAGGTGTGTATACAAGGAGCCTTGCAAAGGACTGACCGGATCATAGATTCGCCTTTCAGCTCCTGCACCACAGCACCCACTCTCCTGGTCGCCTGGCTTTCACCTGCAAAGTTAAAGTCTGAGGTAGACTAGAAGCCATTATGAAGCTCTCCTGGGTCCAGGCTGGTGCCTTTCCACCCCTGCCTCCCGGCCATTGACCAAGGCAAAGGAAGTAATGCCTTTACATCCTTAGTGCCCATCAGAGGTGGCCTATTTTCAGAGGCACTGCTCCACAGACTGGTCATTTGCAATACTGTAACCACTTTCCTCCATAGACAGAGACAACACGTTGAAGGACCCTTGACGTGGGGCACCTCCCAAGTTGGTTAACTTTATTTTAGAATCCCACCCATTGGTTGATGGAGTAAAAGTCTATACTTAGACCAGGAGCTTCTGTCTCCTGACCCTGGCTTGCCAGCACAGGTGGCAGGTCTCAGAGGCCAGACATAGGAGTGTTTCTACATTAAATGATTCATCTTATTCCCAAATGGTGGAAACTCATGGTGGGCTCTGAATGGCCATTCTAGTGAGAGACCCAAGGACTTCTATAGGGGCCTCACTGTGTTCTGTGAGCCTGTCTGGGAGCCAGGAGCAGGGTCATGGAGGGAGGATGGATTTTTGCCAGGACTTTCGATGGGTGTCTTTGTTCCTCCATTCTGTCTTGAGCCCAGGTCCTATTTACTGCAGCCCAGGACCCCTGGGTGCTTAGGCCACCCATCTGCATCATCCCACCTGAGCCCTTGTCCCCAGAGCTGTGCTCAACCTGGGGACCATCAGGAGGAGAGGAATCCCCCCACATTCCCGTATCTAGGTGTGCTTCGTTTACTCTATGGAGACATCCTAATCCTTTACTTTTTTTTTTTTTTTTTTTTTTTTTGCGGTACTGGGGATCAAACTCAGGACCCTGCGCTTGCTAGGCAAGTGCTTATTCCACTGAGCTATATCCCCAGCCCCGAGACATCCTAATCCAACGTGTAAATACATTACTCCAAATGGAGCTGTCAGTGCAGGAAGCAGCTGCACTCCGCTGCAACCAGAGATACAGGGAGGAGAGAGGAGCAGCTTGGAGCGGCATCTTTTCTGGGAGCCTGGCTTCTACTTCACTCTCAGCCTCCACCATCAGGCACGAGATGACCAGATGTCCCTAAGTCCAGCTTTGCTGGAGGGAATATGATCTTCTCTGTTTTTAGTCCAAATGAAACTACTGAGTGAGGATGGGCACTGGCATCAAAGAGCCCTCCCTCTACACTGGGGAGACTGCCTGCCGTCTCCCCAGCTCCAGCCGCGGATGGGCCAATGCCCTGAGCAGCTGTTCTAGGAAAGTGGCCTTTTGTGCACGTACCTCTCCCATCTGTCAGGAAGAGAGTCCAAGGGAAACACACACAGGCAGGGAGGGGTCAACACCCAGCCTGGTACCCAGAGTACCTGAGGGCCTGGGGACTGTTTAGAGAACGGAAGTCTGCAAGTGAGGAGTAATGATGGGTGTTATTTTCAGTAGCCAGGTAAATGAGTGGTGTTCTCTGGTTGGTCGTTATCATGGGCACTGAAGTTATAGCCTTGGTCTGCCAAGGTCTGTGTCCCTGCCCCACTGCCGTGTCCCTGGTGCTATGGGGGAGGGTCTGGGCCTCTGGACACCACACCCAGTCCTTTGCAGAGATGAGCCTCTGGGTCATCCTGGCGTGGGGCAGCTGGGCTGGCACATGGTATATGTCCTCCACCTTGCTCGGCAGGGCCTCATCATTTGTGGTTTGTGGCCGCAGGAAACGGGGGTGTTTGCAACTCAGGACGAGTCTGCTTAGGCACATCCAGATCTAGAGAGAAAATCTCTGTCTAGTGAAGAAATGAGATCCTCCCCCATCCCCCCCAGGTTTAGCTTTTTTGGGCTGTGCTTTAAAGAAATGAGATCTAAGTTCCCGCGTGCCCCCCCTGTCTTTGTCTGTATCTCTTTTACCTCTGTCTCTGTGTTTCTTTCTCTCGTTGTGTCTCTTCCTGTCTAATCCTGTCTCTGTCTCTCTCTGCATCTATCTCTGCTTCTCTTTACTTCCTTTTGTCTCCGGCTCCCTGGCTCTACCTGCACATGTCCAGCTCCGTCTCTTCCATCCTCTCTCCTTGTGTTTCTATCCACGCCTCTCTGTCTCTCTGCGTATCCGCAGTGGTGTACACTTCCCACAATCCAGTCCCGCGCAAAGTTCTCTCTTCACTTACCTTTAGTGATTGGCTCAGTAACTGACAGTAACCTCCGCATTTCGCTCCTAGACCTTTTTAGCCCTGGAACAGACACCAGAGTGGTTAGGAGTCATGGGGCTGCAGTCCGTTTAGGTTTCTTCTCCTCTCTCACTAGTCCCAGCTGCTCAGTTCACCAGGCAGTTTAGTATCTCTTCCAGAAGTAGCCAAGTCAGGGAGAAGCAGACACTCAACACAGGTCCTTCTTGACGTGGCACTTACAGACACTATTGGCACCAGAGGATTTTGAGAATAGTAACAAAAATACAATGTTGTGGGCTCACTTGTAGATTCTAACAACCAATTCTGAGAATATTTTCTTGTAGTCCAGAAGAATGATTCTATTGACAGCTCAGTTTCCTAAAGATTGGAATGCTACAAAGAAAGAAAACCCAGAGGAGAATCACCGATGCTGAAATATTCCTTCTCTTTAGATGGTCCATGGGGCACAGCGCTGGACTAAATGTGCAGTGGTAGCTCATTGAATATGCTCAGGTCTCTTCAGAATAACTTTATCTTGTCAAAAATATACTTGATCTCAGCTCCTACTCCAATAATAACACAGTAGTTAATTCCTTTTATTAAAGTAGTTTTCATACAGCCATCCCCTCATTCAGAGTATTTCCATGGTTTTGATATCCACAGTCTGAACTTATTCAATGGAACATTCCAGAGATAAACAACTCATAAGTTTTAAATTCACCACTCTGAGTTGCACAATGAACTCGCTGTTGGGTGGACATCCTGCTCCATCATGCTTGGACCATGAAGCATCCCTTTGTGCAGGGTTTCCATGCTGTATGTGCTACCTGCCTGTTAGTCCCTCATTCACCATCATGGTTTGCAGGGAGACCGCCAGAGTGCCTCAGTGCTTGTGTTCAAGTAACTCTTATTTTACATCAACATGTCCCCTAAGCCTAACAGTCTGGAGGCTGGTAATTTACATTATTATTCTGTCTTATCAATACTGCTGTTAATCCTTTATGGTACCTAATTTATAAATTAAATGTTGTCAGAGGTAGGTATGCTTAAGAAAAAGTCATTGTGAACACAGAGTTTGGTAAGACCTGTAGTTTCAAGCATCCTGGAGGGCCCTGGAATACATGCCCCATGAATAAAGAGGGATGGTGTTACGCTACTGTGTTCCAGGCCCTGAGGAGTACAGAGGTGTTCATTGATATATTTCTCCCAACAGTTGGGAGATGGCACTAATGCCATTTTGCAATAGGAAAAGCTGGTGTTCAGTGTCTTGCTAATGACGTGCTACCTGGTAAGTGGTCAGTGGGATTTTAATCCACATGTAGCTGACTCAAAAGCATGCAATTTTAGGTATATAAACCTTGTCTTCCCAGGGTACAGAACTCCAAGAGTCAACAGGATGGGACAAAGTGCACAGGATGGTTGGCTGTTCAGAGACACATAGTGTCCAGGCTGAGTGTTTATGAGCTTCTCTCCCTAGCAATTCATCATGCCCATCACCTCCACAGCATGCAAGGAAGCACCAGAGAGCAGAAGGCTGAGGTACCTTTGGGTTTCTTTGGTTCTTTCGTTTGTTTCTTGAGACAGGGTTTTGCTCTGTTGCCTAAGCTGAGTTTGAACTTTTCTGCTCAAATGATCCTCTTGCCACAGCCACTCAAGTAGCTGGGACTATGAACATGAACCACCATGATGGTTATTGTCACCATGGCCATCCATCCATTCTATACCACCAGCCCAGCCCAGCACGACCCTACTTCCCCCTCCTACTTTTTCTTCTTCTTCCTCTTCTTGTCCTTGTTCTTCTTTGCTCTCTCTTCCTCTCCCTCCCTCTCCCTCTTCCCCCTCTCTTTTTCTCTCTCCTCACTCTCTCCCTGTTGGAGATGGAACCTAGGGGCTTGACTATGCTAGGGAGAACTCTACCACTGAGCTACTTCCCAGGCCTTTTTTATTTTGAGACAGAGTCTTGCTGAATTGCCCAGGCTAATCCAAATTTGCGATCCTCCCACCTCAGCCTCCTGAGTAGGTAGGATTACAGGTATGTACCACTATGCCTGGTGTGAATTACATTATTATTAAATTCATGGCTTTCTTTTTAATAAGGGTTATTGAACCCTACCCAGTTCGAGCCTTACTTCAATTTAGTGATTCACTATATCCTATTTTTACAATTCAATACGTCTTTTTACAAATGCCTTCCTGGCTCTAAGATTTAGGAAAATTTCACAGAAGAGGAAATGAAGGCCCACCTATCCATCCCCAGCAACCAACACATTGAGCATTCTTATTCTAGAGCTTGGAGCTTTCTAGTTGGGATGGTTAGGAAAGTAAAATGATTTGCCATTTTGCTTTCTTCAGGGAGCTAACCCTCTCCATTTACCTGTTCTCTGAGTGTTTCCTCTTCTCTGTGTACCTCATAGAATACCTGTCTACCTTTCCATCCCAGATGGAGCAGCCCTTGCAGACTCCTGAAGACAACCAGGCCGCTGTATGGCTCATGTGAGTGGTAGGTGTGTTGGATTAACTAATGGTTAACTTGTGACACCCAGTTGAATTGAATGAACATGGTGCTGGGTGTGGAAGGCCCACCTAAGGACTGTTGCCAACAGCATAGAAAGGAGAACTGGAGGGGAAGATGGTGTGCTGTTGATCCTCCTGGAGTAACTTGTTGCGCTGGTTTTCCTGATGTGAACTCAGCTGTTCTCATCATCAGAGGAGCTCGGGTCATTGCCGTGGCTGAGGATTTCTGCAGTTTTCTTCTGGGGAGATCTGGTCCTTACTTTGAGCATCACTTCCTGGCTTCAGTGCAGATCCCGCAGCCTGCTGGCACAGATCCTTCACCTTGATCGTGCAGGCTGTCTAGCTTCTACCGCTGACCTTCGGGCCTTCCCAGCACAGATCTGTGAAACAGATGTGAATGAGACATTGCCATGGGAACCAGGGCTTCCGCTGTTTTCCTTAGATCTCTACCGTGTGGGCAGATCTCTTGCACTCTTGTGCATTTGACTTTTTGGGAATACTGTAAAGTAACACTATGAATTGTGTGTCCTGTATTGGATTTATTCCCCTGTGAACCCTGAGTGGAACAGTAGGGGACTTGAGACCTGATACAGTGGTCATTCTAACCTTGGCAAGGGTTCTAAGGAATGTAAACATCAGTCCATCCAGAGATTACCAGCCTTTCCTTCAAGTTTTTAAAATTCAAAGTCACCCAAGGCTGGGGCCAACAACTACAGGTCTCAGTGAAATAGCAGTTAACCAGTGTACCCAGGGTTCCTGATGTCAGGTGGTACTAGAAGCTGCAAGGTGTAAAAGGAGAAGAAGCGGTTTGTAATTACAGACACAGAAGTGAATGATGAAAGCTGCCCTCCTCTTTCGTGTGCACTTGCTGGTTTCAGTAATGTGCAAGAATTTTCCCATCTCCTGCCTGGTCCCCGAGCCCTCGAAGAGCAAGTACTCAAAGCCACAGTTTTGACCATACTGATTATGTCTAAATTGCTGGTGCCATGGGCTATGATTATGCTCAATCTGCTTTTCGCAATGTCTTTTTATGCCAGCACATTGGGAAGATAATACTCACATCCTGGTGTGCTTTGAGAGGAGTTCTAGCAACTGAATTATTATAACAAGTACTGCCACCCACCCCCTTTCTTTAAAAAGAGAAAATTGCTAAAGGTTCTCCAGAATGTATGGGAAATTTTCATGAATAAAGTGAACTTGTGGTCTTTGCATGACCAAAATCTCAATGGTTAGAACATAAAACGTACAAGGAGTGTATTTGTTAGATGGCAACCTTGAATTATTTTAACAAAGTCATTGCTGGTAAAGCCTTGTACAATACATTCTTTCATTGAGTCACTCAACAAGCATTAGTTGGGAATAGCCTTCTCCCACCTTCTTTGCTTGGTACTGGGTAAAATAAAAAAGAAGCAGAGATGCTGTCTCATTCCAGGTAGGGACACTGAAGCTAAAGGCTTCAGGTTCTGGTTGACATGTAGGAGTAGAGAGGTGGGGTTTTGACTTGTGGGACAAACCACAAACCAACTTGGGACTAATCTGAAGAAAATGATACCCTATGCCAGTATAGCTGATATTGTGCCAACATATTCATATTCATAAATTGACTGCATGGTAGCATAACAAGGGAGACCTGGCTTAATTGTAATTCCTATTTCCAAAACATCTGGAGTGGTTTTGTTCTTGTTTTGCAAAAGGCTTCCGTGATTCAGTACAGTGACACAGTTGCTTTAAAATGCTCATGTGATTACAGGCTCCATTAAGTACAAATGCAGACTCCAGATAATAAATAATAGCAACAGTTTGGTGAGGGCCTCGTACTGTCTCACCTCATGGGGGAAGAAGGCACAAAAAATACAAAAATAGGGGGTAGACTTGTTTCACAACAAGTCACTCTTTCAGTAATTTATCTGGTTTCCAGTAATTTATCTAGAAGAGCAAGAATTCACTCGGTAATCCCAGCACTTTGAAAGGCTGAGGTAGGAGCATGGAAAGTTCTAGTCCTGAGTAGGCAACACACCAAGATCCTGTCTTAAGTAAAAGGCTGGGGATGTGGCTTCGTGTGAAGGTCCTGGGTTTGCAATCTCCAGTACTAGGGGGATGAGGGTTCACTCACAAGAAAAAGGCCTGAGTCCCTCTTAACACAAACCCCCTCAGGCCCTGCCTCCCAACATAGCCACAATGACAGTCACAATTCGACATAAATTTTGGAACCAACCACATTCCCACCACAGGAATAACATGACAACCAAAAAGTGATGTTTGCTTCAAAGTATTCTTATCAGTGTGTATCCTAATGTATAATAGTGCATCTAGAAGAGAGGATAAGGTACTGAGGTCTCCAGAAACCATGCCCGATGCAAAAGGGTGGAGGCTCTGCCAGTGTTCAGTTTGAAAGGGGGAAAATGAAGAGAAAGGAACAGTCTTCTTGGCTTAAGATATCTAAGACATTGTGAGGAAGCAGGATTAAGTGGGTTTTGCCTTAGTAAAAAGACAGGACAGGAGGGAAGAGCGAGTCGATGAAGGAAGTGCAGAAGAGGTATACAAGGAAGTGGCAAGGAAGGTGATTTTTAGCTCAATAAACACAACAACTTTTGTTACAGTTTAGATTTGAAATGCCCCCCGAAGTGTCATGTTTTCACAGGTGTGGCTGTTGGAAAGTGAGTGGCTCGTGCTGTGCTATACTCATCTGTGGATAGGTGAGCCCGTAGCTCAATGTGCTATTTTTAGGAGGTGGGGCCTTGTCACTAGGGCCTGGAGGGGTGTACATCCGTCCCCAGCGCCTCCCTTCTTGTTTCCTGGCTGCCATGGGTTGAGCAGCTGTTCTCTACCAGGACCTTTCAACATGCTATTTCTGCATTGGAGCCAGGCAACCATGGACTGAACCCTCTGTAACTGTGAGACAAAATAAACCTCTCTTCCTTTAAATTGCAGATGTTGAATATTTTATCCCAGCGATGAGAAAGTGACTGATACA
Organism: Dinomys branickii; assembly: GCA_004027595.1. Lineage (NCBI taxonomy): Eukaryota > Metazoa > Chordata > Mammalia > Rodentia > Dinomyidae > Dinomys > Dinomys branickii. Next base: position 185,995 of record PVLD010000782.1, read on the forward strand.
ACTTTTTGTTAGAAACTCTCTAACAAACCAGAGTGCTCAGTATTGGAAATGACATTCGCCAGAAATAGAGAGCTCTTTGTCATCCATCAGAACGTAAAATCGATGGTCATTTGTCAGGAACCCTGAGGAGAAAGTCACAGCACTAGGTCAGGTGTTAGCTGTGTTTTGCTGTCACCCAAGATTCTGGGTTTCCATGTTGGGTGAGGCCTTGGTCTGTTGAGCCCCGCCTCACTGGAAGCAAGAAGTGGAACACAGTACCTGAGCTCACTGGTTTGAGTGTTTTTGAAAAGAAAGACCCCCCTCAGATGCATTAATCGTAACCACAGGTTTCCCTGGGACTCTGCCAGAGAGGAGCCCTTTCCCTAAAGCAGCCATGGGGTCACAGAGTAAAACCGATCAGTTTTCATGGGATATGAGCTCTTTCTATGACAAATAGGATGGGAAAGATTCCTGGTGCCTGGAAACTGTGCTCATCAAAGATGTCAGACATGCTGCTGAGGCGCAAAACAGGCAAATATTAAGAGGACAAGGAAACATGGATTTGGCCCAACCAGCATGTGCTCTGGGTGGCACCCAAGGGGTGGTAGCTGTTCATGTGCTGTTCTACGGTGGAAGATTCGGGAAACACAGACATGCACAGAAGGATAATCCACACAGATGGGCTCATCAGACATATTTTTCAAATAAAACATTGGTTCAGCTTGGTCCAAAATTTAACACATGGGTTGTGTGACATTTTAGTTGAAGAAAGTATTCTTTCCCTTGGTACATGCTGAGTTATTTGAGAGCAGACAATGCCCTATTTATCCCTGGAATTTAGCATAGTGTTTGACCTGTAGTAAAAGTTTCAGCACACAGTATACTAAAGGGAAATGTAGCTTTTTGGATGGTAGATGGGTGGAGACATCTGGACAAGACCACAATGACTTCTACTTTCTGTGGTTCTGTGGTCTTCTACTGTTCTGGCAAAAGCTTCCTCTGCTCCAAGAGGAGCTTCATGCCCTGGAGCTCTGAGTTCAAGTATTTTCCAGAGCCTTTCACGGCAACTCAACTGCCTTGCTTACTCATCCTTTCAACAAATGTTGATTGAACCCTGCCATGCGCTAAGGCTGGGTTATAGTGATTCAAACATGAGTGGGGTCCCTGCTTTCTGAAACTTCTCCTTTGGTGTCTGCAATTTTGGGGGGTCAAGTAACTAGTATATCAGCTAAATAGAAAAAGAGACGGTTCTTTTAAAAATTCCCAGGAGAGATCCATTGCTATGTTAAATGAAAATTACTAAACATTATTTAAAGCAGATAAAAAATATAGTATATATATATATATATGTTAGAATAATATTCAGCCATAAACAAGAATGAAATTGTGTCACCTGCACAAAAATCGTTGGAACTCAGGACCCATCATGTTAAGCCAGATTCACAAAGTTAAATAACACATATTTTCTCTTATATGAGAACCCTAAAATATAAATGAATTAATAAATAAAATAAAGATAATTTATTAAAATTAATTTAAAAAACTATTTGAGAACTTTTGTGGTTTATTTCTTTGACTTAAAAATATACCCATATAACAAGTATAAACACAGACAAAAAAAGAAAAACAAACGCCACACAGCACATCGAAGAATACTGAGGAATCACAAAAGGACTTGACCTAAGCTTTAACCACATTTTTCTGCCCCCAAAGCACAAAGATGATAGTCACACACCACTCCCACTCAACTTGCCACAATCCATTGAGTTGCAGAGAAATGCTTCTCACTAGCAGATGTTCAGAGAATCATACCTTATACCAGCCACTCATTGGTAATTTCCAACCCATGAGCAAGTGACAGAGGTTGGCAAAGCCTAGTACAGATTGTGCAATCAGAAATCTAAATGTGAACTGCACCAGGTTTTACTGAAAGATTTTCTATGCCTTTATACAAGAAAGGCAAAAGGGATAAACTGAAGTGGGAATTGTTGACAAGGGAAAGGAGAGAAGGAAAGACTCAGCAGAACTTGAAGATCAGATAGAACATGAAAATGTTGGAAGAAAGGGCCTGAGAACAGAAGGAGAGGAGGAAGTGAGAAACACCGACAAGGAGGAACTAAAATTCTGCAGAGTTGCCGAGCTGTAGACAAAACCTGCTAGAAAATCGCGTTTTCTTGTTGCAGATCTGCCGGGGGCCCCAGCTGTTGGGTTGCACCAGGGATGCGCCCCCTGATGTGGTGGACAGTGGTAGATTGAATGCTGCCAGCTGGATCCTGCCTGGCGCATGGATGCTAGGGTCGCCTCAGTGCAGAGCAGAGTGTGTGTGGGAGCAGATGGCTGAGGTGCATTTAGTATTTGTAACATACTCAGTCCCTCTGAGTTGTATCCCTGGGACACATTTTGTTTCCTCTCTCAGTTAGCAAAGCAAGACATTTTAATACTCTTAATGATCCCCATGTATTTTTTATAAAGACAACGTGAAGCAGGGACTGGGCTCAGGGGCCGGTTACTGCTGACCCGAGAGGGTCAAAGGGAAACAAGCCACACTCCACACTCCCCTCTCCAGATGGGGCCGGAGGAGTCCACAGGGAGGCGCTGAGGCGCTTGCTGCCTTGTATAAACACTGTAAGGATTGATATGATCATGTCGGCAAACTGCTCTATGCTCCCGAGAGAAAGAGCGTTACAAAGCTATGGTTTTATTATTCACAACACGGTGTGTGCTTACTGTTGGAGAAAAATGCAAATTGCCTGCGGGCTGTAATTTCACTCTCCCTCTCCTGGGCTGGGGACCAACCGTTTAGGTTTCTACTCTTGAAAAATAAGTCCCTTCCACTTATTTTTCACCAATGACTACATCAGAATAGAATGAGACAGCAGAGGAAACTCAACAGCGGCAACTCTATTACCCCAGGGAGGTTTGCCCCCGTGGGACAGTTCTGCTAGTGACGAGGAAATTAGACAAGGAACTTCAACTCCTTCCGCTTGGGATTCTTTCTCAGCCAGACGCTGCTAAGCGAAAAAAATCAATAGCAGGAGAAACAAAATCAAACCCTAGGCGGGTCTCCGCACCTTGGGGAAATAACAGAGAGAAAGAAAGTTTATTAACTCTCTACCGTGTCCACCCTCGCCAGTCTTTGAGGCTTTAAATATTCTACTCCATTGTGGGGAGCAGAAGCAGTCACTGGGCCGATTGATCTTGCACTAAATAGACATTTAGGTGGCTGTAAGTTGTGGGTAGGAGAGATGGGTTTTCCTGAGGAAGTGTGAAAGTGGGAAGGTCCTCCAACTCCCATCCCAAGGACAAAGCTCAGTGCTTTCCAACACTTAGTGTGGTTTTCAAGGCTGCAAAGGCTAGAAGAATGTTCTACAGTATTTCCCAGCAGGGAGAAGGTACATACCAGAAGAAATGAAGACTGGTCACAATGATTTGGAGAAACATTACCAAGAGGGAACGTTTTTTCTATATACTGTCCTAAAGTATATTTCACCAAAATTACTCAAAACTAATGTCAGAAAAAGCGGAGAAGAGTATTTTCTGTCCCCACCTAATGAGCTGTGGACAACTAGGAATTTGTTTCCCTTGCTCTGCTGCTCTTTGGCAAAGCTCTAAGAATCATCAGAGGTGCATCATATTAGGGTGATGCAATTTAGCAAGTATTCATTATCTTTTTCGAGGGTCTTTAACCAGCTCAGTGCTTTCCTATACACCGTGGACCTCCAGAAAAAAGCATTCTGTGTTCCTATCATGAAGACTTTCATAGCTGAATGGGCAAAAAATAGTCCAGGTTCTTGTGTAGGTCAAGGAAAGAACTGCCACGTGTAGACTTTGTAGTAAGTGGTAAGTAGCTACGTTTACTGAAGATCACTGGATGACAGTGGCAGGAACAGACAGAAGGGCAAAGGGGAAAAGGAGGAAGAAGAGGAACTCTGGGTCATAGGTGAAGCTGTTGGTGGTGGCGGTGAAGTTCTCAGAGAAGGAACCAGTGGTGGTGCTGCAGGCATGCTGGGAGCTGGTGCATGGGCTCGCAGGCTCTTGGCTGCACTGGGCCCCGGGAGGAGGAGGAAGAGTACCCGCACCCCTGAGATTTCTACTATTTAAAAGATCAGACACCTCTAACTTCAGTACCTCCCACTGTGGTCAGACTCTTCTGACTCCAGGGGCTCCCGTTCCATCTCCCTCTGGTGTTGGGAACTAATGATTTGCCACCTCAGGCATGGTGAGCTCCTTCCTAGGCTTAAGCATGGATAACCACCGGGGTGGTGCCGTGCCCACAGTCAAATGAAGGAAAGGGGGTGGCTTGCTTGGTTGCTTCATTTCTGTGTCACACTTATGAAGCTGCATGACATTATCAGATTCTGTAGCACGAGAATGAGGACTTGAGTGTCCCTGTGCATGGGATATTGAGCCAATACTGCTCTTGCAGTCTTGGACAAGAGCCTGGGGTTGACAAGACTTTCTGGGTGCCTGCCCACTCCCATCACTGGCCTCAGTGCCCATCCACTTGCAGGGATGGTTCCAACTCTGTTCCTAAAACCTGGGCTTGAAACAGGCAGTATTGTCCTCCCCTGGTATCCCTGGAGCTGGTTCCAGGGTTTCCCTGGGATCCATGGCTATTCTCAAGGCCCTTATGTAAAATATCATTGTACAGTGTTTGCATGGAACCTATTCATATCCTCCCATATATTTAAATCATCTCATTACATCTAGATGGTTTATAGTACCAGTACAATGTAAGTGCAGTGTAAATGGTTTTTATATTGTTTTGTATAGGGAATGATGACCAAAGAATCCTATATATGTTCCAGACAGACACAGATTTGGTTTGGTTTGGTTTTTTTGCAGCACTGGGGATTGAACTCAAGGCCTTTGCCCTGAGCTACATCACCACCCATTTTTTTATATTTTTATTTTTTATTTTGAAACAGGGTCTATTAAGCCTCTAAGTCACTTAGGCTAGACTCAAGCTTGTGATCCTCCTGCCTCAGCCTCCCATGGTGCTGGGATTCCAGGTGTGTGTACAGTTTTGTGAAAAAGTATTTTTGGTCCACAGTTGTTTGTAGAGCCCATAGACACAGAGGGCTGACTGCTCATACACAGCCGGCAGACTTTACCCCCCCTCCCCCGGTGTCGCTTCTGTGTCTGCTTTATCCCTGTCCTCTGCAGGGGTGGGGCACCGACCTCTTACAGCTTCCCGGGCCCCTAGCTAAGAGCTGGGCTCTTGGTTTCACTGTAACAGGACTGCCACAAGGATGGGGCTGGGAATGTGGATTAGGTCCTCCTGCAGCATTCGAAGAAGTACCAACCACAGAAAGTACAACTACGGACCCCGTAGGGGAACAGTGGGCAAAATACCATGGGTTAAGAGGCGTTAAGAGGATTTCAGAGTGCATCTCCAATGCAAAGCAAGGTCAAAGGAAAGGAAAAAACCAAGGGCAGCCTTCAAAGGTCTGCTCTGGAATCAGTCCAGACTCCTTGGGCTTCAGGGAGATTTCCATCATCCTGCAGGGTGCACAGCACTGCCCCCTCTGAGCACCAAATCTGGACGCTACAAGCCAGGCTCCTGAGCCTCCCCCTAAAGTCCCCATGCTGGGCTGCGCGGGTGCTGCACCACATGTTAAAGACCTCGCTCAGCTCCCCTGCTCTCTTGCCCCCAAATACACAGATGCCTGAATTTGGGGTGAACTGGAGGACAATAAATGAAGGCCTTTCAGCAGCAAAGACACCCAAACTCTGTCATCCCTAAAAGTCATTTCACAAGCAAAGAAGAAAATCACTTAAATGTGCATGCAGATTCTCCCAGCTTGGCCCTGGCGCTGGTACGGTTCTCCTTGGCCCAGTCGAAGTTCTACAACAGTGGAATTCCCGCTCACAAGCTGCACCCCAAACAAATGCCACTTCCTCTGTGAACAATCCAAGACCTAGTGCCCCTCCCCCAATAGTTCACCTCCCTCCTCCCGCCCCCGTTCCTTTCCCAGCCCTTGCCCAAGTAACCGCTCTGATTTCCACACAGTCCTGTGCGAGTCTCCAGGGTTGGGCTGTCTGCTTTCCTCACTCCTCTTAGGCTGTGGTAGGTTCTCCTTTGGCAAGGACCCTGCACCCTGCCCCATGGGGTGGCGCACACCCTTCTCCTCCTGCAGTTCCGCCCACCCTGCATCTGACCTGCCCTTCTGCTCCTCTCACCTGCAATCTCCAGCTTGCCTCCTGCATCTGCCCTGACTCCAATCTCTTCAGTGGCTGGGTGCCTGCTTTGTGGAGGGGAGGTATGCCCAAGAGATGAAGTGCAAACAGGGCCTGACCTGGGTCCAGGTTCCAGGGCAGGAGATTCTTTTCTATGAAAACAAGCCTGTGGTGTCTGCTTCAGAACAAAAATCACATGCCACAAAGAGCTGAGAAGATGAGACAGACACGCAGCCCCAGAAACCCGATGCTCTCAGGGGACTGCATCAGCCCCAGCTTGCTGGGACTTTAAAAGGTGTCAGTGCACGGCAGGTGAACCCCACTCAGGCTTCTAATGGTACTCCGAGGGGAGGCTGGATGTGGGAGCCCAGGCTGCCCTCACCGCCTCCCCAGCGCGTGACACTGGCCTCAAGGGACAGAAGGGAAGCGATGGATAGACCAGGCAAGGCTGCATTTCTGCTAATTGAAAGTAGAAGAGACCAAGGTCAGCTCGTAGTTAAAGCAGGAAGTCAGAGCAGAGGTCCCACAGGGCTCTTGCTTACGTCACCACCTGCACTCAGCCTCCTCTGCCCACTCTGTCCTCCCCTGGCTGCCCTTCAGGAGGAGGAAGGCGGGTCCCTCAGCCCTGTCCGCTGCCCTCCCTCAGCTGGCACAAAGGGCCGCAGGTGTTAAGTAATCAATCTGGTGACTTCGGGTACTTCTTCCCGGCAGACAGACCACCTCTGATGAAAGTGGCCCAGACAGCTGGGTAGTTAAGGTGGCAGCAGTCAGAGTGACTCCCCCCAAGGAGGTGGAGGATCATGAACACGTGGCAGACAATGAACCTGTGGCCTGGCACCCTCCAGCCCAGGGACGGTCTCCACTGGGGATGTGCACTTCCGTGAGGCTCCCTGTCCTTGGGGGACCCAGGTGCCCTGAGGCTAAGATACTATCTTCTCACTGGAAGAGCAGCTGAGTCCCAGACTGGACAGGGACCAAGTCCTCTCAGCCTTAGGGCTGCGCTGCCCGTCCAGAGTCACCTGGGGGCCTTTAATAACTCTGTACCTGTTCAGCCAGAACCTCTGGGATCAAGACTCAAAGTCAGGCTTAAATTTTTTCTACTTTAATTTGAAAAGAATTTCAGACTTCATGAAAAACTGCCAAAGTAAGAGCAGTACAAAGAACATCCACATGCCCTTTCTGTCCTCTGTGAACATGTTAACCTATGTATCATACACACACTCTGACACACAATATTTAAAATTTTCTTTCTTGTGAACCATTCGAAGGTTCATTGTACTATGATCTTTATTATGATCATTATATTATTATCATTTACCCCTAATTATTTCAATGTGACATTCCTAATAACAATAGAGTTTCTCCCAGAAATACCCACCGTGGTTATCAACTTCAACACATGTAACATTGAGGCAACCTTTTGGGGATCGGTACAGTTTTTACCCCTTGACCTGAGTCCAGTGGGCGGCCAGGAGGGAGAGAGACTGAGGCCACTAAAACTCGCCAAGATCTTGATTCCTGGGAAAGGAGCAGAGAAAATGTGGGTGGTCCAGCTTAGATGTCCTGGGCTCGCCTGCCTGGGTCTGCGACCAGGGGCAGCTGAGGCACATGGCAGCTGGGGTCCCAGGCCTCACTCTTTAAAGGCACGTCTCTGACACTCGCTGCCTTCTTGCTTCTGACAACTCATCTCTCCTTTCCCCAGCAAGACTGAGACTCAGGCTTGCTCCCTAAGTAGAGGGTAGCTTATTAATAATTTAACATAGTACAGTGACCTACTGCAATGACCTGAGCTTTGTGCAAATGACTCTGGCTTTTGTAACTAAAATGAGTATTTTTCTTTTCCAGGAACTCATCTCTACTGCTCAGCTCCAGGATCAGCCCCATGGTCCAGTGGGACAGTCACACATAGCACTCAAGCCCTTGAAGTGTAGAGCTGAAATGTGCGGATGGTATTAACACACCAGATTTCAAAGATTTAGAAAGTTCTTCCTGCATGGACCATTTGTACTCTTGTTAAAGACCCTAGGAGAAATAGATGGTCTGTTAAGGAATGCATCATTCTTGATGACACTGAGGCTCAGGAAGTGCCCATCGGAGGAGCCAGTGCAGGTGAGATCAGCCGCCACATGTGAGCACAGGGACAGTTCCTTTCTCCTTGGGGGCTGGCCCTGTCTCGAGTGGCCCCACGGCCTGTGTGTCTTTTGACTGCCCATACCTGCTATGTCAAGCACCTCACTTAGCCAGGCTCTTCCTTGTGTGCCTTTCCTATGCTGTTACACCCTCCTGAGAAAATGTCTGTACATTCTCTGTCTAATCAAAGCCTGTCCACGCTTCCTTCAAACACACATTTGAGTTCTCCCTGCTGTGTCTTCCTTCACTCCCATACCAGGGGCAGCGGAGGCACAGGACAGTTAGGGCCCCAGTTAGAGTCCTCACTCTTTAAAGGCACGTCTCTGACGCTTGGTCACTTTGCACCTGGTCCCTTTTCCTTGAATTCTAAAATGTCTTCAGAAGAATGGCTTACCTCCCCAAGGGAAAGATTAACTTTGAGGAAGTGATTTTTTTTGTACTTGAGATTTCCCTCTTTCTTGTTGTGGTTGGATTATCAGCAAAAATATATTCCAAACAATACACATGAGAGTCATGATGAACTGCTAAAATCACACACATACACACACAAACACACTTATCCCAGTAACTTTGCTGCTTAAATTCGGAGGCAAATTCTCCTTTAAAAGAGGCTATTAATCACCAGTATTTTCAAAGTTGTTGCTCTAAGGTCCCATTAATTCACCACATGCTTATAAGTCTCTAATATTTCACAGCAAACTGACAAAGTTATTAGGATAAAAAATTATGCTGCCTCTATGTGTTAGTCCATTTTTTGTCACTATAACAGAATATCCAAGGCTGTGTCATTTATAAGGAAATGTGGTTTATTTAGCTGGCAGCTCTGGAAGTCCAACAGCATGAAGCCGGGGTCTGCTTGGGTTTCCAGCAAGCACCTTGTGTTGCTTCATGCCTGGAGAAAAAGCTGAAGACAGTGAGTGCAGGTGCCCATTTCACTTCGTAACACTTCTCGCTCCTGAGAAAAGGTATTAATGGACTTATGTGGGTGCATCCCCTACCATGTAGCTACTTCTTAACGGTGGTACTGTTACAGCACTGTCTTAGCACTGCTACACTGCACTCAAGACTCAAACCACAGCAGGAGCTTTTGTGAGGACAAATCGTAGCGCTCTACAACAGCCATCACAGATAGCACCTGATTCTGCCTGGGAGAGTTCAGATCAAGGAGCAATTTTCTTCAAAAGCAAGTGTTCTAAAAATCAGCTTGTATATAGGGCATAAGTAATTTCAAACACTATGCAGCGCACTGTCCAGTGCAGGATTAGGATTCTAAACCACCACCAGATATGCTTTATGGTTTTGGTTTTAAACACTTCCCCTGCCTCAGATTATGGGATGTTAGGTTGATGTGGGACAGCGTCAAAGCCTCTTATAACTCGTTAGCTTTCATTGTTCTAGCTGAACAGAAAACAACCAACCAGGAGATGATCTCACCTCTTAAAAACCTTCACACTTACCTAAACAGGAAAAAATGGGATGAAATTTGTGTGTGTGGTGGTTAGTTTTCTACATCAACTTGGCTAGGCTAGGGTACCTACTTATTTAATCAAACAGTAATCTAGGTCTGCTGGGAACATGACTTGTAGATGTAGGTCCTATCTACAGTAGTTGTCTTTACTTTCAGTACTCTGGGTGGCGCCTTATCCAGTCAGCCGAATGCTTTAGAAGCAATAATTCAGGTGTCCTAGAGAAGCAATTCAGGTGTCTCAGAATTGGATCATCAACTCCTGCCCAAGATTCAGTGTAGCGGTCTGCCCTGTAGGTTTCAGTGGTCCCACTCACACAGCCAATTCTTTAGAATTAATTATATTTAAACCTATACACTCCCCCTTCCGTGTATGTTTGTCTCTCCTAGGAACCTGACTGGTACAAAGGATCATTCTCTTGCTCTTAAAGCTACAGAAATACCTGCAAACAATTTAGTAACAAAATAATTCTTAAAACTATTCTCCCAGGTCATACAAGAGAGACTGTACAAATGGCAGAATTAGGCTCCAGTAGATCAATGATTATATTAAATGGGAATATTCTAAATATACAAATTAAAAGACAGAAATCAATGAGGTGGGATAAAAATAGTATCCACTGCTGTCCATTGTAAACTTACCTCAAATATAACAGTATAGGCAGGTTGAACCAGAAAGGATACAAAAGCTATGTTATACAATCAGAAGAGAGTTTGTGAGATATATCATTCATTATATATCCCTCACACAACCAGTTGAAAGAAAATGTGGATAAGGCTAAATAGAAAACACTCTGGCTAAAATCTAGATCTTCTGATCTCAAGACCTGACTTTCCCCTAAGTAAGTTTCAGAGATATTCTACTTAGGGCCTTTGTTCCTTCCTGAGTATACTTTTTTTTTTTAACTTTAGAGATGGTTGCCAAAATTCAGTAAGATAATATGCAAATATATGCAAAAGAGTTTCATGAGCCCTAAATCTCTCTACAAATGTGAGATGTTCCCATCACCATTTACTGTCTCACCTGCTACTCTGCAGTGCTTCTCTGAGACAGCTGCTCATTAGAGATGCCTAGAGAGCTTTTGAGAACTCTCAAGGGCTCAGCTTCCCAACCCTTCCTTTTGTCACTGGAAACAGTGGCACAGCTGGAGCCAAGCGTCAGAGCCAGTATCTGTGGAGACGTCAAAGCCAAGGAGGTGGCCACAGTGGTGGAGAGTTGGCTATGAGGGTGGATGCGGCAAATAGGAAAAAGATCGACGGCTATAAAAGCCAGGTTCTCCATCCTCTTACCACACCACTGGGAAAGAGATTTACAAATAAGGAGATAGGGAAGGCTATCAAGAACCCTGAGGTGTAGAATAAGAATTAGAGGTAGTGTGCGAATGCATGCTCCTGTGTGTGTGTGTGTGTGTGTGTGTGTGTGTGTGTGTGTGTGTGTTTCCCACCTTAGAGTGTGAAGTGCGCCTGGAAGCAATGACATACCAAGAACACTGAACACACTGAACACCAGACACTGGTTTTAAAAACTATCCTGCACTGAAAGGAATCTGGGATCCTTGGAGAAATGGCTAACTCCAGGGAGTGTACAGGCAAAGTATTAGAAAAAGGCTTGGACCTTTTGTCTAGAAAGTAAAGAAAAATTACAAGGACATGTCAAGTGGATCGATGAGCTAGCTTGAAGGGGCTCCCATGAACATGACTGTCAAAATATATAAAGGTAGGAAAGAATTATAACCCCTTGTATAAAATGGGATACATGAGTTTAGATTGATATAAATGAATAAGTAAATAAATAGATGGGATAAAGGAGAAATTTTTTTCTTTAGAGTAGAATACCAACCAATAAATGTAGAAGAAATCATGGAATTAGATAATTATCCTTTGTCAATTCTGGTGGTCTTGTAAAAGTACCTCTCAGATTTTCAACTGCAGAGATTATAATTGACCTTATTTAATAAAAAAAATTTAGAAAATACATTTAAAAATGTCGATGCCCAGGGCCTACCTCAGATAATCTCCATCAGGACATACCAGGCCTTGGCATTCTCTTTTTTTTTCTTAATTTTATTCTAAAGACA
>PVLD010000782.1:197926-247700 GCA_004027595.1 Dinomys branickii
ACAATACAGAAAATACAAAGTTATACAGAATATAGTAGGGAATTAGCACTGGATGTTGTATTACATAGTTATCTTCACATTAGTTAACACAAAAACATTAAAGGAAATACCAAATTATAGAGAAGATAGTAGGGAATTTGCACTGGATGCTGTATAATATAAAGTTATCTTCACTTCTGTTAATACAAAAACGATTGAGTAAATACAGAATTATAGAGAACATAGAAGGGAATTAGCTCTGGACGCTGTCCTACATAATCTTACCTTCACATGATACTCAGTTACACAGACGGCTCATTTGAACATTCAATTTTCTCCTCCCTCATCTCCGTTGCCCTACCACTCAATCAGTCATCTTCCCTGTGATAATAACTGTACTCCTGGGTTTATCTATATCCTTGGACTCTCGCCTTGGGAAGAGATATAGCTGCCTCAGACTATACTATAACATACATGGGTGTATACACACTGCCATGGTTGGAGGTGGGAAAGCACATAGGCCCACAGCAGACCGCCTGGCTCCACCCTGTCATTATGCTATGGGTGGGGGTGGGTCCAGTCCATGAGGTGCCCTGAGTGGGGCCCTCAGTGGACCAGCCACCAGGCCCACTGCAGAGCAGCAGCGGAGCAGCCACGGGGCCCCTGCAGCTGCCCTGCAGTGGGCCCCGTGGTTGCCCTGCAGTGGGCCCCAATGCTGCTCTACAGTGGGCTCTGCAGCTGCTCCACTGTGGGCATTCTCTTTTAAACTCTGTGTCATTTATAAGGAAATGAGGGTTATTTAGCGGCAGCTCTTGAGGTTCAAAAGCATGAAGCCAGGGTCTGCTTGGGTTTCCAGCGAGCACCCTGTGCTGCTTCATGCCTGGAGAAAAAGCTGAAGACAGCGAGTGTAGGTGCCCATTTCACTTTGTATCACGTCTCATGGTGTGTAACCCACTTCTGAGGAAAAGTATTAATGGACTCATGTGGATGCATCCTCTACCATGTAGCTACTTCTTAACGGTGGTACTGTTACAGCACTGTCTCAACACTGCTACACTGCACTCAAGACTCAAGCCACAACAGGAGCTTTTGTGAGGACAAATCATAGTGCTCTACAACAGCCATAGCAGACAGACACTCTTCTTTAAACCAGCAAGAGGGTAACCTCTCTGGTAAGATTACATATTATTGTCACAGAAGACAATTATCAGCAGGCACAGAACGGCGGAGACCCACAGCCTCGCTGCCTCAGCCTGCCACCTGCACAGCTATGATCCATGTTGCTCACCTGCAGACTCCACCGGACATGGGATCCACAGCCAGGTCTGTCCAGGGTGGTGTCAGGAGCTCCAGACCAGGGGTTCAGCTCAGCATCCAGTCAGTCCTGATACCATGGGCCTTGATCTGCCCTTGTTCTTGGGGACTGGACTCAGCCTTGTCCTTAGCATGATTTTCTGCCGTGATCCCAGTGCTTAGAGTTTTACCTTGAGTCCCTCAAATCCTATTTCTCCTGGAGACTAAACGCTCCTTCTTATTGTCCCTGGACCACGAGGGACTGCTATGGCTCTTGGGTGCCAATGGTCTTTCTGCCGGCTCACATTCACACCCAGCTGCCTGACTCCCTGGTGCTGTTCTCTGTTTTGCTTTGGGGGCATCCCCTTGCTTTCTTCTGTGGGCCTTCTGTGTGCCACCCTCTGTCCTGCCCCCTCACACCACCTGTCACCAGCTTCCTTGCCTTTGGCATGGCTGCTGCCCACCACCTGCCATTGAGTTTTGCTCCAGAACATCTGCCTCCCAGAATTAGTTAATGTGCTTACACACATTCCCACTGCACTCTGCATGCGGACTGCCAGACACTCCTTACAATCGTCTGCTTTATGCATTAGATTAAATACTGTAAGGACAAGAAATACATCCTTCTCGTTGCTATCTTCCCGGGACTCACTACAGGCCCAAATCCATAGTAGGTACTTGATAAATATCTGTGGAATGAATGAAAGAATAAAAATCTAGTGTCAGCTCCTTAGTATGCACAACACTCCTTAGTATAACCAATCCATCATCAAATAAATATTATCATTTGCATAGAGTGATGCAAAGCATGATGGGAGTATAGCAAAGGTAGCAGATGGGGAAGCACAAAGTTAGCTTCCAAAGAGCAAAAGATTGCTGATTTGGTTCAGGCAGGTATGCGACCGGGACTTTAGGAAGGAGAACATAACAATGGGCTCAAAACACTTTTCTTAAACTGGGTGTGATGGTGTAGGCCTGTCATGCCAGCAGGAAGAACGCCTTGGGTTCAAGGCCAGCCTGGGCTACAGAAAGGAGTTCAAGGGCAGCCTGCACTAGCTACATGGTGGGACCATTTCAAAAACAAAGAACACTCTTCTTTAAACCAGCAAGAGGGTAACCTCTCTGGTAAGAGTACATATTACTGTCACAGAAGACCATTATCCATGGCAACAACCCTCACAGGGGGCCTCAGACACGCAAGGGATTTTAAGAAAATACAGATTATACGAGAATAGAGTCTAGGACTCTACAGCTTAAACAAAAGTTAAGTAGACCAAGGGAAGAACAGCTAAGACGTGGAACTGAAGGGGGACCCATCTTCTCCATGACAGAATTTTGGCCTGAATTAGACTGGACAGTCCTTCTTCAAGCAAGAGTTAGAATTTCAGGCAGTCTGCGGAAGAATGAATGAGAATGTGGAAGTAGGCAGACTTTTAAAAACATGTATGTATAGTTGATATTCTTGAATCTTTTAACATTTAAAAAGTTGAATAGACTTTGGTTTTTTAGAGGCAGTTGAGCAGATAGTGCAGTTTCCATACAATCTCGTATACAACATCCCCTGTTGTTAATCTCTTGGACTAGTGTAGTACAACAGTTACGATCAGTGAGGCAATAGTGACACATTACTATGAGCTGAAGCCCATGCAGTGCTCTGTTTATGTTATGCGGTTCTACTTGTTTTGAGGGATGCAAAAAGGCATGTATCCAACGTTATGGGATTATTCGAAAATGTTACTATCCTAAAAGGCCCTGTCCTCTACCTGTTTATCCTTCTCCTTTCTTCCCCAAAGCCCTGGCAACCACTGATCGATCATCTTACTCTCTGTAATTACTGACTTTTCCAAAACAGCATACAGTTAAAATCACACAGCATAATGACTAACAGATGTATGGTAGATTCCGCCATGTCTTTTCATAATGAAGGGCCCATGTTTTAAAATCAGTGAGCAATAGTCCATCATCTGGATGTTATAGTGTGTTTATCCACCCACTTACTGAAGAACATTTTGTTTTCTTCTACTTTGAGGAAATTATAAGTAAAGCTTCTATCGACATTTATGTATAGTTTTTTTGTAAGAACATGTTTTCAATTCAATTAGGTTCTCTTTAAGAATTATTGCTGACTTGTACGGTAAAACTATGTTTAGCTTTGTAAGAAAGTACCAAACTGGCTTCCAGGGCAAACCTTTTGGTCTTCTCACCAGCAGCGAGAGTTCTTTTCCCATATCTTCACTAGCATTTGGTGTTCTTAGTGTTTTCTTAGTATTTTTAATTGACAAATAAAAATTATATAAAGTTATGAGGTACACTGTGCTGTTACTATGTATGTGTACATCATAGAATGTTCAAATTAGCATGGCAAGTCACATTCCCTTCACCTCACAGACTTGTCATTGTTTTGTTTCTGTGGAGAGAACATGTAAAATCTGCTTTTCCAGAAATTTGCAAATATAGGGCTGGGGATATAGATCAGGAGCACAATCACCTACCTGGCAAGCACAAGGTCCTGAGTTTGAGGTTCCCCCGCCCCCCAAAAAAAGTAAAGTACATTTTTATTTATAAAGTATATATTTTAATTTGTAAGGTATAGTTATGACACTGTGCAATATACTCACAGACTTTATTCCTCCTAACTGAAATATGTTTGGATTTCAGCCATTCTAATAGTTGTGTAGTATATCTCACTGTTTAAGTAGCAGCTCACCAATGACACATCAGGAACATCTTTCAAATGCTTACTTGCCATCTGTATATCTTCAGATTTTGTTTTCATTTTTAAATTAGGTTGTTTATTGTTGAATTTTAAGCGTAAATTATATATTTTAGATACAGTTCCTTCATTAGTCAACTCCAAATCTTTTCTGCATTTGTGGCTTCGCTTTTCATTCTCTTAACAGTAGCTTCTGCAGAGAAGTGTTTGATTTTAATAATGTCTAACTTATCCAATTTTTCTTTCTTTCTGTGTTAATGAAAACTAAAATTCTTTGCACCTAAAGTTCATCACTGAACCTAAGGTTATGTAGTCTAGTCTCTTGTATAGTCAAGAAGTTTTATGTTTTCACTGTATACTGAAATATATGATCCATTTTGCGTTAAATTCATAAATGCAGTAAGATCTGTGCTAGATTAATTTTCATTTTTGTTTGTGGGTGATAATTGCACCAACATCATTTGTCAAAAAGGTGTTCTTTTTCCTCTAAATTGCTTTTGCTCCTTTGTCAAAGATCAGTTGACTATATTTGTGTGGATTTATTTCTATGCTTTCTATTAAGTTCATTCGTTTACTACTTCTCTAATACAGCACTGTCTTGATTACGATCACTTTATGGTAATCTTGAGATTCAGTAGTGTCGGTCCTCTGACTCTGTTCTTTAGTATTGCATTGGCTAGTCTAGGCTTTTTGCCTCTTTTAGGATTGCTTTGTTGAAATCCACAAAATAACGCTGGAATTCTGATTGAGACTGTGTGGAACTTACAGATTACACTGCAAAGAAATGACTTCTTAATGTTGGTATTGATCCTGCTTGGTGTTCTTTGAGCTTCCTGGATTTTTTGTTGGTACCTGGCATTCATTTTGGCAAGTATTCAGCCAATATTACATTGAAGAGATTTGGAGTATGCCACCCAAAATAGACCACTTTGGTGTTTCAAGGATTATTTTGAGCTGAAATTACTTTGAGAAGAAACACTTTACAAAAATTCCATTCTCCCCTTTCTACAAAGAAAAGCAGGACAACATAAAAGGTAATTCTTAGGCACTGGAGAGACATGTAGGTGCTTAGCCCAAAGACAGTATAAAGGAATTTACATAACAAAGATGCTAAGCAACCCTTATTTCCCATTGGTCCCCCTATACCTTTCTCTCCCACAATTTGCTGCTCCTGAAAGCCTAAAGCCTTTTACCCTTATCTCACCAGGGCTCTAAAATGTATTGCTCTTTTTAAAAGATACTGCACACAGCTGTTCCCCAGCATCCATGACAGATTGCTTTCAGGACCTCGTGTGGATACTACAATCTGAGGATGCTCAGGTCTTTTATATAAAAGAGGTAGCATTTACATGTAAATGCCACACCTTTGCATGCACTTTGACTCATCTCTATATGACTTGTAACACCTGATACAGTGAAACTCCTATGTAAATTGTTGTTATGATATATGGCTTGGGGAAAGTTCATAAGGAAGTCTGTCCTTGCTCAGAGCAGATGCACTGTTTTGTAAGTGTACATTTTCGGTCCAGGTGTGACTAAATCCGCAGATGTAAAAAGCTCTGGATGCAGAGGGTCAACAATAAGCCCAAGTTCCAGCCACTCCTTTCAGTTAGTCACCACTGAATTTTTGCTGTGTGGACAGTCGCTTCCTGTGTTATTAAACTTGTCTTGTTTTCCTCCTTTTAATCTGTCCTTTCTCAGTCTAATTTACTCTACACTTGGCAGAGAATTTATTTGGGGAATGTTATTTGACCTCTTTAAGCCACGATTTCTCTATCTGTGTAATGGAAATGATGCCTTTGTCTTACAGAACACAGTGAAGCTATCACAGGGCACGATCTGTACAGCGCCTCGTATGAAGCAGTGGTGGGAGAGGTCGCCCGTGAAGGTGGTGGAGTGAATAAGCAGGCATGCTTACGGAACTTGAGCATCAGGCTCACAGGACGTAGGTAGTTCCGAGCGTGTGGCTGGCGTGTTGGAACTACTCATGTCCTTCCTGGCCTGATGAGGAATTCGATGAAGGGGACGGGGGTGGTAGAAACCAAAGCCCAAGCAAGTTGCAGAGCTGACAGAACCTCCTCAAATCCTGGCACCTTGCAACTGCCCCTGTCCCACCCCTGCCCACCTCTACTCCCACTCTGAAACTGTCAGATCCTGGAAGCCAAAGGTTGCCGCTCCAAGGGAGAGCAACCCCATTCCTTTGTAAGAGTCATGGCCGGATATCCTTGCATGAAAGAGAAGGAGGTTCTATTCAGGATGGAGGCAAAGTAAAAGAAGAAATACCCAGGAAAGAGTTTTAAAATGTTCAGCATAAGCGTCAAGGGGACGTATCTTTTATTTACCTGCCGTAAAACGGGGGTAATAGGGACCGGAGTCACTTCTCCTCTTGAGACTGTCGCAACTATCACCCAGCTCTGCCGCTTTGTTTGCCCCAGAGACATCAAAGCATGTGCCCACGCCTGCTCTGAAGAGGAATATTTATGTTAGCTTTGTAGTAGCAGCTACAAAATGGAACTAAATGTCCATCAGGAGATGCACGTAGAAACAAATTGTGGTGTATTCGTGCAATGGAATACAACTCAGAAATGGAAAGGAATCAACTATCAATCCACTTGACAACATGAATGAAATGTAATACACTTATGTAGAGTGAAAAAAGCCAGATAACAATAGAATAATATTATATGATTCCTTTTAAATAAAATACTTGAAAATGAAAGTAAACCTATAGTGACAGAAACCAGATCAGTGTTTGACTGGAAGAAGTGGGTGAGGGGGGTTAGTGTGGTTTCCCAAATGACACAGCCATGGATGTGCTCAATATCTCAATTTCTGTGATGATTTCTGTTGGTCACTCCAAAGTCCAGTGCTTTCACGTGAGGAACTGGAGAAACTACCTTAGAATCAAGATCTCCCTGATCTTCACATTCGTCTCTCCCCATTTCTAGATCTCCTGTGTCTCCAGCGGGCACAGGCAGAGGCTTTCTCTGAAGTTCACCTCAGGTGACAGAGGAAACATCTTTCCAAAAATTCAATTGCCTGAAAACTTTCACCCTACTAATCTTCTTATATAATCTGGAAAGATGAACTACAGGAGAAGAGAAGAAACTAAATGCCACCAATGCCCAGACAGACATTTTACTCTGTTTTTCTGAAAAATACCTAAGAAACATCTGCCTAAGAAGACAATCTTTGTTCACAGAACATTTCTGCTCCTCACCTTCCTATTCCTAGTCCACAAGCTGTTGTGTCTCCCTGGCTTCTCCGCTTCCAGAAACAATCATTTACAACCACTTCCAGACCTCTTCCTTCCCTTTTTCCTCCCTTCCTTCCTTCCCTAGGAGGAAGGGCATAGGAACATTAGACTCATCAGGTTTTGGGGGAGTCATTGGCCTGTGAAGCCCCTCATCATGCATAAGTAACTTGGTGAGACTTTTCACATATGTATCTGTCTATTGCCAGTTTGTTCTGTCCTTGGAGGACAAAGGGTTTTTTGCCCTTTCCCTCTACATTTCACAGGTACATGCATATTTCAAAATGTACCCAACTACATACCTTAAAATATGTGCAGTGTTGTAGATCTATTGTACCTCAATAGAGCTGTTGAGAAATCTATTCTTCTTGAAGTTTTACCTATTTATACCCTGTATTCTAATCTTCCACATTATCTAGCATGGCCATCTGCAGTTTTCCATCTTTTAAAAAATGTTCAGCTTCACAACTAATCAAAGAAATGAAAATTAAAACAAAAATAATGTAACTACTCCCATATAAATGGCAAAACTTTACAAACATGAAATGTCATAGTAGACTAAGAGAAAAAGTGGACAATTTTGTTGGTAGCAGTAATTGTCTTGATGTTTCTAAGGGTAATTTGCCAATAAATATTAATAGCCTTAAAACATGCTTACTGTTTAAAACTAGTCTATTTTAAGAAATAGCTCTTATTTATTTATTTAGTAATTACCTTCTATTTTAGGATGTGATAAAGACAGTTTCATAGTGTTTATATCTAAAACACAGTAAAACCTTGGTTTGTGAGCATAATTCATCAGAGAAACATGGTTGTAATCCAAAGCAGTTGTATATCAAAGCAAATTTCCCAAAAGAAATAATGAAAACTCAGATAAACCTCCCAAATTCAAAGACCCAATTCAAAAGTGGGCGTTGGAGATGAATAGGTACTTCTCAGATGAAGAAATACAAATGGCAGATAAATATGTGAAAAAATGTTCAATATCACAGGTCATTAGAGAAACGGAAATTAAAACAACACTGAGATTCCATCTCACCCCAGAAAGAGTGGCTCTCATCAAGAAATCAACTGATAACCAATGCTGGAGGGGCTGTGGGGAAAGAGGTACTCTTCTCCATGTTTACTTGGAGTGTAGACTGGTGCAGTGACTGTGGGAATTAATGTGGAGATTCCTCAGAAAACTAGGACTGAAGGTTCCATTTGATGCAGCTATTCCCCTTCTTGGTTCTTCCCAGAAGAATTAAAAACATCATACCGCAGTGATACATGTGCATCCATGTTTATAGCAGCACAATTTGTAGTAGCTAAATCTTGGAAACAACCCAGATGTCCAACAACCGAAGAATGGATACATTTTATATAATGGGGTACTACTCAGCCATGAAAAGGATAAAGTGGAGTCTTCTATAGGCAAATGGATACAACTTGAGACTATACTCATAAGTGAAATAAATCATACCCGCATGTGTAAACATCATACTGTCTCATTAGTATGAAAAAACAAACAAGTAAGTGAGATCTAAAATGTACAATAAATATTGCAAATCGGGAAGGAACTATTCAAAAGAAAAGACAAAATGTGATGGGGAAAGGGGAAATGAAGAAGGGAAAAAAGGAAAAAATATAGGTATATACAAGACAGTTAAGACTGTTATACGGCTAGTTTCTCTTAGTTCACTAAAAAGAAAGTCTTGTGCTAATATTGTATAGACAAGATAGCATGCCTATGTTTTGTACTTGGAATAACTACTAGGAAGACAGCAATACACAATGCATCGACTATTGTAACTATCCAAATAACCTGTTTTGAAACTCAGTTTCATTGTTATGTTTATTTTTTTAAGAAAGAAATAACAACAGGGATGGGCGAAAGGAAACAAGGAAGGAAAATATATATACATATACACAAGATAGCTAAGATAATTATACTACTAATTTCTAGTGGTTTATTGAAAGGAATAGTTAATGTTTGATGGTTTGATCAATCTTGCATTCTTACATCTGGTAATCTGAGCAACTTCACTGAAGATAACAATATGTAATATAACAGCCACTGTTAATTTCCTATAATCGTATTTTGAAATTCTGTATCACTTTTACTGGTGTTGTTTTGTCTTTGTTGTTGTTATTTTGGTTTTGTTTTTTTCTCTTTAAAACAAAAAAAGAAAACTCAGATGATTCACTTCACAATGCAAAATATTTATATAAACATTATTACAGTACTGTAATATAATACAAAATAATAAAAAAATACAAAATATAAAGACAAGTAAATGAATTAACCTGCACTTACCTTTAAAATTCTTAGTGGCTGGTGAGAGGGAGACAAAAGGGTGGAGGGTTATTATGTACAGCTTTCACCATCACTAACAGAATCACTGCTGTCTGTTGGCTCAATAAAATTTTTGCTTTTCATGTGGCTTTAATAAGGAACCTAGTCAACAACACTTGCTTTTGTTTCACTTGGGGGATTTCATGGAAATGTGATGTTACACTGTCGTTAATCAGATGCAATGCTCACACTGCTACAGCCTTATTTGTGTGGTGATTTCTACAAGGTTGCTCAGTTTCCTGTATTTTACATATCTCTCTACTCTCGTCTGAAATGAGAGGTCTTGCTACCTTTTTCTCCTCCTCAGCACATGAGACCTCCTCCATAACCTGTTGCTGGTGCGAGACCATCAGTGGAAGACAGAGGGGGAGGGGGAAGGGGAAGGAGAGAGAGACACACACACAAAGCTAGAGGGAGAGAGAACTACTGGCTCAGTTGTGATAAAGTGATGCTCAAAATCATGTACGGCTCATACTGCAGCCTGTCACTCCTCTATCAAGTTAAAATTTATTAGAAATGTTTGCTCATCTTGCAGAATACTCACAGAACAAGTTTTCAATCTAATGTTTTATTGTACTATTTATATTTGCAGGAAAGTTCAAATACCCTGTGCAGTGATGCTGTCTTCCTCATGGTTTTGCTTTCAGTGCCTCAGTTACGTGAGGTCAATCATTGTCCAAAAATATCAGCTGGAAAACTCCAAAAGTAAACAATTCATGAATTCTACATTACACCCCATTCTGAATACCTCAGTAAAACCTTATGCATCACATTCTGTCTTGCCCAGGACACAAATCATCCTCCGTCCAGCATATCCATGTTGTGTAAGCAATCTTCCCACTTGTCACTGACTTGCTGTCTCATATCAGGTTGGCTGTGTTGATGTCTTAGTGCTTATTCATTTTACTTTGGTCCCAAAGCGTAAGAGTAGTGACTCTAGCAATTTGCATATGTCAAAGAGAAGCCATATAGTGAAATAGGTAAATATTCTTGACTTCATAAAGAAAGAAAAAATCATATGCTGAGGTGCTTAGATCTACAGTAAGTTATTATTTTAAATATTTTACTATGTCTAATTTATAAGATAAACTTTGTCATAGGTCAGAGTATATAGGAAGAAACATAGTATACACAGGGTTCAGTACTATCTGTGGTTTCAGGCATGCAGTAGGGGTCTTAGAACATATTTCTCACAGATAAGGATGACTGCTCTATGTCAAACCACTTGAGATTGGCTAGTGAATAATACAGCCTCAAACATAGGTTCACAAACGTAAGTTCTCATAATTGTAAATCATGACGTGTCAACTTGACTTGAGGAAGAAGCACCTAGTTGATTAGTAAAACCCTGGGTGCATTAATAGATGGTTGACATGTAGGCCAAAAATTGAGCTTAGAAGACTCACCCCAGATGTAGGTGCCAAGAAACAACAAACTTGTAGCCTGAATGGAATCAAAAGGGAAAGAAGAAGGAAAGTCTATTGTTTCAGTCCTCATCTTTGCTTTTGGACACCGGTCTTTAGTTCCTTCAGCCTTCCAACTCTGACTCTGGTTTTCTACACAGACTCATACCAGTGAGTCTGCAGAGAGCTTCTTGGTCTTTTATCTTTTGCTACTGAATCTTCAGTCCTCCAGATGTGCAGATGGACATTTTGGATTCCTCCACATCTGATCCATAGACCACCACTGGGACTCCTCCACTTCTGATCCTGTAAGCCCACCCAATGAGCTCCTTGTATAACAATAAATATGCTTTATATTGATTCTGCTCCTCTAGGGAGCCCTAACTAATACCGTTCTCCAGAAACAAACATGGAAATGATTGGGCAGTAGACGTTCACTGTGGTTCAACACCTGTGAGACAGAGCAAGAAGAGCCAAGGTAGTGGGGAGATCAGACACACATGGAGTGTGACCACCCGAAGGACTCAGTTGTCAGGGCCAGGGTTTCAATTCCATCCTTCATCCACCCACTGGTTGTGCACAAGACTGGGCCCCTGTCTTAGTTACTTTTCTGAGACAAAATACCTGATACTCAAAATTCAAGGAAGGGTTTATTTGGCTCACAGTTTGTAGTGGTTTCAGCCCATAGTTGGCTGGCTCGGAGGCAGGGTAGTATAGCAGAGGGGCATCGCAGAGGAAAAATCAGCAAGGTAGCAAGCAGAAAGCAACAAGACAAGATTCTCTTTCTGTCCCTTATATCTTATTCATGCTACCCACCCTTAGGGCAGATAGCACTCATACCCTGAATTGCAGCATGAATCAACCTCAGAATCACATCCTTGATCCCATTACACAGCCTAGATCCAGCCACCTCCAAAAAGCCCCACCTGTGATTGCATGAGGCTTTGGGGAGACATCTATATATAAGCCATAATAACCCCTCCCTATAGCTAAGGGCAACAAAGGATCTAAATGGGTGTTCTGCTGCCATACCCCACTGAGCAGCACATCCTTTCCCCAGGGACACCTATCTGGACAGCAAATATCTCCTTTCTGTCATATCCTAAGAGCCATCTCCCCCACCCCACTGCTCTCATTCCTTGTGCTTTTTCTTCTGCTTCTGTTGTCTCTGCTCAATTTCAGAGTTTGTCCCTTTATGAAGTGCTTATTGTAGAAGTTATTTGTTGAGCTCTCCATGGAGAAAATGCTTTGGAAACTTAATTAATAAGAGAAACAGTAAATAAATAAAATGAGACTCTGGAAAGAATTACATGCATAAGGATTGAAACCACACTTCCTGTAACTTGAATTTGATGGCCTGATGTTCACAGGATGAGCCATCCGAATGAAGACTGGGATCTTCTCACTGGGTTCGGAGCCATCAAATCAGCTTCCCCTACTATGATCCTCCCTTCGGGATGTGGCTGGAGGCCCAGGGTATGAAAGTATTAGTGTGTTTGCACATGCATGTGTGTGTTAGGGGGACACAGGCCAGTCCTGTCTTCTCTCTGCTTGGGAAAGAGTGGAATAAGACCCAAGAATCAGTCAGTAGACAGAACACAGAGCCCATCTGGGAAGGAAGAAATTGTTTGTAAACAGTAACATCTGAATTCTGGGTCAGAAAGCAAAAGCTAGGACCATTATGAAAAAAAACAGCTGATTATGGAAGGAACCATCGGTCAAGTACTCTTTTCTGTCCAGATCTCTCTTAGAATCTCATCATCAGACAGAGTCAAATGCAGAGTAATTGTTTCACTGCTAAAAAAAAAGAAAATGTAAACAACCTTTACAAAAACTAGTAATTCAGTGCCAAAAATTAGTAAGGATGTGGGTCATGGTATCTTTTATTTTTTTGGTGAGAGTGTAAACTAGCAAACAGTTTGGGAAATGATTTGGCATTATCTTGTAGAGTTGAACAAGTGCCTTTCTTCTATTTTAACTCTTGCAAGAATATACCCAAGAGAAACTCTTGCACATGTGCCCAGGAAATAACGTTCATGACAACACTGTTAACAAGTGCAAAATGCTATCAACAAACAACTCAAGTGTCCGTAAACTAATGAATACATAAATAAAATGTAGCAAATGATTTGGCAATAAAGTGAAGTATTGATACACCCTGCTTCATGAACAGACCTTATAAACATTACATTGAGTGAAAATAGACAGTCACAAAAGGTTACATGATTCCATTTGCATGAAATGTCCAGAACAGATGGAGGTACAGAAAAAAGTAAGTGCTTGCCAGGGGCTAAAAGGACTGGGGAGAAGTAGAGAGTACTGTTCATGGATATATAAGATTTCTTCTTAGGGTAGTGCAAATAATCTAGAATCAACTTTTGTTCTGGTTGCACCAGTCTGTCAATACACTGAAAACTATTGATTTGTACACTTTAAGTATGAAAAGCAGCTGGGCATGGTGGCACACGCCTGTAATCCCAGCACTCAGGAAGCTGAGGCAGGAGAATCACTGCAAGCTCGAGAACAGCCTGGGCTACAAAGTGAGCTCGAGGACAGCTTGAACTGCATAGTGAGACCCTGTCTCAAAAAAAAGCAAACAAAAAAGTACGAAAAGGCACATTTGTATGGTATGTGAACTATGTCTCAATAAAGCTATTTACAAAGAACAAAACAAAGAAGCAAACAAAAGTACCTTGAATGTGTAAGAGTAGAAGAATGAATACACGCACACATGCATGCACGCACTCATGCACACTATATATATATGACAGAATATTATGCAATGCTAAAAAAATGGGTGAATTACAGTTTTGTTCATCAACATGGATGAATGTTGGTAGCACTGGTGTAACACTGGTTGGTATCATTAAGTGAAAAAAGAAAATGAGAAAGTTAAACTACATAGGCAATGATAACATTTTTATAAAAATTATATGGGTCAAAAACAACATAAGACTAGGCAACACACACACACACACACACACACACACACACACACTGTGATGCTGGGGATTGAACCTAGGACTTCACATGAGCTAAGCGTGCACTGTAGCACTGAGATACAACCTCAGTGCACTAGGCAATATATGTTAGTTAAATATTTATGTAATAAATTAACAACCATAGGAAAAAAAATAACAGGATGAGTAAATACGGTAGATAAAATGGTAGCTCTGTGGTAGGGGATTACGGAGAGTGGAACAGAAAGGTATAATGCTGATAATGTATCATGAATGACAAATTTTGTTTAATCAAACTCTCTGCTCCAGAACCCTCAAATTAGTAGCATAAGCGACAGTGGCATTAGTATGGGCAGGGAATGTGCTATTCGCCGTCTATGTAGTATCTGAATTTTCACAGGAATCTTTTGAGATAGGAACCATCGCTACTGTGATTTTAGAAAGAAAACCTGAAATTGAGAGAGGTCATTTGGCTGGCAGGCAGTGGAGCTTTTGTCCATTTCCAATCCTGAAACGTCCCAGAACCCTAATGTTCAGTCTACCCTGTGAAGCCCATTCCCTCAGGCACCCGCTTGGGCAAGACAGCAGCCAAGACTGGATTTGTATCCATCAGGCCTATGAACAGCATACTCTGGGAGAGATCTGGGAAGGGCAAAGAGTGCTAAAGAGTCTTTTGGTAAGGAGGGACAAAAACGGCTACTATATTGAAAAGTGAATCAGTGGTTAATTCAGGGTCCTGATTACCTTCTGGGAAATGGATCAGGACGGCAAAACCTCTGTGCTTGGTGAGCCCTGCGGGGCTGACCACTACATACTGATGGCCATGGGTTACCACTCAAAAGTATTTCCAAGTGGCCCATTTCTAGCATCATAGCTCTGATACGCATGAACTGCTTCCTGCCATTAGCTTTGCCTTATGCTATTGGAACTTGCTTTGTCCTACTCTGAGTTTGGTGAAGAACTCAGCAGCCGCTGTTGAGCTGTCTTGTATAATGTAAGCATCCTCTTATTTTGTTGTCTTCCTGAACTGAGGAGGTGCTTAAATGGTCTGCAATGCTCTTCCACAAGGGACAAGCACCTTTGAAAACACTTTAGGGGCTTCCTTAGCAACAGTCCAGGGTTTTGTGTTACAAACCACTCAGACCAGATTAGAACATCCGTGAGATAAGTGGTGGTGAGTGGGTAAATGAAGTGATTCGAGTTAAGTCATCCTTCCAGGCATTTCCAGTCTGCACCTTTGGATCAATTCAGTATTTCCTGCTTATTCTCAACCCACACACTTCACAATCTACTTTAATTTCTGCTTCAGAAGAAGAGCAGAAGGGCTTCTGTACAACACTTCAATACACAAGAACTCATAGACCCTGAGGGCATAGTCTCTGTGTTGCCTCTTTGCTGTAGCCCTACTGTGAGTGTCCTGAAATCGGTGTGCACTCTGAGAGCAGAGGGATGCTTGGGGACAAACAGAGAGATACCAAGTCCTCAGAGACACTGAAACATCATATTACCGTCTCAGAAGGGAGAAACTGACCCACAGTCTAAACAATACATTACCAAATATATTGACCAGTTTCTGATATGAAAAACTCCCTTACAGGAAAAAGAAAAGATTGTGGTATAGCTACACCCGTAGGCACTGGGGGTGTAGCTCAGTGGTAAAATATGCCTAGCATGTGCAAGTACCTGGGTTCAAGTGCCAGACACTGGGGGAAGGGGAAATGCAGTCTTTACTTTGGAAAAATTTGCATTACATCTAATGAAATGACACAGCACAATGTGATGGCCACATCCACATCCTCTGATGAGCTTGTTCATAACTGTGCCATCAACCCTCAAAGCAGATACTCTGGTTTTCAGGGTTGCAGATTCTAAAGTATGCCTGAGTCCCTTCTACATCTCTTTAATATTTCTTGTTCATATTTTTAGCATCTGAGTTCCAGAAAATGAAAGTTAGGTGGAGTTTGGTGTAGGTCATCATGGTTTATGAAAGGGCTCCATGCAATTAAGTGTGCAATTAATTATTAGCATTATGGATACCTCCTGTAAGGCTGTGGCAGTGCTAATGATCCTGTTAATTGGCTTGTTTTTATAAGCAGACATGGGCATTGGACAAAGGCCCTGGGAGCTCCTCCTGCCTGTCTGGAATCAGGAGGATGAACTGAGTCCGTGGACTCTGAATGCTACATCCTGCCAGCCAACAACAGACTGGGATTGGAGTGGCACACATATGCAAAGGCTTTGAAATAAAGAGGATTTGATCTCAGGGAGACAGATGCTGCTTGCCTTGCCTCATTATCCATTTTGGAAGAGGACACAGCATCCTCAGTGTGTGAGTTTCCATCCTAAAGAAACTAATCCCCTCTCTGTCCCTAGGCACCTACAGGCGCCACCCAGCACCAGCAGCTGCAGCAGCTCCAGCTCAGCAGCCAGCCTGGCTTAATACAAGGAGCCTGACATGCTCTTAAGCCAGGAATTGATGTCACTCTTTCAGGTCTCCATGGCAACCTTTCACACTAAAAGAAGGACATTTGTAAATATGCATTTCGCTAGTCCCCTTTTTCGATTCAAAATATTGTTAGCCCTTTGAGAACAGCTCCCTGTCAGCCGTGCCCTGTGGCTGGGAGAGTGAGGACACAGGGACTTCTCACTTGTCCCCTTCTGTACCCTTGTGCCCCTCCACTTGTTGGTTTGCCAGAATGCACGCTGAGCTCCTCGGCAGGCCCTGTACCCATCTAGGTGCCATGCAGAACAGAGCTAGACATGGTTGCTGCACTCATATTGCTCATAGTTCAGATGGAGAGAATAGAAGATGGAAAGTCACCATCCCTGTAGGCAGGAGGGGCTGGCTGGGTGTCAAACAATAGGGCAGGGTGCCTAGGCCCCAGTACCCTGCGAAGCAAAGATACACTTGGCCAAGCCCAGTCAACTACAGGTTCTTGCAGGGGCCTGAGTCCTGGGTGTCTCACTGGTGGAGAGAATTGTGTTGGCTCTTTACCTTCATGAGTTCTCACCATGGGCCTGAGATATCTCCGTGAGCTTTGAAATGCCCCCCATGTCCCATTTTCCAGAGATTGTGACTTGTTAGGCATCTATTAGGTCCTGGGAATCTCTGTTTTTAAAAGTTCCTTCAATGTCTATGACATTAACCCTTCCTAAAATCAATGCACTGGTCAGTCTCTAGGATGCAGACTTAGCTGCTTCAATGAAGAACACTGAAATCACAGAGGCATCAACAGATGAAACTTCACTTTCCTGTCACTGAGTAGCCAAAGGCAAGTGGGCAATCTGGGGCAGACAGGTGGCTGTACTACTCAGAGGGCCCTGGAGTGCTTGTGCTGTCATCGAGAGGGGGCTCTGGTTCCCAGGACTGAAGTAGATCCCCTGTCTGGTGTCGGCTTTTCAGCCTGTCGAAGTGGGGGACAGGCAAGACCCACAGGAGGTGCATCAGCGTGCTTGGGGAAATAAATCACCAACCACAGCTTGCTGCAAGGAGACAAGGGAATCTCTCGTCTAGTCTATGCGCTAGCCAGTCACAGGGGTTAGGAAGGCGGGATCCCGGCGCGTGATCACAGTTGCTGAGAGAGGAGCACTGCAGTCTATGTTGCTCAGACTTCACCACGCAATACCCAGGCTGTACCACATGGGAGCCAAATCAGGGTTTCTGCGGGTGGGATTCAACATCAGTGCTTCTGATCGCGTCTATAAAGACAGGAGCGTGGAAAGATGTTTATGGCAAGATGGCGCCAATCCCTGGGTTCTGGGTGTCCAAGCTGCCCTGTGTGGTCTGCAGATGCAAAGCACAGACTGCCAGGGCTCAGCCACCAGTTATCTCCACCAGGGGTCGTAGTAAGGGTGTCATACATCTGCAGCCCATAATGCTTAACCCCATCCAGGTACGTTGTCTGCTGTAGGCAGCAGGTGATGGGCAAGGTCTACCTGCAGGAGGGCTTCCCGTGTTACCTCCTGGAAGAGACAACACTGGAGGCCCACAAGCAACGAAAGTCTTGGGATAAGCCTGCCCGGAGGGGCGGTGATGTGATGCTTAGGACGGGGCCCTGAGCACAAGCTCAGCTCCTCAGTCTCCAAGCGCAGGTCCAGAGGCCTTCGTCTCCTTAGTAAGAGGGCGCTGGTGGTAATAGCCTCACTCATCTGGTGCTTACTGTGCCTCAGTCACTTTTCTAGGTGATATATAGAGAGACAGAGACAGATCAACTTAGCCTCTCCAACAATTTTATAAGGTAGACACAAGCGTTATTCCTATTTTATAGGTGAATACACACACCAGTGAAGGTTAAGGAAGTCAGCCAAGGTCACACAGCTAACAAGTCTCCAAGGTGGAATTTGAGTCCCAGTAGGGCTTTACTGTCAAAGCAGGTCCACGGCTTTGGGGCAGGGATTGAATCAGGTAACAGAGAGCTGCCCAGTGAAGCACAGTAGTTGGTCCATGGTTGATGTTCATAATATTGGGTGTCTGTTACTAAAACCAAAAGGGGCCCTCAGCCATCAGAACGAGAACGTCAGACTGTCCTGGGAGCTAGCAAAGGGCCCGGAACATGGCTGGGGCACAGGGAAAATGAATGAATAGCAGTTATTTCAGAGTCTGTCTCTGCGTTCGCCTTTCTTTCTCTCCCCCAGCCCTTTCAGTGCCCTTGGTGCCCGCAGCCCAACATGTTTTCCTTTGTCCTTCTGGGCGGCAGGCTCTGATAAGCCCAGCCTGTGCTCCAGCTGGTCTGCACTCAGAGCAGCTTGCTCAGCTTCCTGTGGAAGATTCCAAGGCAAACCTCTTCTCTGTTTGTTTCTGCCAACCTTTTTGGGCTATTTGGATTTTTTTCCTATTTTTGTCTGAAATTTCACAAAATGACTTCCTTAGAGCCACTCAACATACTCTTTCTTGTCCTGAAATAGCATCTTACACTCTTCACCAGACTTTCATTCTTTTTTCTTTTCCTGGGCTCAAAATTCCAAGAGTCACTGCGCCAGAGCATTCCTGGAGGCTACAGGAGGACTCCCTTCCAGGAAACGGAGGCTGAGCACCTTTCCCAGGGCTGTGCTGAGAGTCCTGGGGACCCCACAGGAGCAGGGAACCGGCCATCAGCTGGCTCTGTATCTCGCTACTCACAGTGAACGCCAGCCTCGCATGTCAGTGGAGTCCAACCGTGGGGGCCGCTAGGTTTGACCACCAGGTCTCAGAAGGCACTGCTCTGTGTCCTCCCAACACCTCACGTCCATCAGGTCCTCTGCAGAACGAGTTCCAACTCAGTCCAGCCTGGCTCCGCTCAAAAGGAGCTGCTCAGGCAAACAGAAGGAGCTGAAATGGTTTTCCAAGTACTGTGCTCCCTCAGCCTTGGGCCAACTGCCAGCTCTGACAAGGGTGATGAGCCTTCTTTTTGGGTTTGGAGCTCCAGAAGGGTCTCTGAAGAGCCTCCTGGGACTGGCATGCAAAGGTGATCGCCTTTTCATTGATAGAGACTTTCTGAGCCCCGACACTGACTCATGCTTGGTCAGTGTACAGGGAGAGCACAGCTGCGGGTCTCCACACTTCAGCGCTGCTCCTGCCTCCGGCAAAGACAGGCCAAGTGCTTCCCGTGTGCCTGCGCCCTGGCCGAGAGCCCACGCAGGGAAGCCCCGCGGGCTGCCTCCCGCGATTTCTCCTGCTCATCTTCACCCACATGCAGTCGCTCTATGAGTTCCCTACAGTGAGGTTGGAAGAATATAGCTGAGAAAACTGTGGGTCCCAGCGCTTGTGTCCAAACCAAAGTCGAACTCGAGCCTTCCTACCAAGCTCTCAGAGCCTTCTGTGGACTCTCTTGGGAAGGATCTGTTGGGGGTGAGCTCACCACCTGCTGGATGCGCCTCAGCCGGGCTCTAGGGCTGAGCAAGGGCTTTGGTGTGAGTTTTGGGGCACTGGGGATCTTAGTGAGATTCACCGAGTTGAAGTCTTGCCTAGCGCCTCTTGTTGTTTTTCCCAAATGGAGCGGTATCATGTCCCAATATGTACACCATGTAAACTCAGTTTCTGATGGAAAGAGAATACACTTAACTGAAGCATCAGAAACAGTTCTCCATTAGAGGGACAGAGAGGTGTGCATGGCACAGGTGCATCCTCAGGTGACTAGAACTTGAGTGTGCTTTGCCACAGGACAGATAAGAAACTAGCGCACGTCCCCTGGAGTATCTGCCAGGAGAAACCTGAAATCGTGTCATTCCATGGAGACAGTCACACCCCTTTCTTTCCTCCGGTTTCCTCCCCCTTACTCAGGGTCTCAGGGTTCTCGCCATGGAAGAAGTGACTAGCTCTTCTGATTTGATGTCAGTTTAATGAAGAAGCAAAGTTAAAGCAGTATGGAATTCCTCCATACAACTCCCTTCACACTACCCCACACCAAGGCTTTCTTAGGCGTTTTATTTTAATCCATTTATCCAGTTGTTGCTTTGCTGTTCATTAAATTCACCTGAGGAGTTTAACATAATCCCCAAATCCTAGCAATGGGGATTCACACCTCAGTTGTCTTCTTAAACATACCAGATGATTCCAATGTGCAACCCAATTGAGAACTGGTGATCTATGCTTTGTTTCGTTTTGTTTTGTTTTGTTTTGATTTTGGAGTGGTGGGGATTGAAGCAAGGACTTCTCTCATATTAGGCCTGATTCTACCGCAGGGCTACCTTCCAGCTCTTGAGAACCAGGGACCTGAGCCAGGTCCTAAAACTCAAGCACCTTCGTGAGTGGCCTGGACATTGTAATGCAGTGGGGATTTTGACTCAGAAGATTTGGGGTGAGTCTCCAAAGTTATCATTTCCATCTTATGAGTAGACAGAAATGGCCAAGGTATATTCAATGTCCTCTGATGCCAAGTGACTTGTAAGGAAGAACATATTTTGATGCCTTCATCTTTGGGCAAAAATTGTGCATGGGGAAGCAAGAATGCCCATAGGATTGTAGAGCTTCCCCAAGATGTTAATAAATGGTCTCTAAGCTTCATATTTAGATATGATGGCATCTGTGGATTCCTGAAACTAGAATGCTCCAGACCATATAACCTGGCAGGT
The DNA here is from genome assembly GCA_004027595.1 of Dinomys branickii. NCBI lineage: Eukaryota > Metazoa > Chordata > Mammalia > Rodentia > Dinomyidae > Dinomys > Dinomys branickii. The sequence continues at coordinate 218,913 of PVLD010000782.1, forward strand.
GAGTAATGCCAAGTCTTGGCTGATGATCAAATCACCAGGGAACTTCCCAAAACTTCAGATTCCTTGGCTCTCCCTGAAGCCTCCCAATAGCCTATCATTGGGCACATTTAAGATGAGACCCAGGGATCTGTATTTGTAACTAGCAGAATTATATTCAGACAGATTTTGGTAGCCATTGACCTGACTCACACCCTGCTCCTCATATTGGCACACGTTGTGAAGAGGAGGATGCTGCAGGCATGAGCTGCCTTTCTGTGGCAGCATTTATTTTCTGCCAAGGTCTGGGTGAGTGAGAGAAAGAAACCTAAGTGTAGACAGGCCCTCTTCCAGGTCACAGTCATGTGGGGAGCCAGATCCTGGCTAATAACTTCAGGCTCTGAGTCTCCCTTTGCTTTCCTTGATGGTCAGCTGATTTTATGAGATAGTAACAATGACAGCTGCTTGTAGTGATAGCTAATAAGACAAGGTTTATCTCAGCAAGAAGAGAAAACTTTGGGTCAGGGGTATAGTTCGGTGACATGAGCGCCTACCTGGCAAGTGCAAGGTCCTGAGTTCAATTCCCAATACCAAAAAATACAAATTAAAAAAAAAAAGAGAGAGAAGAGAAGCTTTTGTGTGATGGCCACATGCACAGGAGGGAGATGATGCTTTGGGTAGGGTGCCCATTCCTCTGGTGTAACTGGGGTGCAGCGGTACCTGGTCATGGCCCCCGTCCAGATACAACTCTCTGTTACCCTGAAGTCTGCTTAGGGCAAAGATTTCTAAAGCTGCGCAACAGTCACGATGCTAACCTGTGAGTAGAAACACTTCAGCCTGGGCCTCTAGGCTCCCACCCTCTTCTGCCTGGAGTCCCTGTAAGATGCTGCCAGCTGTAAGTGAATGTGTCACATCTGGCTGTCCTCACAGTGAACATCCATGGGAGCGACGCACTACATCAGGATCTGTTTGGTACCCAGTGCCTGCACCCCACGCTTGGTTGCCTGCACCACACTGACTGACTGAAATCACTGCCTGAGGAGAACTTGACATACTTATTCATGAGATTTTTTTAACCAATAGATTAATAGCCCACCCTCATCTTCAATGCTTGAGGTTTTTTGTGTTGAATTAGACAAGAATTTTCAATGTTAATCATATTTAATCATTCATTTTTATATTCATTTCCTGAGCATGTACAACATGTGAGTAAATGCCACCTACTTATATATTTTAATAGACATAGTTTTTCTACATCCCTGTTTTATACAGGAAGAATCACAAATTGGAGACCATGAGCTACTTGAACATAAATGTAGAAATCTAGTTGGCTGGAGCTTGATGGCAGATCTTTGCTAGCTCCAAACCACGTTCTGTTTCCTCTAAATCACTTCACACTCCCAATAGATAATCTTTCTCATTTTGGACATTGAGGCAGGATGCTAATAGGAATTTTTTCTTCAGTATTTTTATAGCAAAGAGACAATAAACTCAAAGACACACCTCCAAGTGAAAATAGCTTCAACAGGTGACTATAATTTTCATACTTTGTTAGCATGCTCATAAATCAATGAGTTAAAATTTATGCATATTCTTTTTACTCAGAAGCCATTCTTGACTCTAATCCAAGCAAGGCCCCTTTACTTCACTCCCTCTACATTCCTTTCTTGTGTGTATCTGTGTCTTCGGCAGTGTTAGAAAAATGCTTACTCTGGACAGGCAGACTCTGAGTTACTCACCACCAATTTAGGGCTGGACAAAATAAGATGACACGAGTTATCTGCATTGGAAATATTCAAGCAGCCAGACTGTGGCCTATTTCTCTAAAATAAACTTTTTACTTTGGAGTAGCTTTAGGTTTACATAGGAGTGGGACGGATTACACAGAATTCTCACCCAGTTTCCCCCAACATGAACATCTATGCTACCCTGGCTAATTAAACTCTCAGGTAATTTTTTTAAAGTGATGATTTTTCCCTTTTTCCAGTGGAGTGCGGGTAAGCACTGGGCATGTGGCCAAAGCCTGAGTCTTGGGAGCTTCGACCTTGGTGGGCACATCAAGCTCTCCAAGTCTCAGTTTTCTCAGTGGACCAGAAATAGGATGGCCTGCCAGGTCCTTTGGGGAGGATTAATTGAGGCCCCCAGGATGGTGTCTGGCAAACTTGTCAGGCATAAAGCTCTGTGATCTGCCTTGAAGTAGAAGTTTCCATCAGGCTGCGTTTTGAAAACATGCCCAGCATTTCCCATTTCTACTGTCATCTCCCTGCCAGGCAAAGCCATACCTTGACTTGTGTTTACAGAATACACTTTTTGTGTGTTTGTCTCCCTCCTCCTCCCTCCTCTCTCCTTATCCCAATAAATCCTGTTTGATGAATTCAGGCCAAGGGCAGTTGCTCTCAACAGAGATATTGTTTCCTCTTCCGGATTACATCTTTCAAAGTCCCGGGCAGACCCAGGTGGTCTCAGCCAAGCCTGGGAGCAGCCCCATACTCAGCCCATGCACTCAGAATTCTCAAGCAGCTGAGCCCTAAGGGAGTGCCAAGAGGGTGCAGAGGCAGAAATGTTTCCAAACTTTAATGTTAATGGTGCTGTGAGGAAGATAGGGTAGGAGTGGGAGTCGGGAGAACAGAAGGAAAGAAAATAGGCATAACCGGACAAATTGGGTTGTCGTCATTTTCCTCCAGCTCCTGATTTATTTTCTGCCCCCAGAGCAGAAGGCCAAGCTGGCACACATGTTTTCAGAAGTGAACAGGACCCTTAGGCATTTTAGAATTGATGGCACTCTTGAAATGGTGCACACTTGGTGCCCACGTCTGCCTGCGTCTGCTGCACACAGATGCCCTCCCAGGGCACAGCTTGCCAACGTATGAAGTCTAGAAGATAGCAGGCACTGGCAGATATGAGACCTGGGGCTATGCCTAGATAATGAGTCTTTTCTTTAAGCCTTTATTTTTTTATTTATACCAATCCTTCCAGAAGATTCCACTCAAAATAAGTGGTTACTATGCCCATTTGAAGCAACCATCCAATACTCCTTAATTAGCACAAGAAAACTTGAAATAAAACATTTGCACACTGTTACTCTTCTTTTTTTCCTTCTTAGCACTCCCCTTTCTTTCCATGCCCAGTTTTTTAGTTGGACCACTCCCTGCATGTTGGGTCTCTGGCTGCAAGACTGTGTGAGTAGAGGCAGTCTGGTGTCTCTCCTCAGCCAGGCAAAGCAGATGACCAGGAGTGGAGTAGGAGAGATAATTCTCTGAGGGGGAAGAAACAGGCAAGGGAAATTTTATAAGCATATGGGCACTTTTAGAGTAAGAGGAAGAAGAGGATACAGTGCAAAAGGTTACTGACCAAGATTTTGAGGAAATTAGTACTAACCTTGAAAATCACCATGTGCAGAAAGTTCCAGGAATATAGTGTTTTCTTCTACATTAAATACAGCTTGTAAAAAGTCAAGATTTATCAAAGTCTCTGTCAGAACCAAGACATTTCTACTTATCTGCTGGAAAGAGGATTGATGTATATTACAAAACAAGACATAGAAAATGTACGTGTTTCTTGGCACATCTAACTACCCAGTGTATAGAAGGGATGTGCAGCTTTATCCGTGAAAGGCAAAACATTGATTGCTGCCCATTTTCTGATTACTTTCTCCTTCCCCTTGTATACTCCATATTTCTCTCCTTTTCTCTTTCTCTCTGTAAGTCCAGAGTTCTCCACATAATGAGGAAGAAGAAGAAATGGTCAAAGGTCAAATTTCAAAGGAAGTATGCAGAAGCAAAAAAATGTTTAGTGAAAACATTTTTGGAGTTAAGAAAGCTGGTTTTAGTCTGAGCTCTGGCACTAAACGACTATGATAATTCAAAATAATAGCAACACTCATTGGGCACGTATGTTGCCAGACATTCTTCATAGCACTTTAAATGTAACTTGCCCTTATTGCAGATGAAGACACTGGGATCTAGATGTCTTCGGTAATCACCTCAAGGTCACTCAGCTATCACAGGCTGGGCTGGAATTCAAACGACTTGAGGTTTGCACCTTCCTTGTGCAACTGGAAACAACTTAGATTCCCTGAGACTGAAATAAGACAGAACTAAGAGATATTCATAAAGCTCCTTCTTAGTCTTTATTCAACCAAAATGAGTCCCAGCATCACCTTCCACTCACCCTTCGACCAGACATAATACAAAAATATGCCATCTCCCTCCTCTTGATGCTGCTGGTAGGCATCTCATGCCTCTGCTAGCTTTAACAAATACCCGAGACAATCAGTTTATATAGAAAAAAAGGATAATTTTGGTTCACAGTTTCAGAGGTTGGCCAGTGGGTCAGTTGGTCCTACTGCTTTAGGGCCTGTGGCAAGGCAGCACATGGGGGAGAGCATATAGTGTTTCACCTCATGGCTAGAACGAGAATTTAAAAAAAGAAGAAGAGACCAGGTTCCCACTATCCTCTTCAAGAGCATACCCCCTATGGCCTAACCACCCCCCCAAGAGACTCCCTGTTCTGTTTCGACCACCTTCCAATAGCACCACGCTGAGGGCTCAGCCTTTAACATGGCTGGACCCAACCTTTAGCATGGCTGTTCCCTGACTTTAACATGGCTTGTCCCAGCCTTTAGCACAGCCGGTCAGACCAAGGTTGAACTCAACCTTTAACATGTGTGTTTCTGAGGCACATTTTGGATCCAAACTCTAGCAATGTTCAATATAGTCTTTTATCATCAATCCCAAAACGTACCTATGAGAGGTACCCTCCATTACAAGCAAAATATTTGAGTTCACTGAGTCCCTCACAAAGCTTTGTACATTAGCACTGCAATGTAACAGCACATAGGAACTACACAGAGGTGTTTATGGAGGTATGGTGCTGAGTGAAATAAGCCAAACCTAAAAGAACAAATACTGTGTGATGCTATTTATACAAGAGATTGTGATAAGGCAAATTCATAAACAGAAAGTAGAACACTGATTGCTAAGGAGAACAGGGAAGAGGACCTGGGAATTCATGTCTAATGGGGATGGAGTTTCAGTCTGGGAAGATGAAAAAGTTCTGGGCATAGACTTTGGTGATGGCCACGCCCCACTGTGACTCTACTTAATCTCACTTAAATGCACACTTAAAATTGGTTCAAATGGTAAATTTTATGTTATACATATTTTACTACGATAAATAAACTACATGAACAAACTGCTTGCTGTTTATGATTTCATTATGTGTTTAGTAAAATAAAGTATAAAAATCAAGTTACAATCCTACAATTTTCTCTAAACACAAATAACTGAAGTTATTATTGTATCCAGTCTTTTTCTTTACGCCTGTGTACAGTGGTACCTTGGTTCATGAGTTTGATTCTTTCCATGATTCTGCTCACAAACCAAGTTGCACAGGAAAGAGATCAGATTCAGTGGTCAGGGTCAGTGTTGACCTTATGCGGAAATTTGATGCAGTTCTTGTGCAGTTCAGTTTTCAACTAGAATGGTGAAGAGAATTGAGTTTGTGAACCGAGGCACCACTGTACTTAATATATATTTAGAAACTAAATATTTGAATCAAAACCCTAGGTTATTTGTTGATTTTTTTCTATTTAACATTGTGTCCTATCTTCCAAACAAAGAAATTTTATTGGTAAGCATAATGGTAACCACTGCATTCTAGTTTGGGCATCCGTAATGTATTGTTCCCTTGCTCTGACTTTGGCCCCTCAGTATTTCCAACTTTCTGCTTTTAAATGGCATGAGATCAGTCATGCTGCTACCCCGGGCTTTGCCTGCCTCTGCTTGCTTCCTTGGACCGGCTCCTGGAAGCAGTTACTGGGTCAGAGGGAGAGGACAGTGACGCCTTCTCATCCGTGTGTGTGTGGTTAGATTTTCACCTTGCCCTCTGTCTCTTTGGCACAGACTGGAGCGCTTACAATGGCTCCACCTCTTTTGGCCTTGGGTGGCTGTACAATTCTCATACTCCCTGCTTCGAAAACTGCCTTCTGGGAAGCGGTGCTTAAACTCTGATCGTCCCTAAGGCCCAACCTGGAGGTCTGAGCCAAGGGGACCTCTGAGCACAGGAATCAGACAGTGTTCAGAGTTCTACTCCTGTCCCCATGGTTTGCTTCGTGAAGGAAGTTGTGAGATTGAGGTGAGGCTCCCCAGCAGCTGAAGAAGGCTCCCCCAGCTCAGCTGGGCCCTGGGACTACGGCCTCAGCTCTGCCCTGCCTGCTTGAGGGAGCCTTGCACATGCTTCCTGCTCAGAAGGAGCGAAGACAGCAAAACCTTGCCCTGTCTCCCTTGGTCACCGATCCTCACACAGCTGATGTAGCCTGGGCAGCACTGACCTCGTGCTCTCCACCTGGGCCCCTTACTCCTCAGAAACACACACAGCCTCACCCTCCCAAGGGACGCTGTGAGCCTCTGGTCCCCATCGGAGGTGATTTCAGGTTTTCAATATCCTGGAGGCTTATTACCAGACTTGGCTGACCTCTTCTCATTCTGCTCATCCCTTTCTCCCCCGAACTCCCTCCCACTCTTCAGATCCAACTCAGATGTGTTTTCTACGTGGAAGCTTTGAAAACGTCTCAAACTAGGTCAATAAGGTCTCCTTTTTATAGTGCTTTTTACCATCTGCAATTATACTAATTTGCATTAACACTTGATGAATGTATCACTTAAAATATTCATTCAACAAAAACCAATTTAAAGTGCCTGTGTGCGGCAGGAACGGCAGCATTTGCTGGGGTGAACAAAACAGATTTGGCTCCTCTCCTTGTGCCACTCAGAGTCCAGAGGGAAATAAACCAATAGAAACACAGTCACAATTGCAAAATGTGCCTCGGAGCAAGTGAAGCAGGTGCAATGATAAAACTGGCAGAAAAGCCTCGGCAGAGAGAGGGGTGATCAAGGCCACCCTGGAAGCCAGAAGAAAGAGAGGAGCTGCCCATGGGAGGAGCCCAGAAGAATGAGGGAGGCTGGAGGAAGGCACCACATCTGGACGGCAGGGAGCTTTGAGGAACTGGAATGCAGCGGCCCAGAGGGAGTCCTGGGCCAGCCAGTAGACGGAGAGGTCAGATGACCAGGAAGAGAAGCAGACAGTGACAGGAAGCCGGACCCACACAGCTGAGAAGCAGGAGAGTGATCACTGGGTCTGAGGATGCGGAAGTGAAAGGTGTCCTGAATATCATATTCCAGCTGCAGCCAGAATGCAGCGGTTGGACAGGTAAATGAATGCTGAAGATTTAGAAAGCCTCCATCTGAAAAGAGAAATCATGGCTGTGCAGGACATAAGAAACAAATAGGTGGTTAGAGAGAGAGAGAAGAAAGACCAAGAGTGCAACTAAAGTTGGTTTTCCTGAAAATCCATCCTTCTTTCCTTTCTTCCTTCCCTCCTTCCTTTCTTTCTTTTCTCAAACTTTGGGTGGGAGATGGTACAACACGTTTACTAGCTTTGAAGATGACTGGGAGGTGGATTTATAATGTTAGAGAGGTGACAAATAGAGAGTTCAATCCTTAAAATGATAAGTTGGGATGGGATTCGGAAGAGAAACGATAGGTGAGACTTTTCAGGAGAGCTGTGTTACCATTCTTTAAAAAATTTCTGTTCTGTAAAGTTGAACACTACAAAAGCAGAGAGAAGAGTGTGATCAAAGTACACCTACTCATCACCCCAATTTTGACACACGGCAATCTCATTTCCACTGTACTCCCACCCAATTTATCATTCAGGTCATTGTTATTGTTATTTTTCAGTGCTGGGGCTAGAACCCAGGGCCTTGTGTACACTTAAGCATGCACCCTACCACTACCACTGGGCTATACTCCCAGCCTCAGCTCTGCATTATTTTGAAACAATCTAAGACACTGTATCTTTTGATTGACAAATACTTCGGGAAGTATCCCTTAAAACAAAAACTTTTTAAAATTATGAAAAGCTATTATTATATTTAATAATAATTTATTAGCATCATTAATAATTTGCAGTCACTGCACTAATTTCCCCATTTTCTTTTACATAGTTTTATTTTGAACAGCAGTTTCATTCAAAGGAAAACCCAGACCTAGTCCTCACATAGAATTTGGCTGATAAAGGTTTTAAAAGCGAACTTTCTTTTCCCCCACTTTTTTTTTTAACATGTAGTAGAAACCAGGTCTTTCGTCCTATGGAATTTCTCACATTCTGGATTTTGCTGACTGTGTACACAAGGTGTCACTGAACACATCCAACCCCCAATAATACACCCATGGTCGAAACTGTGAGTTTACACCTTACAGAGAAAAACTTGCTGAAAGTTAGGTCTGACTTCTCCTTTGGAGCAGAAAGAGCCAAGGATATCTCCTGGGTAGTGCCCTGTCCTTCCTAAGCATCTATATTGAGAGACACAGTAATGGATACAAACTTGTACTTAAGCAAGTTCAAGAAATCTATTACATAAAATGGTACATGTAGTTAATACAATGTAGATATTTCTCTCTATATCTCATATCAATATGCTGTATGTGTTAAATAAATAATTTTAATTGTATATTAAAATAATAGAAATTGAGGGAATGGGGAAGGGAAAAGGTTAATCAATGAGTACTAAGTCACAATAAGAGTAAGAATTTCTGGTGTGCAGCTTCCTAGTAAGGAGACTAGATATAACAACTGCACACTGTATGTATCTCAAAAATCTAGAGAAAAGCTTTAATGTTATCATTAAGAAGAGATAAATGCTTGAGGAATCAGGTATCTTCAACCTGATTACACTATGTATATGTATTGAAAAATTATATCGTGCCCCATTAATAGGTATACTTTTTGCATTTTTCTGTGTCAGTTAAAAATAAGTTTAATTAATTAAAAATAAATAATTTTTTATTTCATAAGCTCAATCAGGATGTGGTTCTCACCCATTCCTTTTGCTATAAAGTTTCCTTTAATGGTTTGAACAGTTAGGGAAGCCCCTTCCCAGACCCATTGTTTCATCAGGAATCACAAAGTGATGTGATTGCAGCGCTGCCATTCTGTCACAGTTTGGGTTACAGTACCCCCCCCCCCAGCTCTCAACAGCTCACAGTGGGGCCTTATTTGACAATAGACGCGCTGCACATAGAGTTAGTCAGGATGAGGTCATAGCGGAGTAGGGTGGCCCCCTCATCTAGGGTGACCAATGTGCTTTAAGAAAGGAGACACCAGACCAGTCACAACACCCAGGAGGCTTGGCCACCACAAGCCAAGAAACTGCCACAAGCTGGGGAGAGGCTAGAGCAGACCTGGTGCTCTGCGTGAAATCATGGCCCTGCCGACACCTCCATCTCAGACTCCTGCACCCCAGGTTGGGAAACACTTCCCAGTGTGTACGCCACACGGTTGGTGGTACTGTGTTGTAGCAGCCAAGGAATTCATACACGAACTACAGTTCCCAATGGGAATCTTAGAGAGCAAAGAGGAAGTCTTTCCCTCACACTTCTTATTCTGAGGTGTAACTCACACGGGGCACGCAAAATACATGCTCCTTTCTGTTTACCAGTTTTTAGAAACTGAACAACTTCCTAACTCCTCCAAAGGTAACGAAGGAAGTTTTGTGAAGTTAGTGATTTTTACAATATGTGTAAGTTATTAAATGTTTGTTATATTTTAATCCATTAAATTTATTAACCTTGTCAGTGATTAAATGGCTTTTGCTTTGCCCAGAGGTGGTCTTTTCCAGAAGACTCCCTGAGTCTGCTCCCTGTAATTACCTGACTTTCTTTTTTGACCCAGTAAAAATGTATCTGGTTCCCCTGGCCCTAGACATGGAAATTGCTAATTCTGAGAGGCCTCTGGCTCCTTTCAGTGGGGCATGATCTTTTGAGACCAGAATCTGGGTGCTAAGGAAAATCATGGCTGCTAAGGTGATATCTGTTTTTATACCTTTCCAGTGCATAAGGCTGGGAAAAAAATTAAGAAAAAAATCTCATTGTTTATGGTACATGAATTTTTTTTTGCTGAAAATTTTTGTTTTCAGCCATTAACTTTATTAGGATAAGTTATTTGGCTTAACTTACTGTGTCTATATTATAAATGTATTGTAGTTAAATACAGAATAGTTAGGTATTTCACATGTATTATATATAATACATACATAATGTATTTATATATATCTGTCTTCAAAATAAGAATACCAGTTATAACAATAGTAATACTGTCAGTGATAATATCATTAACAAAATTATTTCTAATAACAATGTTATTACTATTACTAACAATATTTTTGCAAAAAATTTTAAGGGTCCTTTGAGACTTTCAGTACTTAGAATGTATATCCCACTAAAGGTGCCAGTGTATTATGTTTTAAAATCATTTGAAATAATTTCTCTTTGCATGGTTAACCCACTAAATTCATCCACATTTTGGCCTATTTGGTTTACTTTGTTTTTATTATTTGAGGAGGCACAGGGTTTTTTTTTCCCCAATACTAGGGACTGAACCCAGGCCCTGTGTATGTTAGGTAAGTGCTCTACCACTAACTACAACTCCTGTTTAAAAAAAATTCTTTTTGAGATAGGGTCTCACTAAGTTTCCCAGGCTCACCTGGAACTTACAGTCTTCCTGCTTCACTTTCCAAAATATCTGTAATACAGGCATGTACCATCATGCCCAGCTTAGTTTTAGTTTAATTATATTTTATTTCATGAAACATTCAGCTGTCATCAAAGTAAAATCAGTCAAATAAGATTTGTTCATGTAATCTAGCTTATATTTTTTTCCTGTCACTTTGTTTTCTTCCCCCTACATCTATAATCATTAGTTTTTATATGTCCCTCCATTAAGACTTTAAAATAATAGGCCTATATACTACTATATCCTGTTATAAGAAATAAGGTAGAATGCTATGCACTATTCTCTGCTTTATTTTTCCCAGTTTATGTGTCCTAGAAACCTCTCTGAATCTGGATGAGGGGATTCCTTTTTATAATGCATGGTTCTCTATTGTGCGACTTAACTAATGTATGGTTTCTGTAACCAGTCTCTTAATGATGGATATTTTGGGTTATTTTTCTAGTCTTTTGCTGTTACAAAATATAGAGTAATAGTAGCCTGTATACATATTTTACTGTGTTTTCACCAGCCTGTCTTAGGGGTATTTCCTTAGCAGTGGGATTGCTAGGCCAATTGAACTTGACATTGCCAAATTCCCCTCTGTGGGAGCTGCCCTCTCCTGTGTTTCCCCGAGTGGTGCATTAGAAAACTGCTCATCCCTCATCCTAGCCCACAGAATGCGCTGTCAGGCTTCTGGATGCTTGCCAATAGGACAGGTGAAATGGTATTTGTATGTAATTCCAATTTGTATTTCCTTTATGTGTTTCACTAGTTTCAAAGGACACAAAGATAGAGAAGATGAGTGGAAGGGTGAATATGTTTTTGGATTTGGTGTTACACAGTGTTTGACTCTCTAGGTTGTAAGCTTCATGAGGACAGGACAGTGGTTATTTTGAATAAGGGAGGTACTCGCCATTGTGCACTGTGAATGAATGAATGAATGAATGACATAAAATCTCCCTCCTGCCTATCTCTTTTTTTTTTTTAATTTTATTTTAAAGACAAAAGAATGGAGACATATGAACCAGAAAAGCCATAAACAATACAGAAAACACAAAGTTATACAGAATATAGTAGGGAATTAGAACTGGATGTTGTATTACATAGTTATCTTCACATTAGTTAACACAAAAACATTAAAGGAAATACCAAATTATAGATAAGAAAGTAGGGAATTTGCACTGGATGCTGTATAATATAGTTATCTTCACTTCTGCTAATACAAAAACGACTGAGGAAATACAGAATTATAGAGAACATAGAAGGGAATTAGCTCTGGATGCTGTCCTACATAATGTTACCTTCATCTTTGTTACTCAGGTTACACAGATGATGGCCCTTTTGATCAGTTCGTTTTTTCTCCTCCCTCATCTCCGTTGCCCTACTACTCAATCAGTCATCTTCCCTGTGATAATAACTGTACTCCTGGGTTTATCTATATCCTTGGACTCTCACCTTGGGAAGAGATATAGCTGCCTCAGACTATACTATGACATACAGGGGTGTATACAAACTGCCATGGTCGGAGGTGGGAAAGCACATATGCTCACAGCGGACCACCCGGCTCCACCCTGTCGTCGTGCTATGGGTGGGGGCCCTCCTGCCTATCTCATAGTGCTACTGGGGTCCGTGCAACTCCTTACGTTCACCTATCTCCACACTCAGAACCTAGAAGTAGGTGAGCTGCTCAGACATCTAAATTAAGTGCTGAGTTCAAAGCAAACAAAACAATCAAAGATGAGACTTTCCTAATGCTGTGATCATGAGGTTAATGGCTGACCCTGTATAACTGAGATGTGAGGCAGGGTACAGCAAGACAATGTTCCTACTTTGCTAACTGATCTGGAGAAGCCAGCTCAGCCAGGCAAACATTATGCAGCAATGATGAATTGCATGACTGAGGGAAGGAACAACTTCTCTGTGAATCCTTTCCCTGTTCATTTCATCTCATTCAGATCCAAGCTCCCAGAATTGACAGAAACTTCGTGGCTCATCAGGGCTGTGATTCCACGTAGCCATCCTCATGCTCTCTCAGTCTGTGTGTGGCTGCCTGGAAGAACATGGTCCCCTTACTGCAAGCAGACCTTGCTCCTTGGGGATAAGCTGAGTCTAAGCTCTCACTGATACAAAAACCATGCTGTCTTTTTTATCTGCAGTGTCCCTTTAAAAGGCACATTGTGGTAAATGGGCTGGTTGCTAATGGGCTGTTGACAAGTGAGTGGGTCATGAAAGGGTTAAATTAGACTCCACTGTGAGAGGAAACAGGAGGCGGGGCTTAGTTGAAGGCTGTGTGTCACGTGGCTCCTCAGGGTATGAGATTCATGTCTCTATCTAGTCCCTGGCCCCTTCCTGTCTTGCTAGTTCCCTTTCTCTCTTCTTCCCAGTTGCCAAGAGATGAACTGCTCTGGTTTACCAACCCCTGTTGCCATGGTGTTCTGCCTCACCTCCAGCTACCAGCATTAGAATCATCTGACCATACACTGAAGGCTCTACACCATGAGCCAAAATAAACCTTTCCTCCTTTAACTTGATTTTCTCAGATATTTGGTCACAGTGAGAAAGAACTGACCAACACAGAGCTCTTCAGGTAAAAGAAGGGTTCTCTGGTGGGTTTTTTTTTTTTTTTTGCTTTTATATTTTATCCTTCACTATCAGAAAGATTAGTCTCCTTTACCTTTTCTGCAGTTATATGGCTCCTCACATGAAAGATGATTCCTAAATTTCCACTCCTTCTTCTGCTACAGATCATCCATCCTTTCTGACTCAAATTCAAAGTTACTGTTGGTTGTGGTGGTGCACGCCTATAATCCTAGCACTTGGGAGGTTGAGTCCAGAGGATGTCTGCAAGTTCAAGGCCAACCTGGATCCTGTCTCAAAAAACAAAGCAAAACAAAACAAAACAAAATGAAACAAAACAGCAAGTTACATTCCTTGATTATATCAAAATTAAGGATTTCTGCCTAATGCAGAAATCATGTACACAATTAAAGGAGAAATAAAAATTTGGGAGAATATATTTTAAGTGTCAAAACCTGACATAGTTCAAGTATCTAAAACATACAAGGAATTTTTACAAATCAATTTTTAAAAAGCAAGGACCCTTATAGACAAACAGGCAAAAGTTAGAAACAGTTTACAAAACAGGAATCCAAAATAATATGCAAATGAAGAAATGTTCATACTATTTAACCAGAGAGATAAGTTAACAACTATAATGAACGACTACTTGCTATTTACCACACTGGCAAAAATAAGCTGGGAGATTGCAAGTTAAGGCAGGTACTATGGTTTCGATCTAAAGCGTTTTCCCAAATTCTCATGTGTATGGAGGGTGATTGGCTCACAGGGATGCAATAGTCACCAGTATGTCCATCTGCTACTAAATTCAGTAGCCAAATGTGCTTTTGAGTGGCGGGGCCTGGTTGGAGGTGAGTCACTGGGAGCATGACCTCGAAGGGTATGTTTTGTCCTTGGCTTCTCTCTTCTCTCTTCTTACCCCACTCTTGCTTGGTGTATGCCATCAGATGAGCAGGTGTCTTCTGCCAAAGCCCTTCCACTGTGCCCTTTCTACTTTACATCCAGCCACCCATGGGCTATGACCATGAACCGAAATGCACCTCTCTTCCTCTAAGTCTAGGGTATCAGGGAAAGTGACTCAACAGCAGAGGCTTAGGGAATACGGGTTCTTACGAGGGTACAGATGGCCGCCCTTTCTTTAGAGTAAGATGGTGGCGCTTGGTCAAATGCACTGAACCTAGGACCAAGAAATCCCGATCTTGGAATTGCCTCCAAAGAAGTTTTCCTGCTAGTCTCTGAGGGGAAATGTATGAGAGTGCTTGTCACAGCATGGCTTATGGGAGCTGAGAGCTGGAGGAATGATTAAATAAAATAAAGAGTAGTAGGGATCTCAGTGCAGCACTGAAAAGTCATCCAAGAGAGGTATGGTGAGTTTTTGTTATTTGCACTAAATCTGTTCTGTGAAGTGTCTGCAAACACCCAATTAGCAAATACTAAATTGTTGTTCCTGGGGGAAATACAGGGTTAGTCTCTATGAGCCTCTGTCACAGTATTGATAAACTTATTTTATGTGTATATGTTTTTTAAAACCCTTATTGAGTATACATTTTTGATTCATTGGCATTGAACTCACGGCAACACCACTGGAATGTAGGTCCAAGCAAAGATTCCTGAGCGCATGTATCCCCTCTGGGGTGTACCCCAGCCTTCTTGTGCTGAGGAAAGCTAGAATGCACTTCAACACTGTCCTTAGGGGTCATTATACATAGTGAAATTGCCAAGAACACAAAATGGGAAAATGTGGCACTAACTGGCCTGTGGAAAGGACATAGTGTACAGCATGAGAGCAGAAAAAAGGTCTGACAGCACCTTGCTGCCTCTCAGCCGGAACCTAGGCCACTCAAAGTTTTCCATGGTCTGTGCTTGTGAAGAAGTGACCATGAAAGGGCTACAGTTATTGATTGTGAGGTTCAGATAAATTTTACCAAGTAGAAAAATTCACAAACACAGAATCCATGAATCATGAAGGTGAACTGAATGCTCACACCCTCCTTTGGTTCTTAAAATAGAATTAAATGAAAGAACAAGAGTGGTAGCACACTACCATTTATGTCAGAATATACACAAAGAAACCACACATAATTTTCCAGAACTCGTGCAAATTGAAGGACACTCATCCATTAAGATGCCGTCTCCTGGGTGGGGAGCAGAGACACAAAGGAATAAATGAACCAGCAAGTAAGATGAGGCACATTAGTGTGTCCTGAATGCAAGACACGATGATCTTGGGCCTCTCCACAAGCAAGGTCTGAACTGGAATCACTCTTCCACTCTCTCCCCAACTCTCTGAATCTCCTGATATATCTTTACTGACTTGTTCCCAGCCACCTCCTTTCTCCTACTCTTAGTGGAAGGCCTGTAATTTCTATTGAGCTCTCTTCCCTTCAGGCTGAGATTCTTGAGGGGAGCAACTTTGTCTTTCATGCCTGTTATAGTTTGGGTCTAAAGCAGCCATCTCTCTCTCTGTCTGTCTCTCTCTCTCTCTCTCTCTGTCTGTGTGTCTCTGTGTGTCTCTGTCTCTGTGTCTGTCTCTCCATCTTCCTCCACCACGCCCTCCCTCCATAATGTAATGTTTCCCCAGAGGCTCGAAAGCAATGGACCAACCAACTATGGGTCAATACCTCTAAAACTATGAGCCAAAATAAACCTTTCCTTTTTTCAAGTGTATCATCTCAGGTATTCTGTTACAGTAACTCAAAGTTGACTAATACATTCTCTGAACATGATGATTTGATCACAGTTTCTGGTATATTGTAATTATTTCCTTGCTTGTGTTTTTTCATACCCTATCTCTTGAAAAAGGATTTGCCATCACTAACAATGAAAGCTTCCTATATCTACTTGCTGTACTTGCTGAAAGAATAAAGGCATTCATAGCCAAATGGGAAATATCCACAGTTTTCCATCACATTTTGATCTCCTCAGGATGAACTCTAATAATCATATTAGTCATAGAAGGGCGTGCCCTCTACAGAGCAAAGGAAATTTTCCTGTGCCTTCAACTATTACCCGCACAACTGATAATACAAGCCGACACTGCATTTGCTTTCTGGATATGTAGTGTGGATTCACGTTGAGCTTGTGCCAAAACAAACTATCCATGTCTTTTTCACATGAATCACATCTCTGTTTTGCATTTGTGTGTGTGTGTGTGTGTGTGTGTGTGTGTGTGTGTGTGCATGCGTGCTTTAAATCATTGGTTCTTTCACTATGTTTTTCCCTTTTTGGTACTGAGAATCGACTTCAGATCTTGTGCTTACCAGGCAGGTGCTAAGCCATATCCCCAGCCCTAGACCATTGATTCATAACATACTTAATTGGTTTGCATCTCATTTCTGTCTTCCAATATATCACTCATTTCTCCCAGTTCTGTGTCACCTGGAAATTGGTAAGAATGCTTTGAATTGCCTTCAATTGTTGAAAAAGACCAGGATGTCTGAATAAGCTCTGTGACAGGCAGCGCTCGTCTCTGTAAACACTTCTGTGAATTCTTGCAGACAAGCCATACCTATCTCCTGTCACTGAGATTGAATTTCTCTTTGCGTCTCTGTTTTTCACTCTTCTCCTACTGCCATGAGAACTTTGTAAATGTCCCCTGAAATCCAAATATATATCATCCACCTGGATCTCAGTGTGGTTTTGTATCCCTGAGACATGGAGATGGAAGCATATGTTGGCTGCTGTTATATACCTTGGTACATCACAGGAGGAAAGAGAAGATGAGAGTGCTCATGTGAATGCAGCTGTCCCTTATCATCCATGGGAGACAGGCTCTGAGATCCTCACTGAGACCAAGATTCAAGGGTAGTCAAGATGCTTGTATAAAATTGCACAGCATTTGCATGGACCCTACCTTCATCCTTTCATACACAGTACTTCAAATTATCTCTAGATTACTTATAATATTTAGTACAATATAGTTGCCCTGGAAATAGTTATTATACCATATTGTCTAGAGAATAATGACAGAATGAAGCCTGTACGTGTTTAGAACAGATACAACTTCTAAAAATTATTTTTATTGGTGGGTGGTTGAACCCACAGATGCAGAACTTGCAGATAAGGAGACTGATGGCTCCAAGTGCATTCTCACCAAACCCTCACCAACAGTCGCACTCCAGACGAGCGGACAGTCAGTGACTGTGCCTTCACTCAAACCCAGGGCTCCTGACCCCACACACAAAGAGCTTTAAAAGTACCTCAACAGTTTAAGGGAGAACATGCTAGTTCCTAGGGACGGCACCCTGCTTGTTAAATGAACCTGCACTAGAATGTTGTTGGAGCTTCACATAATTTGGGAAAAACTGAAGCCCAGAGAGCATTCATGGATTTTAAATAAGTCAGGTCTCTAGACCAGACATATTATCTTCTAGAACACAAAAATAACATGTGTATACTGTCTTGGAAACACAGTAGGCAGGCACTTTTGAAGTAGTCTATGAAGGCTTTCTGCAGAATAGTGGAGTTCTTTGAGGTCTCTTAAAATCGAGGAATTGGAGCCCCAGTACAGAACATGTATGGGATATTCTGGATAAATGTTCCTTCCAGTATCAAAGGGCTCACTCTGGCTCATCTAACTAGGCAAGCTGGGTCCTGGGGCTTTGAAGATGTTACAGGGACACCTCTCAGCTCAGCCACATGGCCAATTCCCTTCTCAAGAAAGCTTCTCAGAGGTAGGTAGCAGCAGCTCTTGCAGTCTTAATGGGGAAAGAGGTCTTCTTTGCCTGTCATTCCAGAAATGTCCCAGTGAGGGCTCATTGGATCTCCTTGAATAGATTTGATAGATTTAGCAAATCAAAGTATAGAATGTTCTGTTAGATTTGAATTTCACATAATGAACACATAATTTCTCAGAGTGTGTTTCATGCAATATTTGGAATGTACTGGTATGAGAGACTACCTGCATTCTAAATTTAAATTTGGATTAATAGGCATGCTATATCTTTTCTGGCAACCCTATCCTCACACCAGCCCTTGTGGTTAGGTACACAGGAGTTTAACTGATTTAGCTTGAGTTGAGTGGTCATACCCTGGATCCCAGACGTATGGTCAGCACCCCCACCACTATCAACACAGACTGGGAGCAAGAAACAATCAGATTCAGCCATGCTTATGGGTGAGGAAAATGCATTGGTAGGCAATTTCATTGTTGTGCATTCAAGATAGAGTGCACTTACACAAACCTAAAAACTTATTCATTTGATGTGGCTTCTCGACACAATCAAGAGACATAGTAAACAGAAGATGTGTAACGCTGCTGTCCATGGAACCCAGCACATTGTTGAGACAGAAAGCTAACAGAAGTTTGACGTGGATTATCACTTGCTCAAGTGATCACTTGTTTGCTAAAGAGCAAACAAGCTACAGGAATAGACAGAGGTATACAGCTGAGGCAGGGAGTTGATAAGATATTGAAGTAAACACCTGATAGAAACAAGTGGGCTTTTTGGGTGACAAAGTGGGAAAGAAAGTAAATGGTTTGGCCAGAGAAGACAACATGGCTGAATAGAGGAGAAGTCTCATTCAGAGGTACTCAGAGAAATTCAACTAAAACACAGGGAATTGGAAAAAAGGGAGGGACATACACCCTGAAACTAAAATGTGACATAAGAGATGAATAGATCAAGTAAGGCACAAATAAAGGACTTAATAAAATGGCCAGCCAGCCAACCCAGCATATAGACAACTGCCTGCCATACTTGGAATCTTAAAAGAAGAAGAAGAAAAGGATATACTAAAATAGTGTGCTTAAATCAAGCCATACAGGATAGACCTGGGATATAATGTCCCCTGCCTCTTCTGCCTTCCTCCAAACAGAAGGTGCTAACCTCCAGCAGTAAATTCTGCCAAGATGAAATGCTCCCTCCCTGACAGATGGCAAGTTTTTCTTTTTCTCATTTTTCCTTTCCTTTCTTTTTCTTTTCTCCTTTTCTTTATTCTTTTCTTCCCATTCCCTTTGTGCAACAGAGCACTAACTGTATCTGCCAGAAAAAAGATTAAAGACTACAGGGTGCATAGTAAATGGAACAGCTAACCCCACCCCCACAACCTGTGGTTAGAGAGGTACAGGGAATTAAACAGCCTTGCACCTTGGGACTATGCAGCCCTGGGCTGTCCCCATGCTGCTGGGGTGGGAGCAGACAGACATCTAACAAACCCCCACCCCCCCGTGCTGCCTGAGGAAGTTACAGATTACAGCAGAGGTGGGTAGCAGCAGAACTTGTAAAGCAATGAACGGGAAGTTAGCACCCCACCTCAGGAGAGGAGTAGGAATTGGGACTGAACATCCTTGGACTGCAACAACAAGAGCAGAGGACCAGACCACATCACAGTGTCGTCCCCTCCCCCCCCCCTGCAAGACACGACTGAAAGGATGGAGGCTTGCTAGTGGAAAAGGAGCACAGCAGGCTGGGCAAGGACCAAGAGGAGGAAAAGTTGCACAGGACTGGGAACAGCGCCATCTCTGTCTGAAAACAACACTGCAACTGGGAGAGACACTGCCAAGAGAAACAGCGTAAGGAGTAGGAGGCTGCTAAGGGACATACAGATGGTGCTTGCTGAAGACTGGCCCAAAGACCCCTACATCTGGAGGCCAGGATCAGCCTCAGATCCAGCACAAACCCTACTGCAAGTTTGGCAGTGTTAAAATAAAACAGTAGTTTTGGACTCTCAGTGGACACACGTGAATTCTGTTTTTGTTTTTTGTTTTTTTTTTCTTCCTTTTTTGATGATTTGTTTCCCATTCCTTTTCCTTCTTCTTTTGTTCTTTTTTGGTATTTTACCTATATTTTTGTTCTAATCTATTCATCGTCTTTCCCCTTTCCTCAATTTACCTCCCTAGACTTAATCATATTTTCAAATGAGTGAAAACTTTCTCTAATTTTTCTGGTCAACCTCATAACCTCTTGGTTACTCCCTTATTCTTTCTCTGCCGCCCCCCTCTCTAGGCCCCAGAGCTTGCGTGATCATCCTTCATTCTCCAGCCTGGTTCTGACTTTATTTCTTTTCAGTTATCTCTGTTCTATACACTGCCCTTCTTAAATTTCCTCATCACAAGCTAAAACTACTCTTTCAAGGGGAAACTCCTTGTATACAATTGCTGCCAATTTATGATTGCTTTTGCTATATAACTATAGATTTCACTTCTATTGTTAAAGGTACAAAATTAATAGTTACCATAGTTGGTCATTTTCTAAACTGTGCTTGATGCTATGGTTAGTGCTAATTATGTTACTTTAGCCAGGATCTCACATCTGTTTTAATCAGTTGTTCTCCCTTCTGTAACAATACTGGAAACTTCTGAGGTAATAACCTAGCTGCACCCCAGCACCAAAGGACAGGATACTGAGCCAAACAGATACCAAAATCTCACTCTTAACTAATTGGAAAGGTAAGATCTTGGTACAGACACAAACCAAGACCCTCCTACACACTGAAGAGCAAGCCTTATCTAGAGAGGACTTGACACTAGTGATAAAGCTGCCTACTACAAAAACTTACAAGGATAAACACAGAAAGCAAAATAAAAATTTTTTAAATAGAAAATGAAAAGACACAGAAGTAAATGCAACCTCAGACCTCTGTTCACCCACAACAAATCCAGGAAGCAATGAGACAGAGGAAAATGGAAGACACACACCTGACATTTCTGAAATGGTAGCAATTAAAGTAAAGATACAAATCCACGAGTTTATAGAGGAAATCAGGTCAGAAACAATCTCTCGGGTAAAGAAATAAATGTCCACATTCATAAAGGAATTGCTCAGTGAACCTAGAGTGGACACGTGAAAATAGATGATGATAGGAAGAGGGCGGGAGTCACGAATCATCAATACAGGAGAGAAATAGAATGCATGAGACAGATTCGAACAAATATCCAGGAAATGAAAAGTTCCCTTGAAAGCTGGCAAAACTGTTTCAATGAAACTGAAGACAGACTTTCGGACTTTGAAGACAGGATCTCAGCTAGTGACCTTGAAAGGAAAGATCTCATGAAAATAGCAAAAGATCAGGAAATAACAATTCAATAGCTACAAAATGACACAAAGAAAAAGAACGCAAGAGTAATTGATGCCAATTCAAATGCAGGTGTCAACACAAATGACATAAAAAACTACTTGAGGAAATAATAGCAGAAAATTTCCCAAGTGTGGAAACTGACGTACAGTTAAGGGAAGCATATAGAATTCCAATTAGCCATAACTAAGATAAATCTGCACCCAGGCATATAGTAATCAGGATCCCAGAAATTCAGCAAAAGAACAGAATATTATAAGCCATGAGAGAAAAAAAACAGATTACCTATGAGAGAAAACCGGTCAGAATCATGGTAGATTTCTTAACACAAACCTTTAAATCAAGAAGAGCTTAGATTGAAGTATTTCAAATCATGAAAGAAAATAACTTCCAACCCAGATTGATGTACTCTGCAAAGCTAACTTTCAAAATTAATGGAGAAATAAGATACTTCCATGACAAAGAACAGCTGAAGAAATTCATGACCACCAAAGCAACACTACAAAGGGTACTGAAAGATATTCTAGACAGAGATAAAAATGACTGCAATTCCAAGAACAGCACAAAGAAACCACCAAGCAGGGTAAGCAGTTTAAACAGAGGGAGAAAGTAGGGAATCAACAGCAGGAAAATAACACAATAAAGATAAGCTAATACATATCAGTTATAACCATTAATGTAAATGGCCTTAATTCACCAATCAAAAGAAACAGACTGGTAGAATGGATCAAGAAACAAGGTCCAACAATATGCTGTATGCAAGAAACACATTTAACTCAAAAAGAAATTCATAGACTAAAAGTAAAAGAGTGAAAAACAATACTCCAAGTGACAGGAACCCAGAAAAAAGCAGGCATAGCTGTTCTGTTTGCAGACAATATGAACTTCAAATGAAGAATGATCAAAAGAGATAAACAAGGTCACTACATACTTCTAATAAGAAAACTTTGAGAGGAAGAGGTAAAAATCATAAATATATATGTACCAAATATGGGTGCATCCAACTATATAAAGCAAATAATAATAGACATGAAAAATTAAATATGGAATAACACAATTGTAATGGAGGTCCTTAATACCCCACTGTCACAAATAGATAGATCAACCAAACAAAAAATCAGCAAAGAAATGTCCAAACTGAACCAAACCTGTGAACAAATGGATTTCGTAGATGTTTACAGAGTGTTCCACCCAACAACATCAGAATACACATTCTTCTCAGCTGTACAGGGAACATTCTTTATAATAGACCATATACTAGCCCATAGAACATGCTTAAGTAAATGCAAAAGAGTTTAAATTATCCCATACATTATCTGACCATAGTGCAATGAAATTGGAAATGACAAAACTGCAAAAACTCCACAAACACATGGAAATTAAATAACACGCTCCTGAACAACGAATGCATCACAGATGAAATTAAATAAAAAAGTCAAACAATATCTACAATTAAACAAAAAGTCAGATACAATATTCCAGAACTTGTGGGACACAGTGAAAGCAGTCCTAAGACAAGAATGTATAGCAGCAAAGGCTCATATCAGGAAAACATAATGAGCACAAATAAACAAGCTAGTGTTACACCTCAAGCTACTAGAAAACGAAGAGAAAGTTAAACAACCAAAGCCTATTGAAGGGAGAAAATTATAAAGATCAGAGTAGAAATTACCACAACTGAGACTAAGAAAGCAATACAAAAAATTAGTGAATTGAAGAATTGATTCTTTGAAAGAATAAATAAAATTGATAAACCTTTAGCTAATTTTATCCAAAAAAAAAAAAAAGGAAAGAAAAAGTCAAACTTATGCAATGAGGAATGAAAAGCATGAAATCACCAAAGTCCCTGTGGAAATTCAAAAGTTCATCAATACTTACTTTAAAAATCTTTACTCTCATAGGATGGAAAACACAGAAGAAATGGACAGATTCCTAGATATGTATGAATTACCAAAGCTGAAACAAGAATATATAAAAACCTGGAATCACCCATTATCAGCCAATGAAATTGAAAATGTAAGTTAAAACTTACCAACAAAGAAAAGCCCAGGTCCTCATGGATTTACTACTGAGTTCTACAAGAAACTTAATGAAAGATTTAATGCAAATACTCCTCAAACACTTTAATGAAATTGAAAGGGAAAAAATACTCCCTAACTCATTCTTGGAAGCAAATATTACTCTGATACCAAAACCAGAGAAAGACCCAACCAAAAAGAACTACAGGCCAATCTCCCTAATGAACATATGTGCAAAAATCCTCAATAAGATACTAGCAAACAGAATGCAGAAAATCATCAGGAAGATTGTATACCATGACCAAGTGGAATTCGTCCCAGAAATGCAAGGGTGGTTCAACATATGCAAATCGATAAGTGAAATACACCATATCAACAGAGCCAAAGAAAAAATTCATATGATCATCCAATAGATGCAGAAAAAGCTTTTGACAAAGTCCAACATACTCATACTCATTCATAATAAAAATCCTACAAAAATTGGAATAGATGGTCTTCATCTGAATCTGAGAAAAGCCATCTAGGACAAACCAACATTCAGCATCTTACTAAATGAACAAAAACTAACAGCTTTCACTCTAAAATCAGGAGTGAGACAAGGATGTCCACTATCACCATTTCTATTCAACATAGTTCTGTAAACACTAGCCAGAGGAATTTGATAAGAGATAGAAGTAAAAAGAACAAGGATAGGAAAAGAAGAAGTTAAATTATCATTACTTGCAAATGACATGATACTCTACATAGAAGACCCAAAAAACTCCACTAAAAGGCTTCTAGATTTAATAATGAAATTCAGTAGTATAGCTGGATGCAAAGTCAACACTTCAACATCATTAGCATTTCTGTATACAAACAACAAATTCACTGAGAGACAAATTAGGGAATCCACACCCTTCACAATAGCATCCAAAAAAATGATGTATTTAGGAATCAATCTAACAAAGGAAGTAAAAGACCTATATGTTGAAAATTACAGTACTCTCATAAAGGACACTGAAGAGGATATCTGAAAATGGAAAGATATCACATGCTTTTGGGTAGGAAGAACCAACATAATGAAAACAACCATGCTCC
This sequence comes from Dinomys branickii, assembly GCA_004027595.1. Lineage (NCBI taxonomy): Eukaryota > Metazoa > Chordata > Mammalia > Rodentia > Dinomyidae > Dinomys > Dinomys branickii. Next base: position 243,128 of record PVLD010000782.1, read on the forward strand.
CAAAATTGCTGTACAGATTTAATGCAATCCTGATTAAGGTACCATTAGCATACCTCACAGAACTAGAGAAAAAATTCATCTGAAACCAAAAGAGACCTAGAATAGCAAAAGTAATCCTGGGTAACAAGGGCAAGGCAGGATGCATCACAATCCCTGACTTGAATTTACACTGCAGAACTACAGTGATAAAGTCAGCATGGTACTGGCAAAAAGCCAGACCCTGAGGACCAGTGGAACAGATTAGAAGATGCAGACACAACCCCAAACACACTCAGTGGCCTAATCTTCCACAAAGGGGTAGAACATGTTCACTCGATGAAAGGCTCTCTTTTTTTTTTTTTTTTAAGAAAGCCTATTTAATAAATTGTGCTGGAAAAACTGGCTGTCTACATGCTGTAGACTAAAACTAGACCCATGTCTATCAACATGCACTAAACTAAAATCAAAATGAATCAAAGTTCTAAATATTAAAACAAACATTCAATTTACTGGAAGACAAAGTAGAAATCTAGAAGTTATAGGTGTCAGCAGAGAATTCATGACCAAAACCCAGACTGCAAGGGAAATACTTCAAAGAATCAACAACTGGGATCTCTTCTTATTAAAAACCTTCTGCACAGAAAAAGAAATCACCAACAGAATGAAAAGACAACACACAGGGTGGGAAAAAATCCTAGCCAACTGTTCCTCAGACAAAGGACTTCTATCTGGAATATATGAAGAATTTAAAAAGTCAGACACCTCAAATTCAAAGACCCAACCCAAAAATGGGTATCTGAGATGGGTATCTTCTCAGATGAAGAAATACAAATGGCAAATAAACATGGAAAATGTTCAACATCAATGATCATTGGAAAGATGCAAATTAAAACAACCATTCCATCTCACCCCAGAAAAACTGACTGTTATCAAAAAATCAATCAATAACAAATGCTGGTGGGACTGTGGAGAAAAACGAACACTTTATCACTGTTGGTGGAAATGTAGACTGGTGCAACCGCTGTGGAAATCACTGTAGAGAATCCTCAAAAAACTAGGATTAGAGGTCCCATTCGAACCAGCTATTCCCCCACTGGGTATCTTCCTAGAGGAATTAAAGACATCATACCAGACCAATATATGTGCACCCATGTTATAGGAGCAAAATTTGTAATAGATAAATCTTAGAGACAACCCAAATGCCCATCAACCAAGGAATGGATTAAAAAGATGTTGTATCTTTATACAATGGAGTACTACTCAGACATAAAGAAGGATAAACTTGAGACTTTTATAGGTAAATGTATGCAACTTGAACCCACACTCAAGTAAAATAAATCAGACTCACATGTGCAAATATCATATTGTCTCCCTGGTGTGAGAAACTGAAAGAGTAAGTTCTAAAATGTACAACAGATATTGCAAGATGGAAAGAAGTTATTCAAAAGGAAAAAGGATGGGTGAAAGGAGAAAGAACAGTAGGGAAAAGGGAGAAAATGCAAGTCAGTTATACTATGAGTGTCTCTTAGTACATTAAAAAGGAAAGTTTGTGCTAACGTCAACTGGAGAAATTTTTATGCCCATATTTTGTACCCTGAGCAACTACTTTAACAACGTATAATATATTAACTATTGTTATCCTCCTCCTATTTCTTTGTTATGAAATTTTGTTTTACCTTTTTCCCATAAAATAAGACAAATAAAGTAAATGGTTTATTAGGGGAGCAAGTCAATGTGCTCCCTGTGGCAAGGAAGCAAGATGGGGCAAACTAGATACGATCTATGCAAGTTAAGTAACCCCCTCCTGTCCCAAGACCCCCGCACCTCTAAAAAGCATGAATACTGAATCACGTTCCTTGAGACTCCACTAAACATGCTTCCCTGTGCGAGGCTGCTTTGTTTGTTAGAGCAGCTCTCTCTTACCTATGTTTCTTTCCTGTAATAAAGTTATATTATATTATATGTCACCCTTGAAATTAGCCCTCGTACAATTTCTGCCCTATATGTAGCTAAGAACCCATAGTAGCCAGTGTTAGTTTTACACTTTACAGTTAACTTTCTTGTTTCTTTTGTAGTATAGGAAATTGAAATCAGATCCTCACACTCGCTAAGCCAGCACTTTACCACTGAGTTATAGCCCCAGCTCTTTCTAAACATTTTCTTATTTTGAGACAGTTTCACTAAGTTGCTTGGCTGGCTTCAAATTTGCGATCCTCCTGCATCAGCCTCCTGAGTAAGTACAGTTGAGGGCCACTGTGCCAAATAGAACTCTTTTTTTTTTTTGGAAGTAGAAAGACTACATACTAAGGTAATGATAAAAAGTATAGTACAGTAAATACATAAGCCACTCATGGTAGTTTGTCATCATGGTGAAGTATCATGTACTGCATACAATTGTATAGCCTCCCCTTGCGCACCACTGGTGGCATAGCTATGCTTACACCAGCACCACCGCAAACACACATTGCCCTATGACCTTGTGGTGGCAACTACAACATGAGGGAATAGGAGATTTTAGTTCCATTAAAATCTTACAAGACCACCATATACACGCAGTCAGTTGTAGGCGGAAAAGCTCATCACACAGTGCATGTGTAGGCAAGAGAATGAGCAGACAGTGTGCAGACAACTGAAACTGACTACATCTCCCTTCGCACAGCAAGAAGACCGGGTCATGAGTGAAAAGTGATGCTCTGGTAGTTTATGCTTTCCTGTTACCTTCAGTGATGTTGCAGTTTTTCTATCTACTTTTTCTGAGCCCAAGCCACATGTGCACTAGTTCGTAGGCTCCTAGGAAAGAAAGCTATGTTTCTTGTTCACAGTCATGATCCTAAGTAAGCCTTGACACATAGTAGAACCTCAATTAAAAATTGTTGAACAGCCAATGATTAGAGCCCTATGTGTCCTTTACCTTTCCTCCTTGGACAAATTTAATTATCCTTCTAGATTAGATTCTTTGAAAGAGACCTTCAGTGTGCTTTTACATGAACAGTTGTGATACCTTGATAATGATAGCAAGGTTAACCTGCTTAGCTTCCCAGAATCATATAGCCCTGGCTCTCTCACAATGATCTTTGAAAAGCTCATAAATTCCATCTGATAATATCTTGGCAAGAAACATGAGTCCTGTTCATTCTGATTTACATATAAGATAGCTGAGTCAATAGAGGCTGGGCAGTCTAACAATTCCATAAATAGAGTAGATGAACATTGGCAGTTTGCGACACCTTCTCTTTTTCCTTTCCGGTGTTGAAAATGAAACCCAGGGGCTCATACATGGCAGGCCAGCACTGACCACCATGCTATACTCCCCCACTTGAGGTGGCTCACCATCTCCCGGAGAACTCTGTGCTTTTGGTATGCACTGGTAGATTTGCTGTCTGAATGCAGCATCTCAGCTGAGAGAAAGCTGACTAATTCCTCTGGAAATTTGCAGTGTATGAACTTTCATGTATCTGGTAAAATGCAGAGCTGGTGTTTTATTAAAAGAAATCTTTTCTGAAGGCATATTTAAGCATGAAGGAAGGGAAGCTGGAGAAGAAGTTATCAAACTCAGCGTTCAGTGCTGGCTCTGCCCGCTCTCCTAGGTTTTCTCCAGTGACAGAGGAGTAAAGGCAGCTCTACCTGGTGACAGCAGTCTGTGTATGAGCACATCACTTATTCTTCCTTAGAAAAACACAAAGGCCATGTCTGAGAGTTGTCAGGCCATACTCATCCAGCAGTGTATGCTGTTTACAATCATTTTCTGACAAAATGAAATCTAATATCTGGAAGAAAAGACTTCTTGTTCCAATTTACCCCAAAACTTCATATGTACCCCCAAAAGCCTTCTTCATTCCTAGTAAAAAGATGTGCTATTAACTCCATTTTCCAGAGGAAACTTTGACTCATGAATTACTTACCCAAAGTGAAACAGAGTAACTGGGAGAGGTGGAATTTCAAACCAGCAGGTTCTAGTTCTGAGCACTGGGCTATGTCTAGGACACCAGCATGTTCCTCCAGGGCAGTAAGGAGAAAGTGAACTCGTGGGGTTGAAATGATGTGTGCCCCCATGGACACCGCGTAAACACATCCACTTGCTGTTAAGTCTCACCTTGGGCAGGACAGCTGCTCTTGCCGTGAGCTTTTCTGATGGAGGCCAGGCTGGTGGGCTACATGGCCTTGAGGATACACTACTCTACATGATAGCCATGTGTCTTGGTTACTTTTCTCTCGTTGCTGAGACAAAATACCCAAAGCCCAAAATGAAGAAAGGAAAGGTTTATTTAGCTTACAGTTTGTGGAGGTTTCAGTCCATACTTGGCTGTCTCAGAGACAGAGTGGCACATGGCAGAGGACAAACTGTTCACGGCAGCAGAGCACAGCAAAAACCACAAGCAAAAAGAGCGGAATGGCTGCAAGCAGCCTCCTTTTCTCCCGTACATTGTAAACAGCCTACCCCCACCCAGGGGTCGTGAAACTCTCACATAATCTCCATGCCCTCCTCTTCCACAGGCTCAGGATGTTTACAAAAGAAGCACCCCAGCTTCCTCCTGAGTCACTCAGCTAAATCTCTAGATTCCCCAAGTTGACACAATGTATCAACCATAACACC
>PVLD010000783.1:0-238695 GCA_004027595.1 Dinomys branickii
CTGTCTGACTAAATTTGCATGTCTGTATATGGGTCCATACATCTACAATTCGAAGATATCAATGGATAAAGCAACAACTACTGTTGAGACCATATCACCTTGTCTATAGACTAGTTGTGATTGTACTATTTTCTATGATAATGGGTGTCTGTTTGTCAATATGTTTTTGTACTTTTATGTTTCTAAAATAAAAAAAAAAGAAATTTAAGGCATTTATATTAATTTGGTACAGACATGAAGAAATAAAAACAGCTGGATCAGAGCATATGCACCCTAAAAATTGTGACAGAAACTGCTAAATTCACTTACAATACAATTCATTGTTATACTTCCTCCAACAGTAAGTACTATCTTCTCACACATATCCACCAACATTTGAAATTAGCAGTGTTTTATCTTTTAAACTGACAAACATAAATTTATGCATTTATGGTATACAAGGTGAAGTTTTGAAATATGTATACACTGTGAGGTGGCTAAATTAAGCTAATTAACATATTTATTACCTCACATGCTTATTTTTATTGTGATAACAACATTTAAAACTTACTCTCCTAGCAGTTTTCCAACATACAATGTGTTCTTATTAACTACTGTCACCATATTGCATAACAGAGTTCTTGAATTTATTTCCCCCAATTGAAATATTGTATACTTTGAGCAACATCTTCAAAATCTCTCATCCCTTTCCTCCCAGTTCCTGGTAACCTTCACTGTAGTCTCCTCTCCTATGAGTCTACCTTTTTTAGACTCCAAGTGGAAGCGAGAATAGGCGGGATTTATCTTTCTGTGCCTGGTTTATTTCACTTAACATAGTGTTACCCAGGCTCTCATCCATGGAATCACCCCTGCCAGAATTTTCTTCTTATTTTTAAAGACTGTATTCAGAGTGTGCATATGTGTGTGTGTGTGATTTTCTTTACCTCTTCATCCATTTTGCTGCTTCCATATCTTGGCTACTGGACACAATGTTGCCATAAACACAGGAGTGCAGATATCTTTTGAACACACTGATTTTATCTCCTTGAGTATATAATCACTAGCAGGATTTCTGGATCATCTTCTAGTCCTATTTTGAATTTTGGTGAGAAATTTCAATACATTTTTCCATGATTTCCACCAGCAGAGTAAAAGAATTCTATCCATTATTTTCACATTCTCCTGACACTTATCTTTCATAATTTTGATGATATTCATTATATCAGGTAAATCTGATGTCTGATTGTAGTGGTAATTTTCATTTCCTTGGTGAATTGTGGTGTTGAGCATTTTTTCATATACTTTTTACCCATTTGGAGGTATTTCTATAAGAAATGTGTAGTCATATCCTTTGCTAATTTTAATTGGGTTATTCATTTTCTTATTATTGAGTAGACTGAATATATATTTTAGATATTAGCCCTTTATCTATGGTGTGCAGAAGTCTGCTCCTGTTCCAGAAGTTGTCTCTTCACTCTTTGCTTTGCTGTGTAGAAGCCTTTTAGTTTGACATAATTCTTATTATTCTACTCTTGTTCTTGTCTCCTGTGCTTTAGGGTTCATATCTGTCATGGTTTTTAGCTAACATCCCCCAAGAGTCTCATGCTGTCATTGGCAGAGTTTTTGAAAGTTGATGGAATCATGGGGCACTGTAGCAAACTGTAACACTGAGAAGTGAAGGCTGGTCAGAGTAGATAGGTCACAAGAAGTGTGACCAAGAAAGACGTATTTCCCTTTCCAGATTGCACCTCTTCTCCCTCTCCCTGCTTTCTGTCTGCAATGATGTAGCATCACTTCCTCTGCCATATGCCTCTACCATGCTGTTTTACCTTTAGAACCAGACAAACACAGACTGTAATATGAGCCATAATAATCCTCTCTTCCTTTAAGTTATGGGCACCAAGTATTTGTTCCAGTAACAAGAAAGTGACTAAAACAGACTTTGACTCTGGGAGTGGGGTCCCTGCTCTGACTACCTGGCCATGTGGTTTAGAAACCTTTGGAGCTTGTATGCGGGAGTAGTTTGGAAAGGTCTGGAGATGCCAGCTAGAGAAGCTCTACAGTGTTATTAGGTGAACTTAATGAGAGCTACTTTTCAGTGCTCAGATGACCAGAGTGCTGATAAAAAAAAAAAAAAGCAGATGTTAAAAGCCACACTCAGGAGGTTTCAGTTGCAAACAGAAACTCCACTGGCAATTGTACTCCAGACCACATGTACTATGGTCTTGTAGAAAATTTGTCCACATTTTATTTGTGTACTGAGGCTTTGCAGGATACTGAGATTAATGGCAATAGAATAATTATTCTGGTTAAGGAAATTCCAAATGTTCTTTCTGTACTTGGATGCTGGTTGCTGTTTCCAGCCAAGTTTATTGGGAGCAAAGAGGCCATTTGAAAAGTTATCAGACAGCTAAGAAAACCCCAGGTCAGATTCACTGACAGATTCACTGCCAAATTCTGTAAGAACCTTAGAGAAGATCTGAGACCAATTTTCCTCAAACTGTTTAATGAAGTCAAAAGGGAAGCAATACTCCCAAAACTATAGACCAATCTTTGGAATAAACATCGGTGCAAAAATCTTCAAAAAGATTCTGCCAAACAGAATGCAGCAAATTATCAGAAAGATCATAGTGTAAGTAATCATGTAAGGAGATCATGTAAGAAAGATTCATTCCAGGAATTCAAGGATGGTTTAACCTTGCACATAAGTAAATATAATTTGCTACTTACACGGAAGCAAGGATAAAAATCACATGACCAAAACCAATTGAGAAATAAATGGAGAAAAAGCATTTGACAAAAATTCAGCATCCATTGATGACTGAAAAATACTAAAGAAAATAGGAAGAGAAAGTCTTAATCTGATAAAAGCCATCTACTGCAACTTATGGCCAATATCATACATGACAGAAAAAAATCTGAAAGCTTTCCCTCTAAAATCAGAAATAAGACAATGATGTCCACTATCATCACTTCTGTTCAACACAGTTCTCAAAATAATAGCTACAGCAATTAAACAAGAGAAAGAAATAAAAGTGTTGCAAACAAGAGAGAAGTCCAATTATTCTTATTTGCAGATAACATGATCCTCTATGTAGAAGACCATAAAAACTCTACCAAAGAACTCCTAGAACTAATAACCAAATTCAGTAGCATAGTACAATATAAAGTCAACACTCAAAAATCAGCAGTGTTCCTATTCACCAAAACAAACTCACTTAAAGGGAATTTAGGGAAATAATATCTTGCATAATAGTATCAAGAAAAATGAAATACTTAAGAATTAACCTAATCAAGGAAATGAAAAACGTCTACAATAAAACTATAGCACTCTGAAAAAGGAGAACATAAAGGGTATCAGGAATGGAAAAATAGCCCCTGTTCCTATCCAGGAACATATCCAATATGATTAAAATGGCCATATTTCCAAAAATGTTACATATTGAATGCAATCCAAATCAAAATACCAATAATATTTCTTACTGAAAGTGAGAAAGTAATCCTAAAATTCATATGGAATGAGAAGAGACCTGGACATGCAAAAGCTCCAAGTGAAAGGCAGGGAGCATCGCAACCTCAGACCTGAGCTCCTGCTACAAACCTACAGTCATCAAAACAGCAGAGATTGGTAAAAAAAGACTCGTGGGTCAATGGAATGGAATAGAACACAGAAACAACTTCAGGCATACTGAAGTACATTCTCTCTGACACAGGAACCAAATCCCTTTGCTCAATGAAAGATAGCCTCTTTGACAAATGGCAGAGAGAAAACTGGCTATCCACACGCCAAAAATTGCACTTAGACCCACATCTCTCACCATACACTAAACTGAAGTTAAATTGATCAAATATTTCAATATTACAATAGAAATACTTAATCTAGTGGAAGAGAAAATACATAAAATTCTCCAAGACATAAGTGTAGGAAAATATTTTCCAAATAAAAACCCAAGTTTTTCAAAATATAATACTAAGAATCAACAAATGAGCTCATATTAAATTAAAAGGCTTTTGCACAGCAAAGGAAACCACCAACAAAGTGAAGACAAAGCCTCCAGAATGGGAAAAATTTTTGGCAGCTACTCCTCAGAAAAAGGACTAACATCCAGGATGTATAAAAAAAAAAAAAAAAAAAATTAGATCCTCTAAATTTAAAGACCCAATCCAAAAATGGCAAAAATGGGCATCTGAAGTAAATAGACACTTCTCAGTTAAAGAAATACAACTCATCAATAAATATATGGAAAAAATTCAATATCACTTGCCATTGAGAAATACAGATTAAAACAACATTAAAATTCTATCTCTTCCCAGAAAAAAATGGCTACCCTCAAGAAATAAACCAGAAACAACTGCCAGCAAGACTGTGGGGAGGATGGAACACTTGTTGGTAGGAGTGTAAACTCATGAAACCACTATGGGAATCAGTATGGAGATTCCTCCAAAACCTCAAAATAGAAATTCCACTTGACCCAGTTATTCCCAAAAGAGTTTAAAAGATCATACCATAGTGTCTCTATACCCATGTTCATAGCACACAACTCATAACAGCTAAACCTTGAAAACAGCCTGCATACCCATTGACAGATGTGATAAAGAAAATAAGATATTTATACACAATCATGTACTACTCTGCCATAAAGAAAGATAAACTTGAGGCATTCATAGAAAAGTGGATGCATCTTGAGATCATAATCTTAAGCAGTCAGGTACACAAGCTTTAATATCATACGGTTTTCATATAAGGAAACCTGATGTTCACGCTTATATAAATAAAGTGTGAAATAAAAGATAGATAATAGAAAAACAAGAGATAGAAAAAGTAACTATATTCTAAGTATGTTTCTGTTGTTAGTCTCTAGTTTCACTCTAACATGTGAGAGTTCACTTTCCAGCGTTTCCATTTCTTTGGATATGTTAAAGTATTTATTGTTATTGTGAGCATTGCCTATCCTGAATAATAGATAAATAAATGAATATATAAGTTTCTAGAATAGGAAAATCTACCTTAGTGGTTGCCTAGATTTAGAGGAGGAGCAATTAGAAGAGGATTGCTAGTGGGTAGAGAGTGTTGCATTGGACTAACTATAACATTCTAAATTGAATGTAGTCCTAACTTTGTCAATACACTACCATCTCCTGACTCAAACACTTTAAGTTTATAAATTGTATAGTATGTAATTGTTCAAAAACCTGTTTTTTTAAAAAAAAAAAAGGCTTCCAGTTTCCTCAGGAAAAGAGGGATTGCAAGGCTTTGACTGAGGAGAGCTTAGGTTGTTGAAAAGTTCAATACTAAAAAGTTAAGTACTTTGACTCAGGGCAATAGGAAGGACGAGAAAGTGACTTTGCACTGAAAATACAGTTGCAGGGAAAATAGCTCATTTAGATTCAGCTAGGAGAAATTTTCATGGAGCTCAACCTTCCAGGTAACCAGAGGCCTCTGCAGCCATGTTACAAGAAGTCCTGGCTACTCACAAGCTGTTGGCTCATATTGGCATTACCCATACATGTTGGTTTTATGGGCATGCATCATGCATGAATTGTAGAACCAGAGAGACTTCCATGCACATTTCAGGAGTAGGCCTGGGAGGACAGGCAGTGTGGCCCTGAGAGGGCAACACGTGATGCTATGACAGCAAAGCCAAACATGCTGCAGAGACCCTGAGAAACTGTAGACGCCAGGAACATGAAATGTCTGTTGAGAAGGCCACAGGCAATGAGTGGAGCCTGCCCAAGGAAAAGGCCACTGGGGCTTCATCAGGCAGTGCCACCCGAGCCATTTGGAGTTTGCATCTCACTGCACCTTGTCCTGGGTGCTGGACATGACATGGCTGATGTGGCATGGGTGCCTCCATTTTGTTTCTGGGTTTCATTTTAAAAGTCACTTAAACTCCAGATGAACTTACTCCTCTCCTTCCACCTCTCCTAAAAATTTATCTGATTTGCTTACTAGTTCGAAGATGATTTTTGAGAAACCTTTAGGTTTTTCAGTACTTAAAATCATATGATTTGCAATCAAAAACAATTTAACTTTTTCCTTCCCAATTGAAATTTTTTGTTTAAAGTTTTACTTTTTAACTTTATGATAAAGCAAAATTTAATGAAAAATTAAAAAGAATAATAGTTAATACACCATGAATCATTATGTGCAAAGTACTCAGTGTATAAGACAAAAACCAAAAATATTCTTACAAAATGAAACAAACAGATATTAACTCAAACCTTTTTTAATGAATTAAGATAAACTAGTAGTATAAATGAAACAAACTACCATACATATTAAAATATTTTTGAATCAATAGAATATGTAATTTGGGAAAGTACTTGAACTTCTTCTTATTTATCTTCCTTTTACTTTGCTCTTTATCGTATGCCTATATATATTTCATATTTCCCATATAAGAGAAACTGTGATATTTGAGCCCGTACATCTGACATTTCACTTATTATGTTCCCAAGTTGCATCCATTGACCCATGCATTCCTCAAGTTTAGCCTTCTTTATGGCAGTGGTGCTTCACTGTGTATACGCAATGCATTTTCCATATGCATACATATGTTGATAGACATATACACTGTTTCCAAATTTCCAAGATCTATTATATATTGATGTTATATCCAATTATAATTTTTAAAATTTCCATCTCTTGCCTAATTGCTGTGGCTAGGCCTTCTAGTGTTAGGCTGAATAGAAGTGCCTATAGTGGGCATTTTTGTCTTATTTCTAATAGAAGAGGAAAAGACTTCATCTGATCACCACTGATTATCCAGCTGTGGGCTTATCATCTATGCCTCTTCTGTTGAACCCTCTTCATGTATCTACTTTGTTAAGAGTTTTTACTATGGAGAGATTCTGAACTTGATCACTTGCTGCTTCTGTTCCTATTAAGACAGTTGTATTACTATCATTTGTAGCCAGATGTCTTCCCAAAGCCTCATGCTGCCAGAGGTGGGGCTTTCTCAGAGGTAACTGGATCTGTAGTGTGTGATGCTGGGATTTATTCATGTTGCAATGCTAGGCACAAGGGCACTAGGATTAAGGATGTGAGTGCTACCCACTCTAAGAAGCCTTGATAAAATATAAGGGTTAGAAAGAGCTGTGTCATCCCTTGCTGTTTTTGCTGTCTTCTCCCACCATGAATTATTTCTCCTCTGCCATATCCTTGGGCCAAGCCCCTCTGCCTTGATCCTGCTGATTAGGGACTGAACCCTCTACAAACTGTGAGCTAAATAAACTTTTCCTCCCTTAACTTGTGGATATTGGGTATTTTGTCTCAGCAGTGAGGAAGCAACCAAGACACATATAGTTCTTTCCTTTATTCGATTAGTGTGGTGTATAACATGCATAGGTTGAGCAGTTCTTCATCACAACGATAAATCCCACATGGTCATGATGTGTGATCCTTTTAATGTGCTGTTGAATTTAGTACTTTATTGAGGGTTTTTGCATTTTTGTTCATCAGAGATATTTAGCCATAATTTTCATTGGTAGTATTTTTGCTTGCCTTTTGTGCTAGGGTAATAGATTCAAAAAATGAATTTAGAAGTATGATCCCCTTTTCAAGTTTTTGGAAGCAACTGAGGACTGGCCTTAAGACTTCTTTAAATATTTGGTGAATTCAGCATTGATGACAACAGGCTTATTAGACTGAAATATTATAAATAATTTATAAAAGTGTAACAGCTGAACATTGTTATACACACACAAAATTAAATCTATTACACCAAGGTTTTGTTTATTTGCTTCGTTTTGTTTTGTTTTTGCAGTGTTTGGAGTTGAAGTCAGGGACTTGTACATGCTAGGCAAGTACTGTACCACTGAACTATATCCTTAGCCCCTAAGAAATTTTAGTGGAAACAGCCATAATATGCTAAGTTAAAATTAAGAGTCTAAAATGTATGTCCCAGATAGATGCTGTCTCATTTTTGCATATTTGTGGGCAAATGTGCTTGACATAGTAGGGCTAAAAGTTTTTGAGCATTTACTGTATGGCAGCCCTTGTTCTGTGTTTTTTACAAGACCAGTCAATTACCTTTGTTCCCCTCCCCCACCCCCTTTGGTCCAAATTCACCCTTTTTACTTGCTGTGGGAAAATGGAGCTAAGCCCTTTAAACATTTTGCCTTTGCCATTAGGTGCAATATTAAAATATGTCACAAGAGGGTGCTATAGAGAAATTACGTAAGGAGTTATTTACTATTTCTATGGCTTTTCCAGTCCCTGATGGAGGAAGAATTTCAGTGGGTACCAGCTTCCTCTGGTACCTGTCCTTTCTCTACGGACAGTTTTGCAGCAGAGCCTTCAGTGAGATGACAGTTCCTATGACCTTTCCTTTGAAATCTAGAAAGCAGTTTTCTGGCAAGTTCTGCTAATGCATCAGCATGGCAAATTTTCTTCCACTGAGCAAGCCACAGTCAGACCAGGCCCTCTTTAATAAAGTTTGCATAATGAAAGAGGAAGATACTCTTCCCTGGTATCTTTAATAGCGATTATGTCATTTAATGCACAAAAGAACCGGAAGGGCAATTCATTATGTAATAGATTTTATCATTAAGTTACAAATGAGGAAATTGGTCCTATGAGATCATATAGCTAGGAACCGTCAGAATTTGATCTAAGCGCTTTGGCTCTGAAATCCATACTTGCAACTACTGTTATACTAATTGCTGAAGTTTTGATGATATACACTGACATATAAGGCAGCACTGGAAGAAGCAGGTACATGTAAATGCGAATTATCTTGATGTGGTGGAAAGTAACAGATGCCTCTTGTTAACTGTTGTACAATTTCACAATTTCTTTCAATATGCCAATGTTAATTTTATAGTCAGAGACATACACACAAAATGATAAGAAAGCACTCAGCCTGGTGGCACATACCTAAAAACCCAGCACTTGGGAGGCTGAGACAGGAGACCTGTAGCAAATTTGAGGCCAGCCTGGACTACACAGTGACTTTAAGGCCACCCTGAATGTGGGGAACCAATCAGACTGCTTCAAAGCTCAAGGGGTATCTGAGAACAACTGAGGACGTGACCCCCTTTGTCTAGTGCAGGTGCACAGTGGGATGCAGTTACATAACCATGACTTAGCACAGGTGAGCATGCATGCGTTGGTTACAGCACTATGTAAGAATGTAAATCTGAGATAACAACCTATATAAGAATTATACAATCAGGGTGCAGGCAGCTCTTGTGCTCTGCTCTGCTCCTTGCTGCCTACTGTTGTTGCCGATGTGTTACACGTGTTATGTTCTTTAACCTGGGTACCTCACCTTTGAAAATCTCCCTTAGGCCCCACCCCCCTGTGGTCTGACACTGAACCACATACTGAGAATCAGTCTAAAAAAAGAAATTTCTGAGGAATCATCTCTAGATCATCTTCTTAGAACCAATTCAATAAAGTGCAAAGTCTAGGAGGTATGACAGACATTGTAAAATGAAAGGAACATGCTCAAAAGTAAAGAGCAACTGGGGTGAGGGAAAAGAGAAAGGAAAGAAAGGGAAATTATGTATGTATGTATATACAGGATAACTAACATAGTTGTACTACTGACTTCTATTGCTTTACTGAAAGGAACAGTTAATGATTAATTATTCAATCATTATTGCATGTCTCTATTTGTTTTCCTGAGAAACCATTAAAGATACCAATTGGTAATACAACAACCACTGATAATTTCCTACCACTTTGTCTGTGGCTCTGTGTTGCTTGTATTGCTCTTATGCTATTTTGTAAATGGATGTCTGTTTGTTAATATGTTTTCCTTCCTTTATTTTTAAAATGAATTTTTAAAAATATAAATAAAATACAAAGTCACTGAAACCACTTTTCATTTCTGTAACCTTCACTTTAAGCCCTTTCCCCATACACAGGTGCAATATTCAACACAGAAAACATGATTCCAATTTTCCTTAAGAGCTATGCTGAAAATGCATACAGCACTGAAGCAAGGGTAACTACAGCTAAAAATTAATTTGCATAATTACAGCATCACACAAGTAGTAAGCGTTCATTGTGGTTGTGCCTGGGCTGCCTCCAGTTTGTATCATTCCCCAGACTATACAGCTAATGTTACTAACAATACAGAGAAGTTAAAAGAAGTTTCAGGAAACTAAACTGTAAACATTATTTCTCCGTTCCTTTTTTTTTCTTTTTTTTCCGGGACCGGGGATCGAACTCAGGGCCTTGGTGCTTAGCGGCAAGCACTTACCCCACTGAGCTGTACCTCCAGCCCTAAACATTATTTCTCAATTTCATGTTATGTAAAATTCTCCACCACTTCTTGAGGACCTATCCCCCTCTCTTTCTGTCTTTCTCTGTCTCCCTGTCTCTCTGTCTGTCTCTATCTCTCATTTACTGAGTCAGAAATAATGCCTAGGAAAGAAAGAATATGTATTTAATAAATCTTTAATAGCATAATTTGCATACAAGCAACAGCAAAACAGTATAAGGTTATTATAATAAAAGCTCCATCCTCCATGGTAAGAAATTGCTCAAATCATGTGGGTTAAGGGAGTGGCTTAATCCTTGCCATGTTCATCCTTTTCCTCCTTTGCTCTGTCCAGGTTCCACTTTTGTGAGCTGGGAACTTTTTCATACACGAAGACCTTATTACTATTTGCACCAAGGTCTTACTATTCCTTACATCCAGTTACTTACATATAACTACAGTATCTTTCAATTATAATGCCACAAAGTGTTTCCTTTTTGACATGCTCTGTTACACTAGACTCTTATTACCAGTAAAGGCTTGTTTTCTAATTGTTAATGTCTTTATCATTGGCCTCTGTGTATCTTACATCTTTGTTCCTTCTCCTAAAGCTTTGAGTATCATATTAGCATTTCACTTTTTAATAGGAAGAATAATTTCTAGATTGATCCTGGGTAGTAAAAGATGTTCCTGCTGCCCAGATATGTAAGTGTCCTGATGCTTCTTGTGTTGATTTAAAGTAGACACAAATTTTTGCTTCTCATTAAGAAGCGAAGGATCTAGTTCCTCCCCTTCCCTTGAACCTGAGTTGGTCTTCATGACTGACTTGACCAAAAGAATGCAATAGAAGAGATGTTCTGGGCCTTCAGCAGCTACCTGATAAAGAGCCTGGTATCTCTGGTCCAGGTGTTTTGGAGCATTCTACCAGGGAGCTCTAGCTGGGTATATAATAAGACCATCTAACCTGAGACCAGCCAGTGTAAAGATACCATGCACAGATGCTCTGATCAGCTGTCCTATTTTAGGCTGCTAAGTAAGATAGATATTAATGTGTAGTCAGAGAAGGAGTGGGCCCTCAAGGAAGTAAACACAAAAGATAGACATCAAAATTTGGCTGGAGGTGAGTCTGAAGTGACTAATACCTTAAGATGGAAATGCAGTTGCCAAGTCTGCAAGCATACCTCCCCAGAGATAAACAGCAACTTGAGCTTTTATTGTAATTAGCACCACATGGTCCAGGGAGCCAAGACAGGCATTAGACACACAGGTGAGTGACCAGAACATCTGGACTCATACTCTGCTCCCTTCCTAGGAATGCATTTGTTCTTTATATGCCCTTGCTACATGACTCTTTTCTCTATTGGGTCAATAGCAGCTAAGTAACTACACCTGTAATCCTATAGCTCGATTATAGTGTGACCCACATGGTACTCACAGTGATGGTGCTGCATAAATTACCTTGACAAAGAGCTTTGTCGGCAACCACTCAGGATGTCTCCTGGGAATCCAGGAACTGTTCTTATTTCCAATAAAATTCTAACTTCCACCTTTGGTTTGTGACTTTATTCCTCCATCTTATGAGGCCACAGACTTGAAACATCGGATGTCTAACATCTACCACAGTCCCAGCTGAGCTCAGTCTTCCAGAGGTCCCTGTCAGTGTCACAGACATGCAAGCAAAGCCATCCCAGACCTATCAGACCAGCCTACTCATTAGTTGAGTCCCACCGAGTGACTTCGGTTGGTGCCATGTAGAATAGAATAGCCCAGCCAGGAAAGGCCAAATTCCTGATCTACCAGTCACTAAATATTAAGTATTGATAGTTGTTTAAGCCACTAAGCTTTTGGAGGCTTTAATTATGGAACCATTGATAACTGGAATTTTCTTCCCTAACTACAAAATTTTGAAGTTTTTTTTCTTTAGGTACTCACAACCACTTTTATGTCAGCAAAACAAAATCAATTCAACTGGAAAATATTTCTTCCTGGCAGAAGAAATTAATTCTTCATGGTATAAAGGTGCTACCATTGCTCAGTTCTACTAAAAAAGGAAATTTTCCCAATGTGAGTGCAGGGAAAGCAAAGAAACTGTAGAACAGCAGCTCAAAAGCATATTTGTTTACCAGATTTTAAAATTCCTGATTTCTTGAAGTCCCTTCTTTTCAGTTTTTCAGGATTTTTCTCTCTCTTGCTAAGCAAGCAATGTGTTTCTTCCTGTTCCATCATCACTATTTCATACTGCATACGAATGATAAAAATCTTACCTCCTAAACTGTAGATAAGAAAGGAAGTGTATTGGAACTTATGCTGTCATCTCTATCTGAGCTTTAAAGAACTGGAACAAAACAGAAAAGGCACTTCATCTTTTTTCGTCGTCTGTTTGCCCTTTACTGCAGCTCTAGGGTCTCTTGCTTTCCCTTTTCTCTATCAATCAGTCTCTCTGATTTGTCTGTCTTCTTCCTTGACTCTGTCTGGGGAATAGAAGATCATATTTTGATAACTACAAGCCTGAAAAATGTTGTCCTACTCTTAGTTGTTATATATACCAATAAAGTTCAGAATTATAAACTGAACTCAGAATAACAAGCCAGAAATTTTATTCCTTTGAATCTGAAGGAAAATCTCCTTTGTATTCTAAATCCCAGAGTTGTTGTTGTTGCGTTCAATGACACTGTGACTCCTGATTTTTTGTAGGAAATCATCTTTTCCCTTTAGTAACTTAGAAGCTCCTGTTATCTTTCTAAATGTTTGAAATTTCAGATTAGGTTTTGATCTAGTTCTGTTTTGAACCATTTTGTTGTCAGAGGATTTTGAACGCTAAAAATTAATGAATAAAATTCTGGGAAATTTTCTTGAATTATATGCACAGTACTTTTCCTCCTATGATTTCCTTTGTTTTCTAACTTTACATCTCTGGGAATTTGAACTTCCCAGACAGATCCTCTTTTTTTTTTTATCTTTTCTTGATTACTTACCATTTGTTGTGTTGTGCTTTCCCTGGCAGACTTCAATTTAATAATCTAAGATACTTAAAGGAATTTTTATGATTCTTCAGGGAATTTTTATTGTTAATTTCACTGTCTAAAACTTGATTCTTTTCTCTTTAAAAATCATTTTAATTTTAAACAAAGTAAACCTTCGTTTTTTCCTGAACTTTGTTTTGTGTGTGGGGGTTCTGTTTGTTTTGATTTTTTACTTGCTCTTTTTACTACTTAATTTTTTCCATATCATTTCTTATTCTGCATGTTTAGGTTTTATTTCATGTTAAAGGCTTTCTTCAAATACCTGAGATTTATTGACTCTCCAGTATTAAATTGTATCATCATTGGCCAAAAGTTCTGTTTTCCCTTCCTACTTTCCTTCCCTGAATACACACTAACCTTGATTTTTTTTTGGCCAATAAAATATGTCAGAAGTGATGCCTTTGATTCCCAAGCATAGGCCTTAAGAAGACTGACAACTTCCATTTAGTCTTTCTTGAAATTCTCTCACCACCACCATGCAAAGAAGCTCAGACTAAACTACTGATAATAGAAGATTACATGGAAGGATTAACCACATGTATGAGAACCAACATACCTCAACGAACAGCTGATATTGATAGTTGTATATGGGGAAGGGACCATAACTTGGATGGGTTAGCCTAGCTGAGCTCTAGGTGGAATTCAGTCACCTTGGTGACCCTGATTGATGCCATGGAGAGTAGAAGAACCACCCTGCTGAGCCCAGTCAATCTTTAAATAGCATGAAAAAATATAGCACTACACGTTGTGGTAAGTCATGGAGCTTTGAAATAACAGATAACTGATATGGGGTTATTATCATCCTTGTTTCATGAAATTAGGGTTTAGCCATGTGACATGCTTTAAAGAATGAAATGTTAGCAGAAGTTACATTTTTCACTCTGAGCAAAAGATCCACAAATCATTGCATGGAGTGGTATGTACTCTTCCTTTACAGAATAAGCAAGCAATGTTCAATATAGAGCCTATTTTCAGAAAGCATAGATATCAAATCAAAATTCCCTTTGAATAGAACACTATATTGCTTTCAGCAATTGAGATTTGAAGATCATTTTTTCTTCTGGTCTAGACTTTCCTGCCTCATATAAACAATGAATAGCCAATGGAAATCTTATGCATGATTATTTTATGGGCTTCATTGCAGTGTAGTTTGGCAGTTACTCCCAAGCTCCTCATTCAAAACGAAAGGATTTATTTTTCCAGTTAGTAGGAGTGCTGCCAGCTAACAGTACTAAACTGTATGGCAGCTGTGCAAACTTCTCTCACCTAGAGAAAATGTCTTTACCAATAGTCATGTCCTGACAGACACCTCATAATTGCAAATATTGGTATGGGCCATTTTTAAGATGAAAAGATTTTTCCTATCTTTATCAGCATTCTACCATATCTGGATTATGTAAACATGAGAAAAATTGTGGTTCATTGTTGCTAAATTTCTCAGAAAACAACTGTATGAGCTACTAGCTTATTTATCAGAGCTAATAATTTAATAACAAAAGAATTGCTCGTAAAGGTAAATGTACATTTAGTGCAAAGGCCCAAATAAAAGAAAAACAACCTCAAACCAAAATATATCACATCCGTTTTGGGGTGCAATTTGCTTCAGAGACTGATCAGGATGAAGGCATGCAAGGCCAATTCCCTTTTAACAGTGTTGGTCTTTCCGAGGACCATCCATGCTTCAGAACCCCACAGAGGGTCAGCTTGAGACTGGTCACAGCCTGACAGCCTCCCTCATTTCTTTCCTTTCTTCTACAGGTGGGGTTTCCATGTGTATCTCCTTCTCACTCACCACAGTATCTATTTCTTGGGGAATGTAACATGTTTTTCTCTATTAATTCTATGGATTAACTGATATCAACATCATTATGAATCTCACTTTAAACTAATTACAAAACTTGGTCAAAATTTTCTTTATACAAATTAAGAATTTTGTACACTTAAATGCATATGTCAGGGTGTTAGTGCTCTGGCAACTGAATGAAAAGAAACTGTTGGCCATTAATCGTCATTTTCTCAGGCTTGACTTTAATATCCCTATTTTCAGTGTAGCAGCCTGGCCCCAGACTGTGCTCAGGATTCCTTAGGCCAGTGCAACGTCCGCTCTGGAAGGATGCCAAATCGAGTAAGTTTTCATCTTTTGATCTCTAAGTTCCAGAATTTTGTTATTATTGTCTCTCCTCTTCTGGTATTTTACTATTGTATATTTATGCCTTTAAAGAATACAGTTGTATACATTTAAATTAATCCTAAATTAATGTGAGAGACTGAACCAAACAAAGCATATCTTTCTGTTTAATTGCATCCTCTTTTATATATCTCTATTGAATAATATAGTCTTTTAATGTATCATACATTTTTAAGCTACTACTAGATTTTTTATGCTTTTTATTGATTTTACAAAATGAACTTTTTCCATTATATTTACTATCTTGCTCGCAAGTAAGGAAGAAACTGAGTTTGGGATATTAATTTTGCATTTGAGATATTATGGATCACTATTTGTTCAGTAATTGCAGTGTATTCCACTTGGTATTGGGCAGAACTTATCATGACTGCAATATAAACAGCACCTAAGAAGTGACAGCCCATCGGGGTTACATTACATTTCCTGCTTGTTATTCTTCTTCTAATTCTGTATTTAAGGTACTGCACTTAAATCACAGGTTTTCACTGTGGCCTCTTGATTTTTGTTAATGCTACAAACTGTGACTTAGGTTTTGTTAGCTCTTTCTGGGGCATCTTACTAAAGCTCAAGTTCAAACTTAGGAGTGTTAATTCTTCTATATAAAAAATTGCTTCCTTCCTCCTCCCAGCCTACCTGTAAGAGGTTTCTTATTCTGAAATGCAGGGAGGAGCTAAAGCTGGATGTGGATCACACATTTAGGGCTGGAGCAAGGCCTGTCTAGAGAACAGTGAGCATCTAAGGTGAGCCTCCTGAACAAGCTTCTCCAGCACCAAGAACGTGTGACACCCTAAGCTACCACACAGGCAGGTTGCTAGGCAGAGGGGTGTCACGTGACATCAACCTGCTGGATGTATAAATAAATGCACTGAGGTGGTTGAGGAGTTTCTTTCCTCCCATTCAGAGAGAGGGCTCTACCTGACGTCCGCTTTCTGTATTCTGACTCTTACCTTTATTTCTCCTTCTTCCCACTGTCCTTCCCCAACTCCAAACTTAGAGAGCTGTGCTGGATGCAGCACTGAGAGATGAGCCAAATAAGGCAGTAAGAAATAATAAATAATGCATAGATTATTTTAAAGATGGCATCATAGTTACTTTTCTCCTTACTGGAGCAACAACCCTGACACCCACAAGTAAAAGGATGCAGAGTTTACTTTAGCTCAAGTCTGTTGGCTCCAAGGCTGTGTGGCACAGCAGACAAGTGTGGCAGAGGAGAAATAGTCCATGCTGTGTTGTGGCGTGTGACTGTGTTGCACAAAGGATGAAAACCTACACGGAGTGCAAGTTCGGTTTAAACTCTAAGAGGCCCAGAGGGACTGCTCCACTCAGGCTACTCTCAGGAAAGCATCCCTGATCTGAGAAATCATCAGCCCTTTATTTGTAAGCCGAGGGAATGAGGACAAAGGTGCAGGAGAAACACGCATGTGCAGGAGTTTTGGGCAGGGGAAAGGGGAAGAGCAGATGATCTGCTCAGCAAACTTATCAGGACTTGAAGAACGAAATTAGCCAAGGCAAACACCTCTCGGAGTAACTTTGTTTCTAATCCTGTCTCAATGCTGACGTCCAGATCTGTTCTAAAGCTTAATCGTGCATTCCAGGAGCTCTGTGCTGTTACCCCAGGAATCCCTTCATCTTCTCATCACTGCAGTCACTCCTGTGGCCAGTTTCCCTACAAGGGCCAGACAGGCAAAAAGCAGCAGTAGTGAGATTCCCTTGCCCTTTTCATTCCATTCAGACTACAAGCCCATTTGTTAGTGTTGCTCAAACTGATGGTGGGTCTTCTTTCTTCAGTTAATCCATTCAGCCTCACCTAGACCTACACTCAATCCAATCTGTGGTCTAATCCAGTTATCACACATCCATGATCCAGTAGTTCACCCCACAGGGAGGGTATGAGGCTTTGGGGAACATTTTAGATTTAACCTGCTAGATACAACAGATGGTCACAAGCATCCTTCCCATATTACATGATATGGTGCCATGTGACCTTGTCATAATCTTATAAGAGGCGGAGTCTGTTCACCCCCTTCTCCCTGGTGTCTGTGCCATACCAGTTGTCAAACATTTTCAGTAGGTCCCAATTCAGTGTCAATCAGTTACTGATTCTGGGTCATTGTTCTGTATAATTTACTAGAAGAAAAGTGAACCTTCACACTCAGTTCATGGATGTATCCTGCTAGATATCTAAACAAGAAGCATTACTGCTACTGAAGAATTTTACTAGTGGAACTCATTACCATAATTATAATTTTGAAAAACATCTGATACTCAGAAGATACTGTGCTGCTAAAACTGAAGAAGAGCTGTTCAATCTGAATTCACAGGAAATGGATCATTGACTATTTAAAAATTAAAAGAATCAACTCATATTTTACTACAAACAGTTAACATATGAAAACAAAACTTTTATATTTGTTTAGCCTAATGTATTTTATCAGAAGTTTTGCTGTATACTGTGATAACAACTAAAGCATTACTGTAAGGTCACTTTGCACAATTGTAAAAGTATTTAATGTATTATAATTGCAGTGCCCTCCGTTGTTTAAAAACATCTCATAGATGATAACATTGTAATCCCTTGTTCTACATTAAGAGGCATATTCTTCCCAAGATACTAATGCATGAAAGAAAATAGTAATAATAGGTATGTGAGAATGTGTACTCAGGGAAGAGTATAACCTTTTAAAATTACTTACAAAGGGAAATTCACGCACTGGGCCTGCCAAAACACATTCAATCACAACTAAAACTAATTTTCTCCTCTTGCAAATACAATTAAAAAAATACCAAATGAACTCCAAGTAATAAACTTAAGATAAAGCTTCTTAATTTCAAGTCCACGTGCCAACATGGATGGTGCTTCATAAACTATTTCTCTAACATAGTAGTTTTGAAACTTTCTTTCATATGGAGAGTCCTTCAAATGGAGCCTGGATACCAATTAACACAAACAAATTTAAAAATAAACCTTAATTTTGTACAGTGATGAGGTCAGAGTGTGTAGTTGTGCCCAACAGACTCACTGACCCTGAATTCCACCAACTGGTTTTTCAGAGGAGTCCATAAGGCACTTCTGAGAAATGACTACTATATTTGAAACACTACAAAACCACTGATATCTCATTTAACAGATGTTTGTATGAAAATGTCTTTAATGAATCCAAAAGTAGGAACCATAATGACTACAGCCAATTATGCTTTCATGAAAAATAAACATATATGACAGGGAGGTAGACCAAAATAGGTCTGAAAACTCCAAAGGTTAAACATCCTTCTCTTTCTGTTCTATTATCCTTGGTACAGGATTCTATCTTCAAGATCACTGCTTGGTTTATTATGGTCAGAAAAATCTCATTCATCATCTTAACTTTATTGCAATAAAAGGATAGGGGAGAATGGTGAAAAGGAAACCTTCACACAGGTTCCACTCAAGAACTTCTAAGCATAGTTGGCTAAAATGTGGATGCTAGTCACACCTAGGTGCACTGTAGCTTTCCACAGGTTTTGTCTGAAGTTTGAATTTAACCTAACTTACAAGCTATTAAGTCATCCTGCTACTGTTGCATGGAGTCTAGCAGGTGACGAGAGACTCCTGTATCACTGTCCGTCATGGAACTGCATGCAGAATGAACACCAGGGCATAGCGTTCATTGCTGCTATATGGGCTAGCTTTCCTGATGCTGTGACGCAGTACCTCACATCCACAATTCAAGGAAAAAGAGGTTTGTTTTGGTTGAACTACCCAGATGCTTCAGTACACAATCTGCTGGTTCCATTGCTGTGGGCCTCTGATGATGTAGAACATCATGGCAGAAAGGCATGTTGTACCCAATTTGCTGCTTTACCAGTGGTGAGGGAAGCAGAGCACCATCAGGAGAAACTCGCTCTTTTAAATCCTGCCCCCAGTGACCCACCTCCTTCGACGGGTCCCACCTTCCAACAATACATTCAGCTGTGGCTGGGGATTTAGCATCATCAGTGCATTAGTTCACTGCTAAGTATAGGGCCCCGTGATCCAATCTCCTCATCAGGAGTGTCATAATCCAGTGGAATTGACAATTAAGATCAATTGGCACAGTCCCTACACCTTAGGGGAGTGGAGCCCTTGGACCAGAAGAGAAGCCTGCACATGCAGTTGAGTGCTTTACAGAAAGAGAGAACTGAGTTTGGTGACACCAAACATCATATCGTGAGAATTAATCAAGTCCACTCTTGGTTCTGAACAGAGGTAGTAATTCTTCCTTTGACGTTGGCTGCTCAAAAATAACCTTGAAAAGCAGCTTAAATCAAGATCATTAGGGACTTGTGTTCTTGGCATATTTACTAAGACTGTTTCAGTGTGCTCAGGTCCTATAGACTATTCTCTCCCAACGTCTGTTAGTGCCCTGGACAAATTCAGAGTTCTGTTAATAAAGAAGGGAAGAAGAATCATATATATATATATATATATATATATATATATATATACACTAGTCGATGTCATATATGATTACTGTTTTCTAAGATTTTTATGCCATATGATGGGTTTATTTGAATTAAGATTTAAATAATTCAGTAAGTTCTAAAGTATTAAAATAAGATACTTTATTGTTATCGAACATTCTGGCTAGGTTGCATCTAGAACACAAATACAATTATGGGAAAGATACTTCTTTCCTACAAGTCTTTGATTCACGAAGTCTGTGATTTAGAGCAAGAAGCTTTTCATCTATTCTTCTTTATTTTGTGGGAAGGGATGTTTTGTTGATGTTTTGGCGTGAGGAAAAATAAAGATGAGTGCCATAGAAAATGTGGGGTGGCATCTCCTAGCATGCACAGCCTCACTAACTGACTTAGTGTATCTGTAAGGAAGCTTACATAACTTTACAGATCTGTGCCTTCAAAGATTTTCTTAGGCAGTGGTACCCAACATACCTCTCAGAAGGTAATATTTAAATAAGCTGCAGAAATTGGACAGAACTGTTTATGGCAAAGGAAATTATTTCAAGGACTTGTTGCCTCCAGGCCTGCTCAGCGGCTCAAAGTGCAGAAAGGAAAAATATCTCATCACATGCAGTATTTCTACAGTTCGGAAGCTCACTCCTAGGCCAAGTACATAGCGGCACTGGCAAGATGACCTAGGATGGAAGCCATTCTTCCTTCCCACAAAATGCGGCCATGCAAGGCACACTAAGGGTTTGGATGAGCACAGGAGTGGAAGTCTGTGCCCAGCCTGGCAAACCTTCCCCAGAAAGTACTACAGCATTTCCAGGAGTACCCAGGAATGTTGACAAGAAGTACTGAAAGAAGACTACAAGTGGTTTCTTCCCTGGGTACAAATGACTCACCAAATTGAAGACAACCAAAATTAATGGGAAACACATGGTCCTGCATCAGTAGCTAAGTTCTAAGAGTCATTGCAGTATGGTATTATTGTCTGTGTTTTAAAATGTACTTATGGGCTGGTAAAGTATTGACAACTTATTTTATCTTAAGCTTTAAATTTCAAATACTGTGCTACCAAATGTTCTAGTCTGTCCTGAGAACCACAGTGGTGAGTGTTTTGGTAAGTATTGTTAAATGGTAGCCATTGTCACTACTACATAGAAAACCAATTTATATAATACCTTCAACTTTTCAATACATTTCACCTATGTGATGAGAGCACACAGAAAACTTCTAGTATGACATTAAGTCTGCATAATTTAAGTCAATTTACACATGAGCCACTTTTTCCAGAATTAACTATTTTCCTAGTTTTTGTGAGATGAAATGATGCACCAATGAACAAAGCTATAATAAGATGAAAACCTTTTAGCTGTTACAATAGAGATTCAGATTGATTCCTAAAACTTCTGCTGAACCTAAAATATTGTTACAAGAATCACTTCATTTATTTGTAATTATATTTTCTTGTATGTATTATGATCAAATAATGTTGTATGAACAATATTTATTTGTGTAATTTAGTTAGGCTTCCTTTTGGTCCAATATATACCTAAATATCTATAGATATTGTACATGTACTTATTTATTATATTTAGTATTTCTTTTTACCTTGACATATAAATTTTTCTGAAGAATGTTATAAAATTTCCAAATAAAATTGTTAAATGGCAATTCCAACAACTCTTGCCATATATTTTGAGTCTATTTTCTTAGATCTCATACTTAAAATGATCACAATTTTTCTTTTGTTATTCTTTTTTGCTGGTATAAAATGCTTTCTTTATTGTACTTGTTGAGGCTCAGATTATATTTTGTTAGCTGTTAGAGTTGTTATTCCAACTTACTTTTGTGGTTGTCTCTGTGTTAAGCTCCATATTTGTTTTCCCTGTTAATATCTTAAAATTACAATATTTACATTTTCCTCATAATAAAATAAGAAAAATACTTTAGTTATATATTCCTATCAAAGATCTTACACATAAATTTTTTCCCTTATGGTTCTAGTCTTGTTACATGTTTTCTTTAGTTTTGTTTTCATAGTAATAAAGCTTTTTGGTTTTTTTTCAACTTGATTAACCTTATTTTCCAGATTATTTCACAGTGTCTTTTGGTTTTATGTTCTTCATTTTTGAGTATTTCCTTCAAGTATCATCTTGATGTGGATTTAAGTAGCAAAACTTTCAAGACTAAATATTGAAATTATTTTCATTATCCTTTCACCTGAACCAACATTTGGCATATTACAAACTTTTAGGCTTAGAAGTCTTTACCTGGAATGTTTTGAAAACATAATCCCATCGTCATCTTGCATTCAGAATGGGTGGTCAGTCTGATATCAGTATGATTAAGTTCCTTTTATTAATGATCTGTTCTTTCTAGAGGTTTCTAGAACTTACTTTCATTTTTGTACTCTTAAATTCACTCTAACTTTATATATAGGGGTCTTCCTATTTTTTCTCCTCTCTTTATGTTCTATATATCCTTTAGCCTGATATTTCTCTTGAAGTTTTAGAAATTATACTATTAATTCCTCAAATAGCCACTCTTTCCCTTCTTTTCTGTCTGTTACCAGGTTTTAGGGTGGCTGAGACTCCTTTTTGAGGTAGTTTCTAGTTTCTTGTCTTAAACAAAGAAGTGGACAAAACAAGTGCAAAAGGTAGCAAGGTTTTACTTGTATTAGAGGCAGGAAGAGCAACATACTCCGTAGAGAGAGTTTGGGCCATGAAAAAGGGGAAGCATACTCTGCGGTGTGGAAGCAGACTCGTGAGAAGACAGAGCAGCCGAAACTCCATGGCAACTGTCTCTTCATATCTCCCACTGTCCAGGCTGATGTCAGGTCAAGACCATCCTATGGGAAACTTGCTGGGGTTCTCACAAGAAGAATTGGAAACAGCCCTGACTGGCTCCTCCTGTAGGGGTTTAGGAGCTGTTCTGGACATGTGTTATGGGATTTTTGTTATTAATGGATCACAGGCACTTCCCCAGCCAGTTTGCCATCCCCTAACCTCCTGTCTTGTGTTCATATCTAAACCTACAAAACACTGGTACCTCTACCTCTGTCCTTCACATACTTTAATGCTTTATTGAGCTTTTATCTCTTAACTTCTATTGTTTTATTTTTTTCTTCCAGCTTCTTGGAGTTTCTCAGTGTGACATTCCAATTCTCTAGTTTTTTCTTCGAATATATCTACTATAAATTTTATTCCACCTATTCTGTTTATTTCTGTGTATATTTTATACTGAATATTGACAGATTAAAGTTCTCTAAGTGCTTGTCCTTTTAACATATAAAACATTTCCTTTATCATCTTAAATGTATTCACATAGCAGTGTTGATCAATTTATTGTTAACAGCCGTCTTTCTCATTTGTCTGGTTACTTTGCCATGTGTGCTTATGTTTACTACAGGTATCAATTAACTGGCATCTTTAGTGATGTAAAAAGATAAAGACCATATTTAATAGTCAGCAAATTTTTTTAAAGCATATGGCGTGAACCCCCAAAGAGAGTGTCCCAGGCACCAGAAACTCTTGTTTCTCCATGGGCTTTGCTATCTCTTTCCTAAGCAAAAACTTGCCCAAGGTTCAGCACTTCACCTCTCAGGGGGAAGTAATGTTGAGAGGAACAGTCTTGCCATGGTGCAATTGACAATCTAGAGGCTTTGGAGAAGGAAATGGGTCATATATAAGTGTTTGAGGGAGAATGGGCCATTCTCACTGATTTTCAGCAACTCTTTCTACACAATCCTGCAGGCTGAAGTTGCCGCCCATTTCCACAGTCAAGCAGCAGGTAGACAGTAATTGTCCCAAATAAACAATGTTAGGAAACATTGCACGCCTAGTATCAGTTTTTTTTCTAAATACCATTTCCTCATAAAAGAAAATAGGCCCTTTGGGGACAATTTAACTGTAAAAGAATAATGACTGTATGGATTACACCATTTAATTAAAAATGATACATGTATAGTGCATATCAATAATTGTGTAAGAGAATATACAATATATAATAAATTATATATTAATATATGTTGCAATATACTATATTGTGCAATATTATCATATATTGTTATATTGACCTGTAAAACATATCATATATTTTATTATATATAATTATATACTATAATATGTAATTATATACTATATATTACAATGTAATTATATTGTGTGTACTATGATAAATTATAGTACATAATATGTAATACTATGTTTCCCTTAGAATAAGACCTATCCAGAAAATAATGAGCCTTGAAAACTAGAGATCAAAAATCTGATTGCTTGGCCTTACCTGCCATTACAGGGTAGCCACTGAACAAGAGAATAGTGAGATATAATCTTCATGACACTGGCCATCATCGCGGTAATGACTAGTGCTTATTTTCTGCTTTGGGCTTATTTTCAGGGAAACATGGTATAAAAGAGAGAAAGAGCAAGAAAAACGCACTTAATATCTAAATACCCACACAAACCCTCATGCAGTTATAGGTGGGGCATTTGGGAGGTGATTGGTTCATGGGAATGTAATATTTATCAGTGAATTAGTTCACTGGAGAGTTAGAGCTAAATACGATATTGGGGGTGAAACCTGGTTGGAGATGAGTCTCTAGGGGCGTGGCTGCAAAGTACACGTCTTTCTCCCTCCTCCCTTTATTAATTTCTGCTTCCCATCACCATGCTATGAGCTTCTTCTCTTCTGCCATGCTCCACTTGCCAGGCATCCTGCTTTGGAGCGCTTTGCAAAGCTGTAAGCAAAAATAAATTTTTCCTCCTTTAGTTGGTGCATGTTAGGTATTGTATCTCAGTGACAAGAAAGTAACTAAGACAGATTTGGTGCCAGAGAAGTGGGGTCATTGCTATGATACTACCTGACCATGTGATTAGGAAGTCTTTGGAACTCGCCTGTCAGAATTTGGAAAGGCCAGATGCAAAATCCACCCTAGAATGCTAGCTGAGTGGATGGAGATTCAGGTCAGAGTTCAGAAGAACAGAATGCTAATAGAAATACTGATGGTAAAGACCAGGCACAGGAGGTTTCAGCTGGGAACAAGGATTTTATTGGCAGTTGGAGTCCAGGCCATGTATATTGTGTTTTGGAAAAAAAAATTAGTCGGAATTTTGCTCATGTCCAGAGATTTTGTGGGGAGACTGAGATTAAGGACTTCAGACTAATTAATCTGGCTGAGGAAATTTCAAGGTGGCTCAGGCAGTGTCAGGCATTGTCATGGGTACTGTTGTGACCTTTCAGCCAGCTCTACCTTGGGAATCAAGAGCAAAAGGCACAGGTGAGTGACTGAGAAAGTTTTGAGTTTGGCCGGAAAGGAAGCTCCAGTAAAGTTGTTTGTAAAATGGCCTGCAAAAATGGAGCAGAAAAGAGCTTGTTGCTAAAAAGATTAGCATCTAAAGGAATTCAAGGGGCTGGGGTATAAAAAAATAAAATAAAATAAAATAAAAAATAAAGGAATTCAAGCACTTGGTAACAGGATATAGGAACAATTATGTTAAGGGCACGTGAGGAAACATTCAGTCTCCACCCTTAACAAGCTCAAAATTGCAAATGTGAAAGAATTTCACTTGAGAAGAGATACCCAGGGCATTCTGTTGAAGAATGGCTGCTTAGGGAATTGATTTGCCAGGATTTTGTTCACCATGCTCAGCCTCTAAGGCACTTGGAAGTTTCTGTAACCACCAGTAAAATGCAAAAGGACTGGGCTAATTTTTCAGCTGGTCCCTGACCTTGGGGTCATCCATGTGATGCTGATTTTATAGGGATGCAAAATATAAGGTGGTGGGTTCAGGGACTCTTCTAACTAGATTTCAGAAGAAGGCCTTGGATATCAGGCAGTGACTCCCTGGAAGGGCACTACATGAAGCTCTGAGAATAGAGTCAAAAGTTCATGGCAAGTTTTCCAACCAAAGGATGTTGGAAAACCCAGAATCATGAAAAATTTGAGGGAAGCCACAAGTAGTGAGCCAAACTAGCCCAAGAGAGAAGCCACGAGGGCTTCAACCACAGGCAATACCATAGGGGTAAGGTTGTCTAAAACCTTTAGTTTACATGTCACTGTAATCTGTGCATGTGTGGAACATGCAGGTATAGGATTTAGTGTCTTCCCAGCAGGATTTCAGTCTTGCTTTGGGCCCATTCCCTTTGACCCTTCTATCTATCCTCTTTGGAATGGAAATATTTGAACTGCACCTTTGTATGTTTAACTTTCTTTTGACTTTTACAGGGATTCATAGCTAAGAGTACCTTAAATCTCAGAGGAGACTTTAGACTTGAAATTTTTGGCAATGGTGGAACATTTAGGACTTTGGCAATTCTTAGAGATGGACTAAATTTACTTTGCATAAAGAGATGTGCAAGAGTCTTTTGGGGCCCGGGAGAAGAGTGTCATGGTGTATATCTAGACCCCCCCCAAATCTCATACAATCAAAGGTAGGACGTTGGGAAGGTGCTTGGATCATTTGGGCTTGATAATCATGAGTGGATTACTCTAGAGCATTCCTAATGTAATGTTGGGAAGTGAAGCCTGGTCTGAGGACATGGCCTCAGACCATGTCCTCAGGGACATGGGACATGGCCTGGAATTGTATACCTCTGTCCCTCCACTCTTGATTGTTCTTTGCTTCCCACTGCCACATCGTGAGCTGTTTTTCTTCTGCCACGTTACCCTCCTTGGAACTCTCCTGCTAGGGACTGAAACGTGTACAATCTGTGAGCTAAAGTAAAAGTTTTCTGTTAGAGCTATGGATGTCAGGTATTGCGTCTCAGTGATGAGAAAGTAACTGAGACTCTAAACTTTACAAAAAAGGGAGAAAATACCAAAAAAAGATAAGATAAAAAAATCACAATTTCTAATCAAGTACCTCTGTTGTGGGAATGAAGAATTGCAAATCTGGGGTGGCACAAGAAACAGCAGATGCTCAAAGAGGTGGAGAAAACCGAGCTCTCTATTAAGCTGGCTCTGACCCAGAAGAGGTAAGTTCTCCAAATTCTGAGCCCTGAGCAATGGGGGTAATATGGGAGCAGCTGAAGCTGAAGTTCAATCACACATAGGAGACTGGAGCAAGACCCATTCTAAGAACAGAGAGCACCTGAGGTGAGCTGCATGAACAGGCTTCTCCAGTCCAAAGAACACCAAGCCCCAAGGCAATCCAAGAATAGGTTGCTAGGCAAAAGAGTGTCATGTGACATCAACCTGCCAAATGTCTAAATAAACGCACTGTGGTGGTTGAGCAGTTCCTTTGCTCCCATCCAGAGTGAGGGCTCCAGCCTTCTGTATCTTGTGTTCATTTTTTCACCTTCTTGCCACCCTTCACTGTCCTCACCCCAGGCAAGTTCAAGAGCCACATGGGTGCTTCAGAGTGGGAAGATTTTATATCTGTTTTAATTGGGGAGGGCAAAAGGGGGAGCTAAGTGGAATTTTGCAGAAGCACTTTACAGAGGCAAAAGTTTATCAGGTGCAGTTGTCCTCTGAGATTTGGAAGGGGAGGGGGTCTGTTACATTTTGTAGTTAAGGGAAATTTTAGCTACAAGACTGAAGTTCACAGGAACATTTGTGGTTACCAAACAATCACTTAACATTTCCTTTTGCACTCAAGGCAGGAGGCAGAAAGTTGTAGAAATACAAGTCCAGGGGATTCAGGGTTTTTATTTCCTCTTTACCACTCCATTAATTATTGATTCACCTGAAGGTTTTTAAACTAACATTAAAGTTTTGGGGAATAGACATTCTTATAATTTATTATTAACTCAGAGCAAAATATACACTTACAAGGAGACATGCAGTGTTGAGCTTGTAACTGCCAGTGACTGTATATCCTGATAGCATTATGTCCTATTTTATGTTTCCACAAGAAGTATAAAAGAAATGTCTGCCTCTTAATTGTGAAGACATCAATAGTTCAAAAGGATGAGTTGGGAAAGTCCAGTTTGGTAAGCAAAATGAATTTATTCAGGATTACTTACAGAGCAGTGGATGCTTTAAGGGCATATGTAGAGCAGAACTGAACTAGAATCCATGGAAAGAGTTATGTATTTATCTGCACTCTATTCCTGTCTTTAACAGGAATTTCACAGGCCTCCACAAATACCATAAAATTCCACTAAGACATAGTTCCATTTTGTTGCAATCCAGCATACTGCCTCAGCTCCTGAGGGATACCCTACAGGACAGCTAAATGGTGGCCTGTTACAAAATGATATTGCTTTGTTGTGGCTTGGAGTACTATTCTCCCTATACCTCCTCATATAGTGCATTTTGGGACATTCTTATCAAGGATGTTGACTTCAATCTAATCATAAAGACAAAATCTGAAAAACTGAGAATATGGGATGTTCTGCAGATGACTGGTCTTGATTTCTTAAAAGATTAAAATTCATAAAAAAAATAGATGGAGTCAGAAGTAGGACTGGTGCTGATGATACGGACAGACTAAAAGATAAAACAACTGAATGCAGCTCTTTGGTTGTTGACACTTCCAAAATTAGCGGTAAATGGCACTTTTAATAAATTTATGAAATGGGTGTGTACTATATTTTGGATACTATTGTTGGGTTAACTTGACTATTTTAGGTATGGCAATGATGACATGTAGGAGACCTCTCCTTCTTAGGGACTAAATGTGTTTAAGGATATAATTTCATGACGTCTATAGCTTCCTTGAGGATTATTTGGCAAAGGGGAAATGTGTGCGCCTGTTTAAAGGGAGGCAGAATGGATGTAGCCAGGTACAAATTGTTGGTAAGTCATGATGTCGGGTACATAGGTATTTATTACATTTTTTTCTCTTTTCTGCAGGTCTGGGAAAGCAAAAACAGAAACACATACACAACCTTTCCACATATGTGGACTGTAGCAACCAATTTACCGCAGGCTCCTGTGATCCAATTCTCATACGCCAATGGTTCTTACATTATTGCTACTATTGTTGATACCTAAAACCATGTTTTTCCATTGCCGCTAGAGGATTTGGCCAGAGTGTAGCAGCCATGCTTGGTCTCTAGCCAGATATGATAGGCATAGGGTTACATTTATTTTTTAATCTCTCAAGCTAAAATTATACATATCCCTTTCATTTTTTGTTTTATCTAGTTTCTTTCATTGAGTCTCATCACTGTTACATGTTAGACTCACTTGGGGAAACTTATTTGTTAAAAAAGAGGAAACAAGGCTCTGTGGTGGTGATCTGGTTGTCAGCTTGCATGGGGAACGCCAGCCTGAGTTGAGTCAGCATGGTTCTGGGCGTGGAAGACCCACTTCAAGGAGGAAAATTGTTGGAATAGCATAAAAGGAAAATTGAGAGAAGATTTAAGATGATTTTCTTTGGAGGAACTTCAGCTGTCCTCTTCAGAGAAACTCCGGTTCTTGCCTCGTCAAGGATGGCTACTGTTCTGTTCAGTCTTTGTCTTTGCCTTGGGTGTCAGCTTCTGGCTTTCATCTCAGATTCTGCACCAGCTTCTAGGCCTCCTGGCACAGACTCTTTTTAGCTTCAAGCACTGAACCTCTGATATCTCAGCACAGCCCCTTGGTCTTCTACAGATTCTTCAACCTCCTGATGCAGACTCCTACAGGTCGGTGTCATGGGCTCCAGGCATTTTGCAGGGTCCTTCAGATCTCTAGCATGGGGACAGATCTTTGGCACTCTTCTGCATTTGACTCTGTGGGCAGCCACTGTAGACCAGTCTTGTAAATTTCTGTGTCCTGCAGTAAATTTGATTCAGAGTGTGTGCAGTCTTTTGAGGAGCCTTACCCCAGTCCTGCAAGCTCCTGTAAGCATAACAAAGGTGCCTAAGGTTGGAAGTCTGTATTTAAACAACAACAACAAAAATAACTCCTATGGAATTCTGATTCATTATAACGATTCAGAAACACTGCTCAGAGGTTAGACTGGCTGGGCTCAAATTTCAGCCTTAACTCTTACTAACTTTGTGATCTTGGCCCAGTAACTTACTCCTGTGAAGCCCTATGCACCCAAGCACTGCCCTTATACATTGATCATCATCATCTTTTTCCAAGTTATCATATAGCAAAACAGAGAAATTCACTCTAATGAAAATGTTTTGCTTAGTAGAACTTCCCACCCTAAAGTTCATTAACAGTTTTATCACCCAAATTCAAAGGGAAATAATTAGCAGTTTAAGAAAATAAAGTAAGTTCTGGAGATTTCACTCACCAGTACAGCACCTGCCTGGCAAATGTGAGGTTGTGAGTTTGATTCCCAGTACCAAAAAAAAAAAAAAAAACCAAAGGCAGTGAGGTGGATAGCTGCAGGCAGGGGCACAGTGTAGGCACCATTCAAATCCCTCTTATAACCATCATCGCTGTCATTGCCATGATCACACTTGTCATTATCACCATCAGCATCATCATAGCCAGCTACTGAGGGGCACTTATTACATACACACCATCCACTGCATTTATAGTTTACGAGGATCAATTCTCTGTCTCTATAATCCCATGAGATAATTTTATTCTCATCCCCATTTTACAGATTAAGAAACAGCTTCAGGTAAATTAAACAGTTTTCCCAGAAAGTTTAGTCTTAGCTCCAGGATTCAAATCCAGACATTTCAAATCCAGAACCTGATTTCTTAAACCCTACATTACCGGTAGCCTCTTTTGCATAAGTAAATATTGGGGTTGTTTTTTTCTATTTGGCTGATACCTGTTTACTTGAAATAGCATCAAACCTGAAAATATTTCCTGATTTGTATACTTTTAGCCATGCTAACAGGTCCATTCACCCCATTGCCAGGGTAATTGGATAGTACAAGAAAACTGTGGTGACCTAGTAGGATTTGTAGCAATTACTTTTTCTTGTGATCGATTCTTCCTCTGTTCCAGTTTCTTCCCAACTCCAGTGTCTGTCCTGATTCTGATACTCAAGTACTTGTGCTGCTTGTCTTGCTGCTTTTGCCTTTGGACTTGACCTTTGTACATGTTCTCCTAGGTTTAAGTCAGTCATCCCTTTGGCCCCTTCTACTTGAGCACACTGTAGTGAACCAACTGGACCTTAATCTTATTGTGGTTGACACCACATAATTTAACCAAAGAGGGGGATAAGTGGGCAAAACCCACTCAAAATGTTTACATTTTAATGTAAATAAAAACTTCTGAAAACCAGCTGAAGTATGAAGAAAATATCTAGAAGAGCATTTTGTATAAACAAAGTCTATAACGATAAAGTAAGAATGATGATGTTGGAAACATTTGAGGATAAAGTTTAACACATTAGGTAAATTCCCTAGACTTATAAAAGGCCAGATCCTTTTCCTCAACATGGGGCAACTCTAAGGGGCTCTCTTAGTTCCAGAGGACCCTATGGGATCTTCTTAAACTTTTATCATACATTATAACATTCAAAGCTTCCCCTTGCCCAGTCCCAACTCTCTCAGTATCCCTCTCATCCAGATTTTGTTTCCACATTATTCCCCAGGAAACTTCACATTTCCTAAAGAATTTAACTTTAAGTACATACAGTGGCTGTAATTAAAATCCCAAGTTTCTAGGTATAACCATGTTGATGCAGAAGCAAGTTTTCCTTCTCTGAAGGCTTTGAAGATACCTTTCTCTAAAAATAATGGTAATACCAACATGGAGAATAATAGGACATTTAAATAAACTTTACTTCCAAAAAGAAACTCTGCAGGAAGAAATTATCAGAGGAGATGAGTCATTTGGAAGCCAAGGGAAGAGAAAATTCAGGAAGAACTGCCTGAGACTGAATTAGATCTGAGTTAGGTCACATCAGACAATTTAGCACAGCAGTTGCTCAGATAAAATTCCACAGAACAAATTCAAAATGTGTATTTTTGGTAGATAGGATTAGTGGATTTCTGGGTTCTCATGCCACTCTAGAGAAATGTGGGATCTGGAAGAAAAATACTACATGTGTGCAAGTTATATGAACAAGCATATTTGGAAAACTCAATAAAAAATAAATCAAACTGAAGGAGCTTTGTGCAAGTAAGCAGTCACAGGCAGGTTTAATAGCTTTCTCTAGCTTCCCTCATGGGAAAGGAAGTGGACCAGCATTTGGTGTTTGGAGTCCCTATTCCCAGCTTACACCAGAACAGATACATGCACAGAATCATTCAGCTAAGACTCAGATTTGGGGATTGAAACATTGTCCAGATACACACTCACCACTTGAACCTAGGTGTCAGTCAGGATGCTGGCTGTTGTCAGGCTGCTGCTGCTATTGTTGGCCATGGCAGTACATGGGACCAGTAGAGGTGAGTGTGCAAATGGCTGTAGATGTGCTTTTCATAGAAGTAATGGGGGAGTGGGCAAGTGTCAACAGTATAGTTCTTTTTTTTTTTTTAATTTTTTTATTTTAAAGACAAAAGAGTGGAGACACATGAACCAGAACAAGCCACAAACAATATCGAAAATACGAAACCATACAGCACATAGTAGGGAATTAGCACTGGATGGATGCTGTGCTACATAATGTCACCTTCACATTAGTTATCACACAAACATTAAAGGAAATACCAAACTATAGAGAAGACAGTAGGGAATTAGCACTGGATGCTGTATAATATAAAGTTATCTTCACTTCTGTTAATACAAAAACGATTGAGGAAACACAAATTATAGAGAACATAGAAGGGAATTAGCTCTGATGCTTTCCTACATAATGTTACCTTCACCTTTGTAACTTCTCAGTTACACAGATGATGGCCCATTTCATCATTCAATTTTCTCCTCCCTCATCTCCGTTGCCCTACCACTCAATCAGTCATCTTCCCTGTGATTATAACTGTATTCCTGGGTTTATCTATACCCCTGGACTCTCACCTTGGGAAGAGATATAGCTACCTCAGACCATACTATATCTCACATGGGTGTATACAAACTGCCATGGTCAGAGGTGGAAAAGCACCCATGCTCAGAGCGGACCACCCCACTCCGCCCTGTCGCTGTGCTATGGGTGGGGGCAGGTCCAGTCCGTGGGGTGCCCTCAGTGGGGCCCACAGTGGAGCAGCCACAGGGCCCTCAGTGGAGCAGCCGCGGGGCCCACAGTAGAGCAGCCACGGCGCCCTCAGTGGTGCAGCTGCGGGGCCCACAGCGGAGCCGCCACAGGGCACACAGCGCAGCAGCCGTGGGGCACATGCCCCCATTGGGGTGCCCTCGGTGACCCATTTGGCTCTGTCCCATTGCCTTGATGCCAGAGGCCCTTTCTTCTCCTCCTCCCTCCTCCCAATCTCCAGTATTACTGCTCCCCACCCCTTACAGCTGGGCACTAGACGAACCCACGATTCTTGTTATGAGGGCCTGAAATCTCCCCAGCCCATTCTCACTGTGTTAGCCCAGGGCATGAACTGAGTTTAAAGATTAGTTCTAGAATAGAGTTGGAGGACCTTCTTGGGTCCACTGTATAGAGCATGCTGCCACCTTTCAGACTCCCGGTGTGCTGCCCTTCATCTAATCTGTTGCTATGGGTTCACGCAAGGTTCATCTGTGCAAGCTGCAAGGAGACCCCCTTGGTGCTAGCATCAATAGTTTGGGGTGAGTCCTGAAGACCATGGATTCGTCCCATTGTTGCCAGGAACAGGCAGTGCTTGCTCAAGCTGCCAAGACTCAGGTTGCTCCCAGGGAGAGTTCAGGGTGGGAGCTGAGCCCCAGCAACCCAGCTCGTGCTTCCTGCCTGATATTGGAGTGAGAAGGGCATGGAGCCACGTGATCCACCTCCATCTGCATCTCCCTTCTGTTGTGGTGCTGGAGCCCCTGTCCGCTCCTCGGCCAGATCCCTGGGAGCTGTCGTGGCTCACTGCCAAGGTTCCCCCCTGCTCTCCACTGGTAGCTGCTCACCCAGTGGAGAGGCAGGGGGTCACCACCTCGAGGCAGGCACAGATCCGGGAGTGGTGGACTGTGTACTAATTGCATTGATTCTTTCCAGGCACTGATTAGGAAGGTTGCCATAGGGTGGGGACTCTGCCCCAGTGGCTGTCGCAAGCTGTCATTCTCATACTGGGTTCGACAACTGCTTCTGACCGCCATTGCCTCCTTTCCTGGCTGCACCCTCCTCTCTCCAGCCCTGGACCAGCTCTCGGAACTCTGCTCTCCCCTGGCCAAGTCAGGAGGCTTCCGTGAGCGTGGGCCTCCGAAGCTTAAGCTGCAAATGCTGGAACAAGGGCGCAGACCATGGGTGTGCTTGGAGCGGTGACTTCCTCCTTCTCCTCTCCCTCCGACTGCGCCATGGCGGATCTCTGATCCTTTCCTCCAGCAGAGGTTTTACTCAGTCTTTCCAAGGGCTTCAGTTCCCATTTCAGATCCTTCCTGAGTTCAGGATGCCCACCTCTTTCTCTTCTGTCCTTTGTCTGAGTGGCATTCCTCCGGGAGGTTCTTTCTCTGCTGCCTACCCAATCACCATCTTGAAGTTCTCTCGTAAAATTTATTTAGTTATTTGTTACTTTCTAATGAATTGATCATTACATTTCTAAAGTTCTGAAATGGCCAACAGACCTTAGAAAGATACCACTTTAGGTTCCTGCTTGAAACCAACAGCTACAGAAAACTGCTGGCCTTGATTCAGGGCCATACCAGTATAGTTCTTGGTCTAGGTAGCATGTATAGGTTTGGGGAGAGTTATCAAAAGGGACCCTAAGAAGCCCAGAATTCAGAGACATGATAAAGTGAGTTTGCAGATACAGGTTTTAGCTGGATCAGTTTAACATGGTACAGAGAGATTCTGGACACACGATGAGAGGAAATCAGACTTCATGTGAAAACTATTAACATGTTCACAGGTAAAGATAATGATTCCTGAGTATTTGTGATATGCATCCCATCTCTCGGTGGTGGGCTCATTCTTTGCCTCAGACCGCCTGCTTTAGACTGTCTAAAGGATTAAACCTCATTGCAACTGAACTCAATAAGAACAGAGGAGGGATGTCTGGGCCTGAAAGAGACTTTCCATCTGCCCTCTCCTCTCGAGTTGATCATGTTCCCCCGTCTTAAAGCTTTCAGCTCTCCTCCGATGCCAAGTCCACCAAATACCCCCACCACCACGATCCATCCGCCCACCTCCTTCCTGGAATGTGAGTACCTTGGGAGCGGGAATTCGGAAGTAATTTTTGTTTCTGTGATGAACGTAGTGCCTGGGTCATGCCAGGTACTCAGTTATAATTTGTTAGAGAACGTGTCGAAGGCATTCCTTTCCCCTCCTCATCTCTACAGTGTCCAAGGATACTAATTATGTAACAAAAATGAAACAATATACTAGGTCCGTTGGCCTTTAATTTGGCACTGAGGATCAGCTTGATGAAACACAACTTTTCCTCCACAGAGCAGGGTGGGGCTGGTTTGTGGATGATTTGAGAAAATTAAATTTATTGTGTACTTCATTCCTATTATTATTGCACTAAATATATAACAAAATAATTATGGAACTCACCATAATGCAAAATCAGTGCAGCCTTGACCTTGTTTTCCTGCAACTGGATGGTCCTACCTGGAAGGGGGAGGGGAGAGAGTAACACCCAAAGTGTGTTCTTACATCCATAATCTCATTTTAGTTGTTGTCGCTGCAGAAAACCCTTCACAAAGATAAGATGTTGGAAACGCAGGTGGGATTTATAGTTTTTTTTGTGGCAATTTCAGGATATTCCACCCCGATTGGAATCCAGAACATCTGCAGATTTGATGTTGTCTCAAACATACTGTTCAGGGCATCATTATTTGCGATCTTGAAAGTTTTTCATCTCATCATGGACCAAGTCAATTCACCTGAATTATTCACAAACAAGTGGCAGATCTATTCCTTCCCAGTTTGGAGATGATTTGTGGCTAGAAAGTAATGCTTCAACTCTTTTAAAAGCTGAGACAAGGGCTGGGATATAGCTCAGTGACACAGTGCCTGTCTGGCAAGCATGAGGTCCTGAGTCTGAAATAGATTACTATAAACCACCTGAGAGAAAGAAGGCTCTGACTCAGTCTCTTTCAAAATTTTGCTAATGTTTGACCCATGTCTAAAATTGTAATGTTTGGGGCTGGGGATATAGCTCAGTGGAATAAGCGCCTGCCTAGCAAGCGCAGGGTCCTGAGTTTGATCCCCAGTACCGCAAAAATAAATAAATAAATAAATGAAAATAAAATAAAATTGTAATGTTTGCTTGTCACCTTCATAATTCCACTTTGGCTTTGAATGCTGTCATTATTTGCCACCTTGAACGAAGTCCTTCTTCCCTGAAATGATAGATTGAGATTTTTGAGCAAGTCAGATATACCAATGAGTAAGCAAGTTTTTTTTAACTCATTCTGTGTCACTGAAGTGTGCTTCCAGTGGTGTGTGGTTTTGTTTTTAAAGAAACCTCTAGAGCAGCTCTTGAACACAAAAGTGTATCCAGTGACACACATTTAGAAAGCCATCTTGGTCCTGCATATAAGGGAAGATACAGGTGCTCTGCATCTGTCTGCTGACAAAGCTGCATGAACAGAAGTGAGTTAAGGGAATATACTTTAACGTAGTTCATAATTTTAATCATATTCTGCAAAATATTAAGCTCAGGTGACATTTTGGGGCTAGCTAGAATTTCTCCATGGATAACACAGTATACAGACATATACTCACAAATAAATTCTTTGACCTGAGTAGGGAAACTAGGTAGCCATCCATTCAAATTGAGGACATAGAATGATCAATAGTTTTCCTGAAAGACTTGAATAGTTCTGCAGCTATGATGTTGGTCACAATAAACACACACATAACAAATCCTTGTGCATATCCCCCTGAAAAATGTATCTCACATAAACAAGCATTGTTGCCTTGTTGTCAACACTGACTGACTCTTCAACTTGGATTATGTACCTTGGTGACTCGTTAATCCTCTCTAACAATTGAGCTGCAACCACGTCTGTTATTTCATCAATTATTCTAGTGAAAATGCTGCCTCAAAAAATGGCACCACATTTTAAACTGTATGCTTTTCTAAAACTTAACAAATGTCTTTTGCTGCTGGTAGGATCAATTTTCCAGCAATATTGAAGGGCTTCATAGCTTTAGTAGAGCAGTTAAACCTGTGAATGCTGCTCTCAGTACAGACACATTTGCTGAAGGGGTGGCCTTCAAGAATTGCTCTGATGTTCATGTTCACATTTTCATCTTTTGAAAAATTCCAAAGAAGTGTCTTTTAATGCAAGGTACCTGGTCTTCATGTGATGAAATCATTTTGAAGGTTTCATAGCTTCATTTGAGAGCCAGTCACTATAGTATCTGAAATGGGATTGGGGAAGGTGACTCACTTATTGCTAAGAACCTGTAATTTAAGTAAGACTCTTGGTATTTTCTTCTAAATACAGCTTTCTTTTTAACTGGCAGTCTTAGAATATTCTGCTGCCTCATTGCTGGGTCTTTCCTCCTTCTCAAAGAAACTCTGCAGTGGCATTTGCTTTTTGCTTATTTGGGCTAGGGTTAGTTTCTGTTCTTACCACAACAGTGACTATGATGAGAGTGCAGTACAAGACAGAGGTGCAGATGGAAGAAGTAAATAAGACGGTGGGCAGGCCACACAGAGACTAAAATAAGCTCCCAATTCTGACCTAAAGCCAGACACCAGATGCAGCCATACAATGGAAGTACATCAACTCACTTGCCACTGTAAATTCTGTGACCAGATGTATCCTCCTCATCACCTGTTGCTCACTGAGTGGGTTTTAATATGAGAAACTGATTTATTACAGTCTGTAGAGTCAGACCCTTTTGCTAATGTGAATCTGTCTTTGCAGCTGCTCACCAGTACTAAAGTCTCCACCTCAGCTCCCCATCAGATCACCAGGCATTAGATTCTCAGAGCACACAACATAAATTGCTCATATGCACAGCTCAGAGTAGGGTTTGAGCTCCTATGAGGATCCAGTTCCAGTACTTCTGCTGATCTGATGGAAGGCAGAGCTCATAAGAAATGTGAGCTATGTGGAGCAACTCTCAATAGCAATGCTTTTCTTCTACACCTGCCACTAATGTCCTGCTGTGCCATGTGGTTCCTAATTATGGTTCCTAATTGTGTGTGGTATGA
The DNA here is from genome assembly GCA_004027595.1 of Dinomys branickii. Classification (NCBI taxonomy): domain Eukaryota; kingdom Metazoa; phylum Chordata; class Mammalia; order Rodentia; family Dinomyidae; genus Dinomys; species Dinomys branickii. Next base: position 37,848 of record PVLD010000783.1, read on the forward strand.
TAATTACACATATGTGGCACATAGGCTCTCCAGATTATCAAGGAAGGTTTTTATTTAGACATAGCAGGTAAACTTGAGAGAGGAGATAAAGGAATTGGACTCATAACCCAAATGCCCATCAGCAGAGGAATGGATAAAAAAGATGTGGTATTTTTATACAATAGAGTACTTCTCAGCTATAAAGAAAGATAAACTTGAGCATTTTTTAGGTAAATGGATGCAACTAGAGACCATAATCATAAGAAACACAAATCAGACCTGCATGTGTAAACATGATATTATCTCCCTAGAGTAAGAAACTGAAAGAATGAATAAAATCCAAAAGGCAGAATAGATACTGTGAAAGGGATAGAAATTGGCCAGTGGGCCAGTGCTGGTCAGTACCCTGGGGGCTGGGCACCCTTGGAGGACATGATACAAGTCTGCCTTAAATAGAATAAGGCACATGGTATTCCTCTTGACTGTTTTGTCCCACTAGTGTGGGTTTCTGTGGGCTCTAAATTTCACTGATCTTAGAGCAAACATAGAACAGCACTTAGTCTTTTTGTTTTAAAGAGAATTAAAAAAAACAATAATATGATACAGAATTTCAAGACAAGATGATAGGGAATCAGCAATAGTTATTATATTGCTTATTGTTATCTTGAATGTACCTGCTCAGATTATCAGATACAAGCATACAAAATTGATCAAACAATATAAGCACTAACTATTCCTTTTAATAAATTTATAGAAATTAGCAGTACAGTTATCTTAGCTATCTTGTGTTATATATATATATATATATATGTATATATATATATATATATATATTTCCCCCTTATTTCTTTTCCTGTTTGCCCCATCCCAGTTGTTCTTTCTTTTTGAACAGTTTCTTTCCCTTTCACAATATCTATTCTATCTTTTTTTCTTTTTGTATTTTTGAGACAGGGTCTCACTATGCAGTTCAGGATGGTCTTGAACTTACTTTGTAGCCCAGGTTGGTCTCGAACTCACAACAATCCTCCTGCCTCAGCTTCCCAAGTGCTGGGATTACAGGCGTGCACCACCATGCCTATCTTTTGGATTTTATTTACTATTTCTCTTTCTTACACTAGGGAGACAATACAATGTTTACATATATGGGTCTGATTTATTTCACTTATGAGTATGGTTTCTAGTTGGAGCCATTTACCCATAAAACCCTTAAGTTTATCTTTCTTTATAGCTGAGTAGTGCTCCATTGTATAAAAACACCACATCTTTTTTATCCATTCCACTGCTAATGGGCATTTGGGTTATGAGTCCAATTTCTTTTTCTCCTCTCTCAAGTTTACCTGATATGTCTAAATAGAAACCTTCCTTGATAATTTGGAGAGCCTATGTGCCACATATACATAATTATCACATTACATAATAACCATACACATTTCTCATACATACCAAATTAACTTCTTTATAAATATTATTTTCTTCAAACACCAAACACTTCATATAAGCCAAGTCTTCATATTTTGTTATTCATGTTACATGTTATCCAACTCCAACAAATGATAACAGAAAAAGCTTTAAATTTCAATTGATATCCAATATAAACAACTCTACATTTATGAGTATAGTAGAACAAATTATTTCAACAATTGAAATATTTTATAGAGTCCATGTGCAGGTGTTACGGAGATAAATAGCCAAAATTTCAAGACTATTGAACAATAGCAAAATTCTCTAAAATGGAAACTCAAATAATGATGCTACTGGCTTTTCATTTGAGTGGTCAAAATGTCACTTTGGCCTTTTCAACTTTGCAAAGACATCGCTGAACTAAGATGACTAATAAAATAATACACTAAATTCAGCTCATTGGTATTGTTATTAGGAAATGTAATCCTTATTTCCATTGAATATGTCATCCTCTTGCAATGGAGATAAGGCCTTCCAGAGACCACAACTATCATGGATTTTAAGTCTTTCTTTTTTGGCTACCAACATTTTAGATTTACATTTGTTCTATTTCATAGATCTTGGAGAGAAATAACAGGCAAACTAAAAACTAATGGTGGGATGTAGAGGCAAAAGATAGGGACAATGTAAATGTAGCATACAGTGTCAAAGTACTTCATTTCTCTACTCTCTTTGTTTCTTTTTTTGTGGTCTTTTTTAACTTCCTCATGATAACCAATATTTTAAAACTATAAATGAAAATGATTTTATAATTCACTTCAATTAACTTGACTTATGCCTCTGGTTGACTGATTATATTTTTTTAAAGGACTTCAGGGAAAGAAATACATCTCATACCCATGCAGTTCATGCTGTATATATTATCTTCTAACATATAGACTCCATAAAGTCTTTGATCTTACTTATAAAAAATAGCCTATTCAGATGCTATTAAAAGAAAAAAATCAAACTGAAAATTTTATTTGGATTATCTTTTGGGTTGTCTGATAATTTTGATTTCTTTAAGGCAGAAATATAATTGAAGAATTTTTCTATCACATGAGAAATGCTATGAAAAATTTTGAGGAATAAACAGTAGTCAGGGTATTAGTAGTTAAAATGTATCCTGAAGTTATAATAATTTAAACAATGTGGTATGATGTGAAAAAAGGGACAAGACATGACCCAGGCGTAGGTACTGTAACATATGGGTCTTATGTGGGATCGCAGAAACTTCACCAACATCAAGTGGAATTTTTCTTAACTTGAACCCTTGATGAAGTCCCACACCTGGAATCCCAAGGAAAATTTAATTCATATATTCTAATAGAGGTTATAGGCACACCCTCAGTGTTTCTGTGTATACAGAAATGCAACACTATTCTGTTCACCCCTACACATCACCCTCCTTCAAGCTATATGAAAAAAAAAGGGAATTGCAAAGAGGGTTTTTGAGTGAAGCTTTCTCTGAAGAAAATTATACACCTGATAGAGAGTGCTGTTTCGTTTCCATTCCTCATAATGGAGAGTATCTTACTTCTTCAACATGTCTTCAGACCAATGAAGAGAGCTTGGAAAGACTTTCACAGAGTCTGGATATTCTGCTAATGGGTGAAGTATTTTGTCTCCTAGGCTGAATGCTTGGTGAGCACTAAAAACCTGGTAGGCCTACAGCTATTGAAACAAAACATAGCAAAAAGTTTTTTGGAAAAATTCGATGTGGGTCCTCTGGAATTTGGGGAGCAGAGAGATCACTGTGCTTGACTCTGCACTAGACAAGAGAAGCTACCTGTGAGAGCAGGTCCAAGACAAATCTGCAGATTTGGGTGGGGCTGACTTGCTGAGATTCTCTATGATACTGTGTAGATCACTCAGAAGGTAATGTATGCTTAAACTCCTGCCATTTTGAATGGACTTTACAAAGAGCCGCCTGCCTGTGTTGTGGACCTGAGCAGGAGGAATCTGTAGGGGTGTACAGGAAAGCAGGAGGTGAAGGGGAGTTACATAAGGTTAGCAGGACCATGCATCATTCTCATAATAGGCAGAGATTCAAGGAGCCAGAGCAGAGGAGGGCTCCAGATAACTCACTAAATCAGCCCATCGGGGAACAAGCCAGCCTTTGTATATCTGGTTGGAGGCAGTTCTCAGTATCCAGCCAAGAAAACAAATACTTTTGCTTCCTTTGCTTCATTTCTAGCTCCTTTTATACTTGGTGGAGCCAAAAATGGCAAGGAATAAATTTAGAGGTTAAAGTAAATAAAAGCAATATATCCAACAATACCTGGGGACAAAACGATGCTTTAAAATAAATGTGAATTTTTAAAAACAATTTAGTTTGAATATAGATTTTTAGCACCCTAAACTAAGTGCCAGTACTAGTACTCCTAAACGCCTTCAAAAGCAATCGGGTTCATGGTAAGTTTAAAATGTATCTGCAAATCTTTAATGTTTCTTTTATGAAGAAATAGAGTTTCTGTTTCCTTTCCCAGCGCCTAGCAGGCCTTTGTGACTGTCTCGGTGAATAAAATGCAGCAGAAGTGGCACTGTGATTTATAAGGCTGGATTAAATAAGGCAAGTACCTGGTCTGCTCTTTTTTCTGGGTCATCTGCTCTGGGAGCCTTTGCCTTCCATGGAAGGTATTTGGCTACTCTGGAGCAACCACATGGAAAGACTGTACACAGAGATCATTTTGAAGGAATGACAGAGAGGTAGAGAGACACAGAAACTCAAGAACTACAGGTTTGCAACCTGGGAAAGGCACGGGAGTTGGGTGAAGTACTTATCTTGGACACGAAATCCTCAGGAAACAAGGCATTGAAATCACATTTTCATGCAATATTTAAAAAAATTATAATCAGTGTAAAAGTCCATGATGACTAAAACATGGGCATCTCAGATAAAGACAGGAACAGCACCGGTAGCTGCTCCTTTTGCCAACACAACCCAGCAAGGCACTGGGCTGCCTGGGAAGTACACAGGGGAACTTTCCTCATCTTGTTTTGGGTTGATATCTACATGGGCATATACAACTGCCAAAACCTAGCAAATCACACCTTTCAAATCTGGGCATTTTATTGTCTACAACGGTACCATGTTCATACATTTTTGGAATGGGCCTATGATTCAGCACAGTTTAAAAAATACTGCAGGAATATCACAAGATGTTTTGGGGAGAATTCTGCCTACTGTTTAAAAGGAGAGATCTCTGGACATCATTTTGCATAAATCTGAGAGCTGCACCTTTTGTGACTATCTAGTCGCCAGCCTGAACCTGAAGCAGACCCAGGGAGAAGAGTGGAACTGAAGGGATCAGAAAGCATGGGGTCCTGAGCTCTGACTAAGTTATGCCTGGACGATTCTATCTACATAAACCAACATCCTTTTTATTTGATAAGCTAGTTTGTATTGGGCCTTTTGTTACAGATGGAGAAAGATAGGCAGAGAAAGTAATAAGACAGAAGTAGTGAGGCAATGAATATTAGCAGTGAGCAGAAGCCGCAAGGCACACAGAAGCAGAATGCAGGCCTACCACTCAGTGGGTGCCGCCTCAGCATAGGAAAGGCCGGGAAATAAGAGAGACAAGATCTCTGCTTTCTTGAGCTTGTGTCTGGCTGGGGCAGAGGACAGGAAGGGAGACCATAGTAATTGTAGATAGTGGTAAATGCTGTGAAGATAATATAGAGCGCTGTAAAGTGTAAGGGGTTACTGGTCTCATTTGAGAGCCAAGGCACTCCTCTACACAGAGGTGACATTTGATCGGTGACCTGAATACGGAGAAATTCCAGCCAGCTGAAGAACTGAAATAAAATCTGTTTTAAGTAGAGATAGCAACACATTCCTGAAAGATGAAAAGCAGGTGAGAGTAGAAACTCCCTAAAAACTTTAGAGTGTTAATAAATCACATGGGAAGATTCCGATTTGTCAGATCTGGAAACATGTCTGAGACTGTGCATGTCTGAGGAGCTCCCAGGTGATGGTTATGTCTCTAGCTGACAGACTATAGCTGGAATATTGCTTGAAAGTATGGTCTATAGAATGGTCCACAAAGAAATGAAAATTTAGTCATTACAAATACTTATAGCAACATAGCACTGACATGCCATCCAAACACGCCATCCTTTTTCCAGTAATTCTTTTTTAGTGTATTAGTTGGCGATCTATTAGAAACTAAAAGCAAAAGCAAAAATAACCTGACTGTCCTTGGTTAGGTTTGAAGGATGCAGCCCTAGGATTAGAGCACTGCAACTGAAGAGAGAGCCCATGGGTCCCTGGGGGTGCAGAGCAGCAGGGAGCTTTAAAATGCCAAATATAATGTACAAGGGAAAGTGGAAATTAAATGTCAGGCACCAATGTTGGGGATGAAACAACCAACACTACCACCAATATCATCACCACAAATAGGCCCAGGTACTAACACACACACACACACACACACACACACACATACACACACACAGAAACAGAGAGATAGAGTCTATGGACAGCCCTTCTAAGAGCATCATATGGATCCAGAGTAAAGATATTTTTATTCTAAAATTAGGGCCTTTCGTTCTTACCTCAAAAGGGAAGGACAGGTGTTAGCAAGCCTTTGCATGGGCACAGATCCTTAAGCAACTCTATTCATCGCTTTATTGTTAAATATGAATGAGACTCTCAGGGAGCCAAATTAACTAAACTTTGTTAGAGGCAGAAGGAAAGGAAGAAAGAAGAAAAGAAAGAAAGAGAGAAAGAGAGAAAGAGAGAAAGAGAGAAAGAGAGAGAGAGAAAGAGAGAAAGAGAGAAAGAGAGAGAGAGAAAGAGAGAAAGAGAAAGAGAGAAAGAAAGAGAGAGAGAAAGAAAGAGAGAAAGAAAGAAAGAAAGAAAGAAAGAAAGAAAGAAAGAAAGAAAGAAAGAAAGAAAGAAAGAAAGAAAGAAAAAGAAAAAGAGGAACAGAAGTATGTTGAATTGTAATAATGGTAAAAGTGCACAGACTATGAGAAAACCTAGTGTCTAGAGATACATCCTTTGAAGCAACCTCCCAGGTTTCTGGTAGTGCTTGTGCTGAGACCAGAGAAATATCACATTTGTTGTTGGGATCTGGCTAATCATGGGTGGAAATGCTTGTGTTCCTGACTTGCCTAGCTATCCTTCATTTAGCTGCCACTAACTGGGGTAATCTCGGTGTATTTCTTGAAACTTAAAAGTTTCTGTCTAGCTCACTGCTAATGATTTATTATGTATATTTCAACAGTTTGAATGCTTTTGGTTAATGAATGACATTGGATTTTGTCAAATGCTTTTTCTGCTTCTATTGAGATGATCATATGGTCTTGGTCCTTGGCTCTGTTAATGTGGTGCATTATATTTATTGATTTGCTTATGTTGAGCCATTCCTGCATCCCTGGGATGACTGCTGCTTGGCCATGGTGTACAATCTTCTTGATTTGCTGTACTCTGTTGGCTAGTATTTGTTGAAGACTTTTGCATCTGTGTTCACTAGGGAGATGGGTGTAGAGTTCTCCTTTTTGGTTGGGTCCTTCTCTGGTTTTCATATCGGAGTAATGCTTGCTTCCAGGAATTAATTTGGGAGTATTGCTTCCCTTTTAATTTCATTAAAGAGTTTTAGAAGTAGTGGCATTAGGTCTTTTCTAAACTTCTTGTAGAATTCAGCAATTAATCCACCTGTGCTTTTCTTTGTTAGAAGGTTTAAAATCACATCTTTAATTGCATTGACTCATATTGGGTTATTCAGAATTTTTATATCTTCTTCATTAAGCTTGGGTAATTCATATGTATCAGTGAATCTGTCCATTTCTTCTGTGTTTTCTATCTTATTAAAGATTCTCAAAGGAGGTAGGGGTGATCTTCTGAATTTCTGTAGGATTTGTTGTGATTTTACCTGTTTCATTTTTAATTACATGGATTTGAATCTTTTCCTTTTTAAAATAAGGTTGGCTAAGGATCTGTCAATGTTACTTAATTTAAAAAAAACTCTCTGATTCATTGATCCTTTGCATTGTTTCTTTAGTCTCCATTGCATTAATTATTGCTCTGCTCTTTATAATTTCTTCCCTCATACCAGCTTTAGGATTGATTTGTTCTTTTTCTAGAAGGCTGAGGTTCAACACTAGGTTGTCTATTTGACCTCACTCTGTTTTTCTGATGTGGGACTTCACCACTATAAATTTCCCTCATAGGACTACTTTCACTGAATCCCGTAAGTTCCACTATGGTCTATTGGCATTATCATTTCATTGTTGAAACTGTCTAATTTTTTCTTTAATTCATCTGTGACCCATTGGCTCTTCAGAAGGGTGTGATTTAATTTCCATGTGTTTATGAAGTTTTTTGGTTTCTTTTGCCATTTATTTCCAACTTCATTGTACTATGGTCTGATGTGGATGGGATAATTTCAATTCCTTTGCCTTTACTGAAACATGTTTTATGAGCTAGTATGTGAGAATGTTTTTAGTTAAAAATTGCAGAAAATAATGTAAACTATTTTAGGAACTAGAGATGATTTACTTGCTTATGTAAGTGAAAAAATAGGAGATGGGGTGGGCTTCAGATAAGATCTGATCTATCAACTCAAAACGATTCTCAAGAACTCCTTTCCCTGTCTGTTTTGCTGTCACAGAGAAGGTATGTCACCTAAGGGCACCATGCAACTGGACCAAGTTCTTTTCATTATTGTTATCAGTTATTGTTCTTGATTTTCTTTTCTCTTTTTGGACAGCTGACTTATATCCTTAAAGTGGGCCTGGTGAAGAAATATTTTTCAGAGAGAAATTCCAACATGTCATTCTATCTTACATAAACCCAAGACAGAGATTCTAAATAGTGTTTCTTCCCAGCCTTAACATGGTTCCAGTGTTTTCTTTTACAGATGCCTTGCTACATCAGAATTCTATGGCTCTAAAAGCAAATGAATTCAAGATCAGAAGTTCCTGGCCTCTTACTGACTTTTCATGTCATCGGAGAACTGGTACACAACCAGACACAGTGTCGGCTGTAGAGACTTTTCTCTCTATAAACAGTTTGTTCTGTGAAGAGAGACAGATCACTCTACATGTTCTCAAAAGAGAAGTAATTTTTACATTTTTCTCATGCCTGGGATTCCCGCTTAGCCACTTTTCCTTCTAATTGCTTTCCTCTAGACATGCATGTATCCATGATCCTGCTTTTTTTCTTCTTCGGCTTCTCCAATCTTGTCTGTTTAAAATGGAGGAAAAAATAATTTTTAGAGTTTTTTAAATTAGGCAAACTGAAAAAAAATCTAGATCCATTTCTTTTAATTGAGAAACTGGAGACCAATTGAAACCATAAAGTCAGCCAGCCAATAGAATATGAAAATCTTTCTACAAATTACAATAAACTAGAACTGCACGTGTTATATATTAGGTGACCCCAAGGCAGGGGGAGATGCACACATGCCATCTAGTTTGCACTTAAATGAAGCACTATTAAAGAGTTGCAGCTGGCTAAAGGTGATGGCTATAACATTCCACAGTTAGCGTTCCCAAAATCACTTGGCCTTTGGGAAAGAGTTTAATTCATACACAGTTCTGCCGCTGGAGTTGTGCAGAAGCATCTATCCACACCTGGGCTACTCGCTGTGAGGAAAGCAGAGTGAAGACTACGGATTTTGGAGGCAACTTAAAGGGTTCTATGATTTTTGATGGATCAAAACTTTAATTTCCAGGATCTGTTTTCTCAGCAGACATTCAAGATTTACAGTACACAACACAGTCGTTATATTTGTTTTAGACTTGTAGGGGGGCCACCCATGTAAACTAATATATACTTAGCTTATGTTTGCATTTGAGCAATTATAATGCGAAGTACTATAAATCAATCCCAGAAGTTCCCATGAACTTTCCCTTTACGAGGTGCTCTGAACATTACTCAAACTTGAGGAAAATAAATGGCTGCGGAGACTGCCCCGTTGGAGGTATAGTTGAATGCAGACATTATTCCTATTCCTTCGTCTTCAGATTCCCAATGCTGTGCAATAGAATGAAATTAACTTGTATGTATACAGAGTGAGTTTCACCCTGATTCACAGAGGAGATCAGCTATGCTTTAGCCCTTGGCTTTCTCTTAAAATATTGCAATGATAGCTTGGCTTATGAATGCTTTTGTTTGCAAATGGTTTGGTTTGCAAACAGAAGCATTTGGAAAATTTTGTTTTCGTTTGCAAATGCTGCATCGGGTGATGAATGTAACTGTGGCCATCTTTCTCCCACAAACACAAATGTGGCTGTCGTTTCCTGAATCGTGAAATGAATGAAGTTTTGTGAACCAAGGCACAGTACCACTGTACTTCACACAGCCTTAAACTCATGCAATATACCATGCTATCTGGTTACTTCTATAAAACCTTGTATTCTCTAGGGTAAAACAAGTAGAAGAGACTAGCGGAATGAGTTGCTGGTTCCCCAAAGGCCTATGGTCACCAGTTTGGGAGGGGGTGAAAACTTTAAGAAGTAGGGCCTTGTGTCAGGTCTTTGGGTCACTGTGGACATGACCTTCCAGGAGATGGTGGCCTCCTAGCTTCTTCTCTTCTTCTCCTTTGCTTATCCACCATGAAGAAACGGTTTTGTTCTGCCATGGCTTCCTGCCAAGATGTGCTGCCTTACCACAGGCCCAAATCAATGGTGCCAGATTATTGGCTGAGACCTCCAAAATTGAGCCAGAATAAACATTTCCTCTTTATAAGCTGATTCTCTCAGTATTGGTTATGGTGATGAAAGCTAAGATAGTACATGTATTAGCTTCAAAAGAAGCTTCTGAGTGGAATCATTTCCAAGGGCTCAGTCGATTTAGAGAACTAATGTCAATAGTTTTGTGCTCTGATATGCTATTGTGTAAAGAGGACACAAAAGATTGTTTTGCTGAAAGAGACTACAATGATAGTGCCTTTTGAACCAAGATAGAATCTTTCCCTTTTATCTCATTTATTTAGAATCAACCAGGAAATTAAACACCTTGGCTCACCTCTATTGCAGTTTTACAAGCTCTTTCTCTGTGGTTCAGTACAACCAATGCCATTTTCACTTTTAGCTAATAAGACGAACTCTTTCTCCCCTACATTCCTCCTAGAAGCTGTTTCATGCACTTATTTCCTTTGGATTTGATAATGACCAGATTTGAAAACTGACAAAGAAAGTGTTTTGCTGTATGAAGAGGAGGAGCTATTGGAATTTCTGAGCAAAAGGTAACTTTTTCCAAAAGAAATGACTTTAGGTGGCGCCATGACAAGAACACCAAAATTATACAGATAAGTTATCCCTTACTTCAGTCATACATTTATTCTATGGAATTTGACTATCAAGCAGGTATGAAGCATTTTCCTAGGATGAACTGGTGACCTGGCCCTTGCTCTTTCGGAGTGTATGATTTAAGTGCAAAAAAAGACACTGTGTAAATAGTTACAAAACCTAGTGTCTCATTACAAAGTATGGTAAACATCATGAAGTGCCAGTACAGGGAATGATGAAAATGTATCCCAGTGGGATTATCCTACTTTATAGCAGTCATGTAGGTAACATTCACAGAGACACTAAACTCTGTATGATGATCAGGCTGCATTAGAAATATCATGGTTCAATTCAGGTTTGGGACAAGTTAACAGGGAAGTACAATACACACTAGGCTACATGGAGAAGTCTGGGTTCAACATATAAATTTAAGAATTCTAGGTCATTAAATAAGCTGGAAGTGAACATGAATTTAGAGGTGGAGCTGAAGATGAAAGAGGGAGTGTAACCAGTCTCAAGAAATTCCAGCACCTGAAGATCAGAGAGGAGATAAACTGGCAAAGATACAGAAGTCACCGCATGACAGAGGCAGATCTGCCTGGAAACTAAGCAAGTTTCATATTCTGGGTCCTTCTTTTCCTTGACAGGAAATACACTAATGTATTTATATGGTCATATTTTGAAAACGTTTCAAAAGGTCAGTTTTTCTTTTCTTAAAGATAATTATCAAGTCACAGAAACCTCAAATAGAAAGAGCAAAACCCAGAGGGTTTGATTACATGAAATCAACCCTTGGGTGTGCTGGGGGTGGATGGAGGTGGGAGGTTCCAGAAAAATGTTCCACAGCTGTGAATACTTGACAAGAGAAATACATCCACTGGGTGTAGGCAGCAGAAGGCCATCAGTGTCCATAGCAAGAGCCCCGTCAGTGCAATGAAAAGTGCAGAAAACCAGATCTACCAAAGAAAAGCACTTTCACTTAAACTGCTAAAACAGAACCTCTAAAATATTTTAAACAGCACTTCTATCTTTTGACTATTTGCTCTATTATTAGACATAGGTGTTGAGAAACAGCAACTTCTTTTCAGGAAAATTTTGTGAGACTCACAAACTGAGGGTATCAGAAAAACAATCTCACAGGGCACAAGCAGAAATGAACGGTACCGCGGATCTGAACATTTGTGTTTACTGTTTTTGTCTTTTCACCGGCTTATCGGACTGGAATGCGTAGTTCTGTGCTGAGTTACTCAGAAAGCGCGACTAGTCCCCAAACCCTGCTTCTCTTCAGGAAAGAGAGCTCAGGACGCTACCCCGCAGCAGGCGACGGGCACAGAACGAAGTTGGCAAGACCAGAGCTCCAGGAGAACAGTTCCCGCCCCCGCTACACTCAGCCGCCCCGGGCCCCCGGCCTCCCGCTAAGTCCGCAAGTTGGACACGCGATCACGGGTTAAGAACGTCCCGGAGGCAGCATCGGACGTCCTCGTACTGAAGAGTCTCGCGTCGTGTATCTGAGTTCACTTCACACCAGGCGAGCACACCTCCACTCCGCCCTCACGCAGCGCCCGCGAGGCCTAGGAGCTGCTTTTAAAGCCCGGGCAGGCGCGGCCGCGCGCCCTGATTGGCCGAGGCCCCGCCGCGTCACGGCTCCCCGTGCCCGGCCTCCGCCACAGCCACCGCCATCGCCACCGCCGCGACGCCGCAGCCGGCTCGGCCCAAGTGCGGCGCGCGCGGGCGGGGCCGGAGGGCTGGCGGCGCGCGAGGCCGCGGCCGGCCGGCCGGCCGGGCGGATTCAGTTTCTCGGTCACGCGCGGGCGTGCGCGCGCCCCTCCAGAAGCTGCTCGCCGGGCCGTTACCTCAGGGGAGAAGAGCGTGGGCGCCCGGCCCGCCCCGCCCCCGCGCCCCGCGCCCGCCGCCCGCGCGCCGGAGCCGGTAAGAGGCCGAGCGCACCCCCGCTGCCCCGCGCGCCCGCGGAGCCGCCGCTCCCGCTGCGAGGATGCGGCCCGGAGCTGCCCGGCCCGGCCCCCTCCCACTGCAGGCCGCCCGCGTCCTCGCCGCGGCGCCCGGCCGGGCCAGGGGGACCGGGACACAGGGAGGGCCCGGGCGGGGCCCCCACCGCGCTCGCCGCCGGCCAGGGACCGCGCCGCGGCCGCCCGCAGCCCCCGCCGTCCGGAAGGGGCGGCCTCGGCCGAGCTCCTGGCGGCGCTGGGGTCCCGGGCCGGGGCGACGCGTGGGTCTGCTGGGGGCGCAGAGGCCGCGCGACTCCCCGCAGCGGGGAGACCCGACGGGGCGCGGGGGCGGGGCGGGGGCCTGGGCGCCCCGTCCTGTCCTCCCCTGGCGCCGCTCGCCCTCCCGGGACCGCGGAGGCCGGGGCTCGGGCGGGGGCCGCGTCCTCCAGAGCCGGCCGGGGCCGGGACAGCGCGGGCGGGAGGGGCGCGTCCTCGGGTTCCCCGCGGTCCCGGGGTCAGGCCCGCCTCGTCCCGCCCCTGGAGAGCCTGTGGAAGTCCCGCACCCCCGAGACCTGCCCATAATGACGCGCACCCAGTATCAGCAGGCGACGGTGCCGGGCGACAGCGTTTTTATAGATTGGTTTACCGGCACTTTCTGCAGGGGGTGAATCACCTTAATTCGTGTAATATGCTTTACCGCCTGATAGGATTTAGATAAACAAGTGCGTTTAACACTTGGGTTGGACTGGAGCGTCTCACATAATACAGAGCTGTGTGGCTAGATGCACCTGCGCCTGGGTGTTGCTGAGGATAACTTAGTTTGGGGGGCATCCTACTCCCTTCCTGAGTCTTCCCCTAATCAGAAAACTGATGAAGATTATTCTCAGCACTCTACTACCCTAGATGGCCTGCAGAGTACCTTGTGGGTGTTGCTCTCTTCCTGGCCCCTTCTGAGTCCTTTTCATCTTCCCTTCTGGTTCTCTTTCCCTTTAACCGCACTCCTTCCTTCCTTTCTTTACAGAAGGCTGATCATGGCGCTTGGAAAGGGAAGTTAAATGTTCCAAATTCCAGCCACATAGCCCACATAGTCCCGCTTTTCGGTTTGTTTGGGATTTTTTTGGTATCGGGACTCGAACTCAGGACCTTGTGCTTGCCAGGCAGGCGCTTGTGCCACTGAGTTCTATCCCCGGCCCTGGGCCGCTTTTTGGTTTGCTTGCACCACGCTGAGGCAAGAGGCCTGTCTTGGGCCACATAGAAAATGTATAATGTTATTTTACGTAAGTAACACCATTGTTTTTCACCACGTTTATCATAGCATTAAAAAGTCTAACAGACTTTAAGAAAACTTGCATGTCTCTTCAGTAACAAGGAGGGGCTTCACAGACGCAAGCGTGTATGTAGGTTGAACACTATTAATGATAACCACCGAGTTTTATCTGCCCAGTTGCACAAGCACACTTAATGTCTGATACAAGGGCTGGGGATATAGCTCAGTGGAATAAGTGCCTGCCTGGCAAGCGCAAGATCCTGAGTATGATCCCCAGTACTGCAAAGAGTCATTCTAAGTTTAATGTCTGATATAGGTAGCTTTGCACTCGACTGTGTGGCAGGATCAGGAGATGGAGTTAGCACTGCATGGTGCCCTCTCCTACACAGAATTTGCTGATTACCTCTGGAATCGTATGCTGAATGGAGTCCTGAAAAGTCCCACTAAAAATTCCTTAATATTAAAGTGAGGTCTTGTGGGGTTTCATTACTAACTACCCAGGGCCCCTTGCACCTCACGGGTAGCATCTAGGGTCAGTCACATCAGACACAGACATTGCTCTGTTTGACCTTTTAAAGATATGTTTGGATTCAGATGCCTTTTACGTGGAGGTGTAACATGAAAGAGTAGAAGCTGTTGTCTGAGTTCACTGCGCACATCTCTGCAAGGTGGAGGTGCTCAGAGTCTAGGAAATCATTGACAGGTAATTTTGCATTGAGTTAGCAGCCCCAGTTGGCACCTCAGCATCTAGCTGGTGGGGTCGGGAGCACTGCTTTACGAGGAGCAGGTGGACCCATTCTTTAGATTGAGACTGGAATTCAGATGCTGCCAAGGAGCAGTGAACTGCTTGGAAGGTAACTGTCCTGAGATAGAGGTCAATTACTGGCTCAAGATTACATCCCAAATCTGGCAGACATAAACTTGCCCCTCAGGTTGAGTTGCAGGTTACTTCTGTTTTGTATACTATGTCCAACATACTCTGAATTTCATCAAGTATTTTGAGCAGAGTTTTCTTATGGACTGCATATGGCCTCAAATGTCCTAGCGCAAACAACACTCCCAAATCTGACAGACATAAACTTGCCCCTCAGGTTGAGTTGCAGGTTACTTCTGTTTTGTATACTATGTCCAACATACTCTGAATTTCATCAAGTATTTTGAGCAGAGTTTTCTTATGGACTGCATATGGCCTCAAATGTCCTAGCGCAAACAACGCATCTGCTACAGAGATCTTACATTTTATTTTTTGGTTTTTCTTTTGTTTTTGTATCAGGAATGGAACTCATGACCTCAGGCTTGCCAGGCAAGCGCTTGTACCACTGAGCTATATCCCCAGCCCGAGATCTTACATTTTTAAAGTGAAGAAACAATTGACTACCCAGTGAGTTCAGGACAGCTTGATGGGACATGTGAATGACAATATTTTTCCCAATTATATGCATTTTTGAAAAGAGATGTTTAGCCTAAAGTAGAATTTCATTGTGCATAATTCTTTTCATTATCAACCTCACATTTATAGTGAAAGTATTATTTCTCTTATTATATTAGTATTATGCATAGGAGAACATTTACCTATATTGTATATATGAGGTTTGGTATGGTAAAATTTATGTGTTGTGATTAAGTAATTTTAGTGGGGTTCCATGTATGGCTAAAAATAATACATTTCCATAAGAAGGAGATTAGTGCTGAGTAGTCTCTTGCCTGCCTGTGACGTGTTTCCAGAAGAGAGCTGAAGTAGTTACTTAGTAGGTAGTAATGAGAGGGTTAGGAAGCACGGTGCCTTTGACTTTGCAGAGGAGCACCAAGTAAACGTAGGCTGCTTGTCTGGAAGTGTACTGCATTGGGAAAATGGACATGGGGGGAGAATGGAAAAGTTTTACATGTAGTAAAATTTACTGGGACTCTAAGAAAGTAGATCAACTTGTTGGCCAAATTGATGTTCTTAATTGATGTTCTTAAACAAGAAACAGGAAGGGCTTCAGTCTGAAGTAAGAGGAGAAGAATGAAAGTGCTCCCTCCAAGTATGAAATACTGCTTCAGTCAGTGGAGTTACTCTGAGAGATTGACATGGTCTTGGAGAAGAGGCTGGGAAGTGGGTATAGCAGGAACTAGGATAGACTTGTTCTCTTTTCACTTTTTTTGAGACAGGATTTGCTATGTAGTTCAAGATGGCCTTGTACTCACTATGTAACCCAGACTGGCCTCAAACTCCTGGAGATCCTCCTGCCTCAGCCTCCTGAAGTGCTGGGATTACAGATTTACCATCACACCCCGCTGATAGGTTTGTTTGGATTTTCTAAAATGGCATAAGAGGCTGTCTCCAAGACAACCGGATGAGGACGGGCAAGGGAGAGAGTAGCTAAGTGGAGGCTGAATACTGATTTCCCTCTCCAGTTGTCCCATTTTTATCTGAGGCCTGACCAGAAGCACCTCAAATATCCCTTTTCTGAGTCACTAGTCTCTCCAGGGCACCTGTGGCCTTTTCTGGCACTTAACTGAAAATTTTTCCAGGTTCTAACATTACCCAGTTCTAAAACTACTTTCAAATTTTTTAGGTATTTGTTACAACAGGAACCATTTTTGAGTTTCCTAGAGCTGCCCAACAATAGAGCAGATAGCTGAGGCAACAGAAATGTATTTCCTCACTGTTAGGGGGGCCTGAAGTCTCAGAGAAGACACTTTTGGGGTGTGTCTCTAGAGGCTCTCTTCTTGGCTTGTAGACGATGGTTTTCCCTCTGTGTCTGCCTTGTGTGTGCCTGTGGCCTAATCACTACCTCTCACGGAGGTAACCAGTCTCAGTGGATTAGGGCCCACTGCAGTACCTCATCTAACCCTAATTACTTCTTTACAGACTTGTCTTCAAATACAATCATATTTTAGATACTGGGGCTTAGGACTTGATAAGAATTTGGGGAGAAGTGGGCACACAATCCAAGCCGTAACAGCCTTCTGTTTTGGGCCAGTACTTGGGACTGAACCCAGGTTGTCAGGCATACTAGGTAAGTGCCCTACCACAGAACTAGTTCTTAACGGTTTTTTTAGCTACCTAGACTGTAGGCTGGTGAGAGCCAAAAGAATAGGCTGGTTCAGAATAAGGAAGGGAGGTCACAGAGGAGGCAGTTGTGGTACCCTAAGGTGGTTGTGATTTGATGCTTGGGAATGAAGGGAAACTGCCATTTAAGGAAAAGAGTACCTTATATGTGGCCTGAGGTCACCTTTCTCCAGGTGTTTATAGGGGCATTACACTGGTGGGTCCCTTTCTTTGTAAGGACAGAGCATTAGTTTTCTAGTGTCTTGTAGATGTATTCTAACTTAAAATATTTCTTCTGTCTTTTAACAGATAAAATGTTAAATTTGGTAAAGATGATGTGTTAGCGTTGGAAACGTAATAGTTTTTGTGTCTGATTAAAACAAAATTTGTCATTTAAGTTGCATTGATTTAAAATCCCCCTTTTTTTTTTTTTTTTGCGGTACTGGGGATTGAACTCAGGACCCTGCGCTTGCTAGGCAAGCGCTTATTCCAGTGAGCTATATCCCCAGCCCCTGCATTGATTTAAAAACTCCATGTTCCATGCATGTTTTGTGGGCTAACATTTGTTGTAATCTTCACTACCTCCCTAGAAATTTTTCTCTGTTTTGAAAAATATAAGATTTAAAAGATAACTTGTTACATATAATGAAATAAAAAAGATTCTTTTAGACGTTGAAATTAGATTTGGTTATAGAATGTTAAGCCATTCTTCCAATTCTGGCCAGCTGAGCCACTTAAACAGTAAAATGAGACTGAAGTTCTTACATGTTATTTCTTCCTGTCTGTCTTTGGTGGGTGAATTTGTTTGTGTTAGCCAAATCTAATCTTTATTTTCTGTTTTGCTTTACTTGTATCTCCAAAAGCTATACTTGAGGTTATTTTATAGTAAACCACTTGACTGCCAGATCTAAGCTGCTGTAAATTAAATGCACAAGAGGAAAGTGAGGAAGGATATGTATAACAAAGAGTAAAAGTGGAAACATCAACTACACACACATACACATACACACACACACACACACACACACACACAATCATAAAGAAGAACCTCCTTAGGTTTTGTTGACAGTTTAATGTTGGTAGTTTGAATAAGAATGGATTGTTCACCATTTACTCTAGTTTTTGCATTCATCTGTTATTGGTGATCAAAAACAATTTTACATTTTAGTAACTTTTTAATCATAAAACTATCATATTTTTTAAAATATAGAAGGCATATACAAGGGTAGAAAAAGAAAAAAATATTGCCTGTAATTCTGTCACCTGAAGAAAACCCCCCTCAAAAAAACACTGCACATTTTGCAAATGAGGACCCTTAAATTATTTTGGTACAACAAATAAGTACAACTGTTTATCAGTAGATAGTTTATCAGTAGATAGCACTGATTGTCTTTCTTCAGTGAGGATGAATGTATAGGACATTACTAAACATCAGAACATTTTGAATTGACACTGTAGCATGTGTTTGAAACATTGTCTCTTGACTTTGCAAGAGCTACATAAAGCTTACCACATAACAAGAGGACATGGTGGAAATTGAATTCTTAAAAATCTCAATCTCTGCTTCCCATTAAATGTCAAAGTCCTTTTAGGATAACTTTGTAGCATTTAATCAGGTGGGTCCCAGGGAACCATGCTTCAGGGAGCTGGCTATAGAGAATGGGCAGGGGAATCTGTGTGTACTCATAAGGCATCACTCATAGAGTACAATCATGTAATAGGGTCATTGTTATGGTTTGTGTCTGGTTGTCCCCCACCCCCAAGCCTCATGCAGTCATGGGGTGGGCTTCTAGAGTTCATGATTGATCTATGGGTGTGTGCACTATACCTGCCCCAGGATGGGTAGTTTGCATACAATGTAAGGGAGAGAAAGGCTGCTTTCCCGCTGCTTCTCCCCTTGTGCTCTAGTTGCTTTTGCTATTTTCCACTGCCATGAACTGTTGCCCTCTGCCATGTGCCACTTTGCCTTGGAGCCAGCCGAGTGTAGACTGAAACCTCCACAAACAGTAAGCTAAATAAACCTTTCCTTCCTTAATTCTGGATGTCTGGTATTTTGTCTCAGCAATGAAAGAAAAGCAACTAAGACAGTCATAAGGATTAAAGATCATTCCACAATTTCAAAAATATCCTCGCTCTGATATATAACATATACACAGCTTCTGTTATACCTTGAAAGAATCATGTCTGGGTCCTTTGGGGCTGCTATAACAAAATATCATAGATTGGGTAGCTTCTCATTCTCTCTGACTGTCAGCTCTCCCAAAGGAATTTCATTTTAGTAAGTCAGTTATGAAGTCGGCCTCTGGACATTTATCTCCAACTTTTGGCCTGGAGAGTTTCCTGAGGATCCTCCCTTTCCTTGACTTGTTCAGCTAATGACATTCCTGGAAGTACTAAAGGTAACCATCCCGTGCCACTTTAGAGAAGTACACTATTAGAGCAGCTCTTTTCTGTGATCTAATTTGCTGAGTATATATTGGATTACGCTAAGTCATTCAGTATTTTTAGATCTCCTTGGGGCCCAAGTAGGAACACAATAAGAGATAGCCCCTGGACCTGAATTATTGTTTCCTTGCCAGCTCCTCAAATTCATTGAACATCTGTTGTGTATAAACTCAGAATGTCAGGCCTCACCCTTTTCTCTAGGAGAGGCTGAGGCTGTTTAGCTATTATTATAGTATTATTTACAATTGATACATATTAAACATGAAAATATTGGAAGTATGTAATTTGTTAAATTTTGCTCCATGTGAAGTGATCTCTTAAGACAAGTGAATGAAAAAAAAAGACAAGTGAATGTATCTGTTACCCCAACTTTCCTTATCTGTGACCCCCAAGTTTCCATGTGAAGCACTCTCTTGTGCCAAGACCAGTGAATGTGTCTGTCCCCCCAAGTTCCCTTCTGCACTCCATTATTATTTCCTGCCTCCCTGTGTGCTCATCACCAAGTACTCACTGATCTGCGTCCTATACTATATATTCATTTCCATTCCCTAGAGCTTTAAATGAATGGAATTGCATGGTGTATTTAAACTTCTTGTCTAACTTTTTTCACTATGCAATTATGGACTTAGTCATGTGCTAATATTCATAGTTTAGTCTGTTCTTTGCCCAATAATAGTCACTTGTATGGCTGTACCATTAAGGAGCTTTTAATAGTGTGAAATTTATTTTTTCCACTTTCTTGGTGTTTGTTCTTTTGGTTTTGTGAGTGACAGGAAATTTTAACCTCTTACATTCTACACCTGAGGCCTGTAAAGGAAACTCACAAGAGATAGATTAACAGTAGGAAAAAAAGCATGCTAATTTAATTGATGTTTTAAATTTAAATGCACACGTATGCACAGAAATGAATGCCTACCTGGCGGTGAGACCTGTGAGCTTACGTACTATTTTCATAGTAAGAGTGAATCTAAGAGGGGTGTTCTCCCCAGAACATGGGACATCCTCTCATGCCACCCACCAACGTTTTTTGAGACAAGTCCTCAATATGTAGTCCAAGATGGTCTTGAACTCACCATGTAGCTCAGGCTGGCCTGTGGTGATCCTCCCATTTCAGCCTCCTGAATGCTGAGATTACAGGTGTGTACCACCATGTCCACTGAGTAGGGAACATCTTTACCAGTAGAAATTTATGGAATACATATTTTTGAGATAAGATTTTAGTATATAATTATGGCTGGACTTGAACTCCCTGTGTAGCCCCAGCTGGCCTCAAACTTTCAACAATCCTCCTGCCTTACCCTCTTCAGTAGCTGGCATTACAGGCATGTGCACCTTACTCAGGTGAATTTATGCAGTATTAGCAAAGGTAATTTTTCTTGCTTTTGGGAAGAAAAGGGAAGTCTCCTATATGCTACTCCTTAGTTGCCTCCAGCTCCAAATAAAGTATATATAAAAGTGGTGTTTTGGGGGAAACATGTTCTTACTTCCTTTCAGATTTACTTGTGGGTTAGGTTTTTGTATTTGACAGTTTCTCAGTTTTCTTAAAAGTGATGCCCCTTTTGAATAAACATAGAATTTAAATGCCTATTGATATTTAAAATGTTAATTTTAATTGTTTCAAAACATGTGGTTAGTAGTTTTGAAGAATACTGATGACAATTTTATTATCTATTTAAGTTAAAAAAACAATGAAGACAAAATCAAAACAACACAAAACTCCTACCATCTTGTATGGTGAAGCTCTGAATCATTTCCAGTGTTTTTTTTTTGTTTTTTTCTTTAATTACTTGTTACTGTCTTTGAGCGTTTGATCACTGTTAACAATTGTTTGATTGTGTGGTGAACTGAGCAATTTCATTGAAGATAACAGTATGTAACATAGCAACCATTGTTAATTCCTGTCATTTTGTTTTGAGGTCATGTATTGTTTTTGTGGTTTTTGTGTTTTGATTTTGTCTTCATTGTTGGTTTTTTAATTTTTAAAATAAAAAGTAAAATATTTAATCTTTAACATTAGGTGATCAAGTAAAATCAAAAGCAAGCAGTCAATGAGTATTAAGACTTTCCATAAGATTCTGTATCCTACCTTGTGTAAGATTTAAGCACAGCACAGTCTGATTCAGTACTGATCTTAATGCTTTATTTTCTGATCAGTGCCAAATTTTCTTAATCTACTTGTATATTTTTAGTAATTTGATCACTTTTGTTGGATTTATCTGTCCCTACTGATAATTTATCTGACAATCTTATAGTGAGTTAGATAACAAAGAGTAATTTGATTCCAGGGTACCCACATAATTGCTATTCCGTATGCGTTCCAAGTATGATCATTGAACACATCCAGACTTGGAGAAGGATGATGTAGAAGTCTAGATCATTGCAGACCAGCCCCCACCAGCAGTGTGAGCCTGTATGGGAATGTCTAGTGGCCACATGAAAGAAGCAGCAGTAGATGAGATTAAACAACATATCTAATCCAGCTTCTCTAAAATATTTCAGCATGTAATCAATATAAAAATTAATGACATGTTTTACTCTCTCTTAATATCTTCAAAATCTGTGTGGTTTACATGTACAGTGATCTCATTTAGAACTAGCCACATTGCCAGTGCTTAATAGATAAGTGTGACTCATTATTACTATACTTGTATTAGTCCATACAATCTAGGTCGTGAATCTAGGCTGTATGGATAGATGCAATCTAGAAAAAAGGTCTGAAAACATGTTGTACTGACTGGAGCCATTCAGCCTTTTGGGGGTCATTTTAACTGTGTTTCTACTTTCTGATGATCGCTTCTGCATTGTTACAAAATAAAAATTCATGTATGAACTTATTAACAGTCCTTAGAGTAAGTACCAAAGGACTTGAGGATTATACAGTTAATCAGTATAGTTAACTAGTAAATTAGTTGAAAAGCGAATGGACATCTTTATAGAAAGAAAGTAAGACCTTTCAGCATGTTTTCAGGTAGACAATACCAGTTGTTAGAATGCCTTTAGTGAATCCTACAGTTATATATGATACCTGTTGATGAATTAGTAATTAGGAGCTTGAATTGGCCCATGCTTGTTTATCTAATATGGCTAACGTGCACGTGCAAGTTTATATTAATTTGTATTTATGCAATTTTCCCTTATTGGGACCACTTGGAATTTGCCAGGAGGTATACTTCGTCATCTGCTGACTTTTCTCAGCATCTTCCCAGCAGTGCGGGCTGCCACTGAATGACAAGCCTAGTGGCAATTGAGAGAGCAGCACTGTGTTCTCAGAGGTATACCCACTTCTTTCTGGCAGTTGGTCAGTGCAGATTATGAGAAATGCTGCTTGTGTTACTGTGGGCAGATTTTATCTTCTTTTGTGTATACATATTTGGTTAACAGAAGATCCAAAGGTAGATTTGTTTTGTTTTAGGACAGAGATGAGTAAGAGAGGATCATGGCAGACTTCACTCATTTATTAATGTTTGTGATACCAGAACGCTCTCACTGTATTTGGTGCCTGTGTATCACATTATTTTTTCATCCCCTTCTCCTGCCTCTCCTCTCCCTCCTTGCAGCTCTTGGGCCCCTTCCCATTTGCAGCATATTACATTCTCCCTGTTGCCTTTTCTCTCTCTCTCTTGTTGTGCTTTTAACTTTATTTATCCTTGGCATTTCTCATGTGAGAGAAACCATGCAGGATTTAAGTTTATGTGTTTGTCTTATTTCCCTTAGCATTACATTTTCAAGGTACACCCATTTGTGTACAAATGACTCCAAGTTCTTTATAGCAGGTTAGTATTAGACTGCTTCCAGGATTTGTGAATTGTGCTGCTATAAACGTGGGTGTTCATGTATCACTGTAATGTCTTTTAACTCTTTTGGGAAGATGCTTAGGAGAAGATACAAATTTTTATGTGGTTATATTAGTTTACATTCCCACCAACAGTTGTAGAAGGGGTATTTTCCTCCTGTAGCTTCTCCAGCCCTTCATTTCCTGCTGATGGCCATTCTTTCTGGGATAAGACGGAGTCTCAGTGTTGTTTTAAGTTTTGCATCTCTAAAGGCCAGAGATGCTAGTTGCCCATTTGCAATTATGTGGAGAGTCTATTCATTTTGATACAGGAAAATAAATCTCCCAACCTGAATATCAGACGAGTTAGTGTTCTCTAAAACCGAAGAATGAATTTTAAGAACAACGGAGGTTAAGAGCAGAATATATTTATTGAGAGAAAGAAAGCTTCTGTCCAAGAGAGGGAGAGAAGGGGGGCCCGAGTGGGTTACCCCCGACTTTGTCTTTTCCAGGGACTTTTATAGAGAAAAACCATGACGTGAGGCGGGTCCAAGGTAGGGGAGATGGACAAAACTATGGTCAGCCAATAAGATTACAGGTATAATTGCCCAGGTAAGACAGTGGACTGGTATCAAATGGGGAAGTGAGCCACATAGCAAGCGGGCGGGCATGAATATAGATCCGGGGCTTTTCCTGTGGGGGTTGGGCTAGCGACTCTTCCTGGCTTTTTAGAAGGTGTTTGTTACTTATTTAGAATATCAATCCCTGACATTTACACCTAGGGAAGTGAGTGGGTGCATTTGTATAGTATCCTTTGTCTTAAGGTCTGGCACACAGGTCTGTTGACTCCTTCAGGTCTGTTGGTTCCTCCCAGGGCCCGGCCCTGTCTGACTGCCTATAATATTTCTATCTAACTCAGCTGCCTGTAACAATTTCACTTGCCCAGTTTTGATAGGATCTTTGATTTCTGGAGGGGGAGTCTAAGTTTGTAAGTTCTCTGTAAATTTTTTTCAAATTTTGATACCGTGTCTTCCTAAGTCACTAAGTTGGCCAAGCCACTCGGGACCTTTGAGGAGTGCTGGAATTGCAGGTGCTCACCCTCGTGCCCATCCCTGTTCTCATGTTGGGTTCTTTCAGCAGTTTAACATCTGGTCTTGGTGAGTTATTTACCCTGTTGCTAGAATGGTTTTCCAGAAAATAGATTTTAAAATCTTCCCAGCTCTCAGTCTCTCCCCTGTCTGCGTGTGCTCCGCTGTGCGTGTGCCTTCGGGGCACGGTCCCAGGCTGCTCATGGGAGCGCTGTTGGCCTAGCTCTTCCTTTATTGTACCGAGGCCTGCAGTCCCACTCTCCTGAATTATTCTGCGTTTTTAATGGTTTCCTTGCCTGAGCTGGTATCTTTACCTCACCAAGAAATGGCTTTCCCCCAAGTCCTCTTAATCTGCACAGCCTTCAAGACAGGGTCCATGTGTCACATCTCCAAGTTCTTTCCGACTCCCAGGGATGGCCCTGGGTTACTGCGCGTTGCGTTGCAGCGCCCCAGTGTACAGTTAGCTCTCAGCTGAGAGGGCAGGGCTTGGATAGCTCCGCATGGTTACTGTGTGCTGCAGTGACTGAGCCTGGGAAAGATTTGTGGGATCTGGAATTTAAAGGGTCAGTATGTGGCTCTTAAATAAATATAATACATTTCTGAGTATAAAATTAGATAAGTTAATTTGAGGGCTGAGAGTGTTCACTCATTGGTAGAGTGCTCATCTATTCACTAGGGTGCGCGTGCGTGCGCGCGCACACACACACACACACACACACACACACACACTTCATTTGAAGGAAAGTGGAAGAACTGTATGTAAAGTATCTTCATGGTAAATCCAACTGTGTCTCATGTCCAGAAAAACGTAAGTGCTTAATTGATATTTACTGAAAAGATGTCATTTTGTATATAATACACATTTCTATAAAGCTAGATTAATATATATGTTGCTTTGCTATAGTTTTCTCAAAATTCGGAAACAGTATCAGTTTAGCCATTCTGATGCTAATATTATTGTTAGTTTTATTAATAATAACAATGTTCAGGACTTCCATAGCACTTCATTTCTAAATTCTTTCACATACCTTATTTTATGGGGTTCTGACAATGGAATCATAAGAAAAACGACCTAGATTTAATGACTCCTTCTGTGTTTCGCTACTTGGCTAGAGAGAAACAGAAGTAAGTTCTTCCTTTGAGATCAGATTTTACTTTGTTACTGATTCCATTCTTTCTGTGTCTCCGTTGACTGCATTCCAGTCTAGCCCCAATTAGCCTGATTGATACAGGAAAATATATATCCCAACCTGACTGGTATCAGATGAGTTCATGTTCTCTAAAACCGAAGAATGAATTTTAAGAACAACGGAGGTTAAGAGCAGAATATATTTATTGAGAGAAAGAAAGCTTCTGTCCAAGAGAGGGAGAGAAGGGGGGCCTGAGTGGGTTACCCCCGACTCTATCTTTTCCAGGGACGTTTATTGGGAAAAACCATGAGGTGAGGCGGGTCCAAGGTAGGGGAAATGGACAAAATTATGGTCCACCAATAAGATTACAGGCATAATTGTCCAGGTAAGACTGAGTGGACTGAGGTCAAATGGGGAAGCGAGTCATATAGCAAGCGGGCATGAATGCAGAGCTGGGCTTTTTCTGTGGGAGGTCAGGCCAGTGACTTTCTGGCTCTTTGAAGGTGGTTATTACTTATCAATTTTTTACATTTACATCTAGGGGGTATGTGGCTGTACCTGTTTAGCTCCCTTTGTCTTGAGGTTTGGCCCACAGGTGTCTTTTGTGTTGGCTCCTTCCAGGGTGCAGCCCTGTCTGACTGCCTATAATATTTTTATCTAACTCAGCTGCCTATAACATGATGAGCGGTCAGACATTTTCTGAGGGCTTTGTAAATCTTTTCATTGCCATTTCATCTGTGTTTCTTCTTCCTTTCAGAGTCCTCATCTCATTATTTTTCCTTTATTTGTTTATCTGTTTTTGCTATACCTTAAACTGTACTGTTTTCATTTGTCCTCTTTGGCAGATAACTGATAACTTGATACTTTGAAGTGTCAGTGTGTGACTAAGCTGAATTCTGTAGTTTTCAATTTTTAGGTTCATTTCTTCTTTGAAGAACCATGGAAGATAACTTTGGGAGCATCAGTAATATAAAATGAGTTTTCAAGCTGAATGTGAGAGTGCATGCCTGTAATCCCAGTTCCTCAGGAGGCTGAGGCACGAGGATCGCAAGTTCAAGGCTCCCTGGGCAATTTAGGGAGACCTTGTTTCAGAAAAAAAGGAAAAAATGGAGGATGGAGGAAGTAGCTCAGTGGTGCAAGGACCTAGGTTCAATGCCCAGCACCACCAAAATGAAAAGTTTTCAGTAATTGGAAGGATGTCATAAAAGTATATATTTTATTGCATAGGTAAGACATGGTGTAATTTGCAGTTCCTATTCCAGAAATGATTGATTTTGATTTGTATCAAGAAATTACCAATTTAATAAGCCTGCATAATATGATAGCAGTTGGAAGCAGGAAAATAGAGAAATTGGCATATAGACACAAAATAACATACAAAACAGTACTAGCAAATAGCTTTGGTGTGTCTCTTCCTTCCAAGCGTATGTTATCGTTACTGCCCACATTACAGCAGCAAAAGCAGCCCAGAGAAGTTAGGCAGTTTACCTAGGATCTCACAGCTAGTAAAATGATAATGTATATTCAAGGGAATTTCATGAAATAACTTGAGAATACTGAAAGCACAGCTGTTCTGGGCTATTTAATATGAAAGTAAATAGCAATTTTCTCTCTTGCATTGTTATTAGTAGAGTCCAGAGCTGTGATTTAGAGCAAAGATGCTTGCCTATAATTCTGTCTAGTCTTGGGTTGGATTTAAATGTTAGCTGTATTACTCATAAGCTTCATGCATTTATATTTAGCAAAAAACGATATCTTTATAAGCCTCTGTTTCCTTATCTATCATGGGAATCTCTAAATACATATGTGTGAAACGTGTTCTGCATATGATAAAAAGATACTTGAAATGTATTTTACAAACAGTTCTATTTTAAACAATAAAAATGATGCTAGTTTGATGTCTAGGCATTCATTGGTGGAAGCTGTTTTAGTCTCAGGAAGAATCATTATTAGGAGATACAACAATAACTAATTCTTAAATATAATTTTATTGTCCTTTGATAATGGATAGCATTTTTAAAAGCACCAAATAACAGGTTGTTTAATTTGTAGATTATTACCAAGCTTACATTTTAGACATCTCAGTCATGAAGATATATTTGGAAAGTTCTACTTCTCAAAAGGAGTGTTTGATGGTGGATTTTTGCCTGAGAAATAAAGTTTTTTTTTTAATCAGAAAAATGCTGTGGACAATTTGTTACTTAGGGCATCTAGTCAGGAGAGACATCCAGTAGGACTAAGTAAGGTTTTAATCTGTGTCCATTCTTAAGCCTGTCTTCCCTTTTTCTCTGTTGTCAAATCCTTTGTAGGTGAATGAGATTGCTTTTTGCTGAAACTGTTCAGATGCTCATTGATATTTTATTATATAGGCTTTTAGGCCTCTCATAATAACTATAGAAATACAGTTGCTAATATGGTCTGCTTAGGTGACATTAAAGACGTCGATAATCTCTGAGCTTCTGTTTCTATATGTAAAGAATCTAGAGTTAGCAAATTATGTATTCAGAAATAATAAAAACTTGGAATTTTTTTACATCTTTCAATAATTAAAGCCTTGACTATTATAAAAGAAAGTTGATTTCTTCTGATATCTGAGTTTGAGGACAGCAGTTCTGCTTGGTGCCCAAAAAGTGCTATGAGGAATGTACTGCGGGAATGGGAACATGGTCACTGACAGAGCATGCCTGGTGCTTTTCTGCACAGACCTGGAGCTTCACCAGGGGAAACGAAGCTGGCTATCACAAGTAAGCAGGAGAGAAAGGCAGCAGTATTTATGACTCTTAATATGCTGCTTTCCTCCCAGAGGACTTGTGATCAGAAATTTGAGCCTGTTTTTCCTTGAAAGTTTGTAAAGTTTGTTTATTCCTGTTCATATGCAATACAGGGAAATCAAGGAAGGCAGAAACTGAATTCAGAAGGCTGTGATTGATGGGGAAAGATAAAAATATCTAATTATGTAAGTACCTATAGTGCAGTGACACCTAAGTAGGCGGTATGATAGATGATATGCTTCATAATTTTTGTAGAGAAGATTCCAGGGTGGGAGACACAATTTGGAATAATAACAGGCAAGTAGTAGAAATAGAGTCATTTTAAGAGTCAGAGGGAAAGCTCTAGGAAATGACCGTGGAGGAGCAGTGTAAATGTGAAGTGGGTGGATAAGGAAGAAGCTGAGGCAACATGGTTAGTGTTCTGGTCTCCTCTCCCATCCCCCAATTACCGCCCTGTGTGCATTGGAAGGTTTGTGTCTGCCCACTGCTCTTCAGGGCTTTCCTCTGAGAAATCGCTTGGTTACAGCTGACAAAGCCATGCACTGTGCTCCAGTATCATCGCCGAGATCTTACCACTCAGTGGAAACGCTGTCCCTGAGTGGGCAGCTAGGGAACGACACGCGTCTTCCACCCCACTTCCTACGGCTGGTAAGTCCTAACACAGACCAGCCGCTGCCTGTGTTGCTGAGTCTCATGAAGGTGCTTTGAGGATCCATGCATTTTATAGACACCAAACACACAGTCTGCTCAGGATCCTTAGAGAATTGTTTTATTCCAGGCAGGCAAAAGGGCAGATGGCAAAACCCAAAGCAGTTTCTCTGGAGAATTTGTTGCCAGCACAGGAATTGCACCTGAGAATTCTGTGCCACAGAGTTAATCCTTTTATATGTTTTAGCTTTCTCCCAAGAAATATGGCTGGAGTGAGTGCCTTACAGGCAGCTGGCTGCCTGTGGACCTTGGCATTGACGCGTCATTCACCAGGCAGAGCAGCCCTTGGAGTAATCCCTGTGCCTGTTTCTGTCTAAGAAATATGCCTGGCATGCTGCACCTTGGCCCTCAACCCTGAAAACATAGTAGCAAGCAGAGGCAAGCTGCCCAACAACCTAAATTCCTTTGAGTTTAACTAGGGAGGGAGAGAACAGAAGAAGCTAAATCTTCACTCTCAGAGGCACATAAATCTTTCCCCTCAGGGACTATGTTTGCTGTGAGTTAACACTTTGGAGAAAGGGGCCCTATCTTTAGGGATGTACTAAAAGAGAAATTACAGATGGAAAGTATGCAAAGCGGGTGCCCAGAGTAGTGGAATCCATAGTTTTAATATATATTTTGGGATCTTTAAAAATGGGGATGAAGATGCAGGGGAACAGAAATGAATATGATGCAGTGGATTGTAAACAATTGATCTATCTAATACATGTTTTGAAAAGTTAAAAAACTTGTTGGAAAGTTGAATAATAGCAAGTTGGGGTTGTCATCTCAGATACCACTGATATATGTAATCCACCTTAGCTTCACCCAGGTCTTGTTTTTCAATGTAACTGTTTCCCCTGTGGATTCTTAATTATCTCAGGGCTACTATTAACATTCCCTTTGCCAGTAAACACTTTGAAGCTTTTACTAGAAGTAGAATATCCAAACGTAGCCCTTAAAGGAGGATTGACATTTCTTAAGGAAGGATACAGGACGGATCCATTTGTTTAGGACAAGATGGTATGCTGATACACTAAAGAAAGTTTTATTTTCTCAAACTGTGCCACATCCTTTGGTGTCACAGCCCACAGCAGAGTCTGGGTAGTGGTTGGTGGCCACACTTTGCTCTCGCATGGGGACATGATGTAAGGTCGGTGCCAGTGGGTATATTTGAGTGGGACATATGTACAGTCCCTCTGGCAGAATGGAGTCCACCTTGACAGTGGCTGTCAGTGTATCTGCAGGAGCCAGTTAGTGTGTTACTCACTGGCTGTATTGACTCCCAAGGAGTGCCTGAATGTCACCTGTTTCTCGATTTACTGAACTGTTTTTGCTCTTTCAGAACTCAATTTTGCATGTGCCTATGCTAGTTTCTTCATGCCTTCTTGACTCTATACCCACCAGTGATTGGCTTATTCTGTTAATATTTCTTAAGTTTGCAAGGAAGACTTCAGCCCATTTCTCCCTTTCAAGTCTGCACATAGATTGACTTCTTTGGGTGAGAAGCACAATCCTGCTTCCTTCAGTTATGGGTGGATAGAAAGGTGTAGCATAGCATGTGATAGCATATTTCCTGGAGCAGGGGTGGTGGGTTGATTTAAATTTGAGTTAGTCAGCTTGGTCTGCCTTAAGAAATTCATAGGCACTTAATTGTAGGCCGAGTGGCTTAAATAATAGGAATATATTCTTTCACATTTCTGGATGGCTGGAAAGTCCCGAGTCACGTGCTGGCTGGATTCATCTGATGGGGGCTTCCCCCTGACTTGTAAGTGGCCACCTTCTTGCTGTGTCATCACCTTTCTCAGGCTTGCGCAGAGATCGCTTTTCTTCCTATCAAGCAACCACTTCTATGAGGTTAGAATTCATCTTTTGAGTTTGTTTAACTTTAAACTGTTTCCAAAATGAGTTCTTTGGGGGTTAAATTTTCAGCCCATGAATCTGGGGAAATACAATTCAGTCCACATTAGCAGAATAATGAACCATAACTCTTAATGAGTCATGCAAACTCTTAGGATAGAGCTTCATTTCTAGAATGGCTACATGGTTGCTTTTTAATTCTGTCTTGGTGACTGATATTACCTCTAATTGTAATTTGCATATGACATCTTCAGATAACTCTCGGATCATCTCCTTCACCAGTACGTTATTGGATCATGTTTCTTAGAGCTATTACCTACTTCTTGTATCTCTTTCCCATTTTCATTTATATTGTTCACTTCCAGCTCTATTTTTCACAATGCCTCTTGTATGGCCTCCTCACTTCCAGTTCTTCTTATTTTTTGTATGGCCCCACACCATTACCAGAGCAGTATTGCCAAAGCACAGGCTAACCATGTCATACACTTTGTTTCCCAAAATAAACTTCAAACGCAGTGTGAACACTTTAAAAATGGTTGCGGTTCTCTCAGTAATTTGGCCTTTACACACTTCCAGCCTCACCACTTCGTCCTCTCCTTCCCCTCCAGCGTCAGCCGGGCCTAAGAGACTTCATAGTGCTCAGAAGGTACTGCATGCTGTTGCCTTTCCAGGAGGACCTTTTCCACGTGGGGCTTTGACTGACTGTTGTTTAGGACCCAGTGCTCCTGGCTCCAGGAAGCTTTCCTTAACTCCTCATTTTGGGTTGAGGGTTCCTTTTTCGGTTTTGTATTTTAATTGTTTACTTCCTTTTCTTTCATGCACTTGCATTTAGTTTCCAGACTGAATCTTCATTTATCACATTTGGGCACTAGTCATGAGATACGCACTTTGTGCATTTGTTGAATCAACAAGTGACAGAGTTTGCATTCCCTTCTAACCCTGTCAGTATTTTCACTTTGGACAGGTATTTTATGGCTTTATAAAGGAAGGACAACAATACCAGTTTACAAAGCCCAGTCACTATTTGAAGTATGTTGTAAGGTTGAGCTTCCTGATACTTAATTTTTGGAGAAAAGACTAGATTGATAAGTTCTATCAGTCTTGCAGGAATTCAGGGAGATTTTAAAAAGTGAACTTGATAGTAAAAATTGTGTTCAGGACTGTTTTTTTGATTAAAGCCCATAAAAATAAAGGAAAGGTTCAAAAGAACAGATGTTAAAACAAAGACTAAATGTTTTCTGCTGGATGTCTACATGATGATGGGTAAGACTTCTTTTTTGCTTTTGAAGCAATAGATCGGTAATGTCATACAAAAGTTTGAATTATGACTAAAACTGTAAACATGTTATCATAAGCAATTGAATTTAGGCAATTTACTACCTGTAAATATGCTATCGTAAGCAGTTGAATTTAGGCAATTGACTACCTGTATATATGCTATCAGAAGCAGTTGAATTTAGATAAACATGCAAATCACTGCAATCTCACTTTTTTTTGTGCTAACTTCAGGTGGTGCTGAGCCAGTGATAAATGAGACAAATGGTAAATTTAAGTGTAATAACAGATGCGAACAACTTTGACAAGCTGCAAACCATCGCAACAAGCTCTTCTAATGTATCCCTTTTCCCTCAGAATTTTTTAGGGTAACTAGAAAGTTATACATGCTTCGAGGCATTTCTTTCTACATAGGTTTTTTTTTTTAATTTTAAAGAGAGTAGTAAAAAACAATAGCAGCATGCCAACTTCACAGACGTAAATAAAACGAAGCGAGAACATTAAAAGTGATACAGGGTTTTAAAACAAAATGATAGGAATTAACAGTGGTTGTTATATTACATATTGTTATCTTCAACTATGGTGCTCAGGTTACAAGATGTAAGAATGGAGATTGTTCAGACCATTAAAGAGAATTTATTAAATAAAACATTAGAGATAATACAGAGTTTCACTAGACAAGATGGAATTCACCAATGTCTGTTCTGTTGCATATAGTGGTCTTCAAATCAGTTGCTCAGTTTACCAGATATAAGCATGCAGAATTGGTCAAAATATAAAATATTTTAAGCATTAGCTGTTCCTTTCAATAAACCATCAGACATCAGCAGTACCGTTACCCCTGCTATTCCCAGCTATCCCAGAGATCTGTCTCTCTCTCTCTGTCTCTCTATATGTATATACATATATAAATTGCCTTCTTTATTTTTTCTTCTTTCCCTCATCCCAGTGGTTCCTTCCTTTGAGCAATTTCTTTCCCTTTTTTATCATCTATTGTATGTTTTGAGTTTCACTTACTCTTTCAGATTCCTACACCAGGGAGACAATATGATGTTTATACATGTGGGTCCGATTTATTTCACTTAGGAGTATGGTCTCTAGTTGCATCCATTTACCGACAAAAGCCTCGATTTTACCTTTTTTATAGCTGAGTAATACTCCATTGTATAAAAATACCACATCTTTTTTATCCATTCCTCAGTAGATGGGCATTTGGATTGTTTCCAAGATTTAGGTATGACAAATTGTGCTGCTATAAACATGGGTGTACATATATCACTGTGGTATGGTGTTTTTAATTTTTCTGGGAAAAAACCCAGAAGGGGAATAGCTGGGTTAAGTGGGACTTCTAATTCTAATTTTGTGAGGAATCCCCACACTTATTTCCACAGTGGTTTCACCAATCTACACTCTCACTAACAGTGGAGTAGGGTTCCTTTTTCCCCACGTACATAGTTATTTTTATTACAAAACATATTTTCATTTGTTAGTTGCTGTGAAATCTGCACTGAGCCAAAAGATTTGTGTGGAGGTACTGATTCTGCACTGCATAAAAGCTATGCCTACATATAGTACAACTTGTTGGAAAGTGAGGTGAGTCCTAGTCAGTTTCTGTTTCTTAGTAACACCAAATATTGTTTGATTCTTATCTCCTAAAACTAGAGTTATCAGCTAGTCACTAGGGACTCCTTTGGTCACACGGAAATTTTTAGAGGTTTGTTAAGGATTTGGCAACTCTGCCATAATGACAGGAGGGACACACACTTTAAATTAAAATAATTTTTTAAATTTAACTTTTCTAGCCAAATACATATGTAATAGGGTTGCCAGATAAAATAACAAGTAATGTCAGATTAAATTTGAATTTCAGATAAATAACAAATTAGATTTTAATATAACTCAAATATTCTTGGAGACATACATTAAAAATTAGTCATGTATCTGAAAATTATATTTTTTGAGATAGGATCATACTATGTAGTTCTGGATGGCTTCAAGCTAACTGCAATCTTTCTGCCTCAGCCTCCCAAGGACTAAAATTATAGGCATGTGCCCCAATGCCCAATTTGAAAATCAAATTTAGACAAATGTATTTTTATTTACTAAATCTGGGTAAC
Organism: Dinomys branickii; assembly: GCA_004027595.1. Lineage (NCBI taxonomy): Eukaryota > Metazoa > Chordata > Mammalia > Rodentia > Dinomyidae > Dinomys > Dinomys branickii. The sequence continues at coordinate 71,899 of PVLD010000783.1, forward strand.
CTGCATGAAGATACTGAAAAAGAATGCAATGAAAAGTAAATTACGTTGTTTTCTGGCTCTGTCATATCCCAGTCACTATCAGTGTCTTTGGACACTTTGCAGTGATAGTTTATAAACATGTGCCTCTTATGCTTTATAGACATGCTATTAATTTTTTACTTACATACTTTTATGCTTTACATATACCTATTAATTTTTACTCGCACAAGCATTTTTCTTATTTTATACAAGAAGTAACAACTTCATACATTGTGTTGCACCTTATTTTTCAAATCTGACAATATATTTCAACCGTGTGAATTTTTTTTTTTACAAGGCTATTTGGAAAATATGAGCTGGTGTGAAAAGTGTAGTCTTTGAAATCGGGCATGATTTGTTTCAAATTCCAGCTTCTCCTACTTACTACTTGGTGACCTTGAGTAGGACTTTAAACTGTCCTCCACTGTGTTATCTGGAGGATGGAAAGAAAGCTAGAGGAAGCACTAGAAATCACTGTGGGGAACCAGATGCTCAGAGTCCTTACTCTCATGATGTAATATATGCCTAACAGATACAGAATGCACCGAGACCCTACTGATGTTTCTTATGCTTCTGTGTACATGGTTACTAACACAGACTTCACTGTGAATTATAACCAAATAGTGATGTAAGAGCAGAACACATGAATAAGTAGCTGGTGAACTAGTATATACCATTGGAATGTTGTTACTGCTTGTGTCCAGGGATTTAGTACTTTGAAAGATATCAGCCTTTTTCATTTTTTGGTGGTGGTGGTGAATCAGATCCAAGGATTGTTTCATGCTTAGGTAGCTGCTCTGCCTCTGAGCTGTATTCTCAACCTGTTAGCCATATTTTCAAATATACTTTGAATATTATTATAAAGAGATGTTTTCTTGATGGTTTAAAAACTTTGCATTTTTAAAAATGATTTGTTTAAACATGTATGTACTTGTCTTTCTTTGACAGACCTAGCAATGATTTGTAAAATACAAAAGAACAATTTTTTTAAACTGCTATCTCTTTGCCATGACTACTATGATAAGTTTCCTTGGAGACCTTCAAAAACTGTGTTTTTTTATGGGCATGAGAACGTAAGAGAGGAGCAGTGGGACCATACCCTAAAAAATGATTAACACCCACAGTCTTAGTGCTTTTGTTTAAGAGCTACTGCTCATGCTTTGCAGCTGAGTTGGTTTTATTTTTTAGACCTGTATGATAGGTGCTTTTATTTGGAAGGGGTATAATTCTGTTTCTCTGCAACTGACTCATAGGTGAGCTCTAGACAGCAGTGTTTTTCAAGTGGGCAGCTGGCTGCTTTAATTCTTCTGCATCTTCATAAATCAGTGAGCCTCTGAATTTACCAGCTACCTCTCCCCTGTCCTGAACACTGCCTGTCTTTCTGCATTAAGTTTTCATAGGAGAAAATGGATGAAGCTAAATTTTATTGTGCATGCCAAGCCCTACTACATGTAATCTTTTTCTTTAAATACTTTATAAATGTTACTCATGTGTAAGAAGAGTGACATTCAGCAAAGATAGGTAACGTAGCAGGATTTAGAGTCAGTTAGTGGTTGGGCTGTCAGACCCCTGGGCCCACGCTTGGCTGTTGCTCTCGTGCATCGCACTAGCTGTTAATGAGACAGATATGTATGAGTAGACCCAGACTGTCTTGTGTTAGGTTAGCCTTACTTTCATTTGTTTATTATTGGAAGACAATCATTGAAGAAGGTACCTAGTAGTATACTATTTAACTTAATTTAACTTGATTGATTAATCTATTTTTGTAGTGCTGGGGATGAACCTTTATGCTGAGCTACATCTCCAGCCTCTTTTTTAAATTTCATTTTGAGACAGTTGCCTGAAGTATGAGCCTCATCCCTCAGCCTTCTAGAGTTCTAGGATTATGTACATGTGCCACTACCATGCTATTTTATGGAATATTATATAATCCTTAGTAAGAATTAATATAATCCTTAAATAAGAATTAAAAATATTGCAAGTTTATTTTTAAGATCTGCCTGTATTCAATGTCACGATGACTATCTATATGGACTCAGCATTAATCTTAGATGCATCTTTTATAGTTATGAGGTATTCTGTGAGCTATAAATTGGCATAATTTATTTATCTCATTTATCACAAGATTCCAGATGAATATTTTCTAGGAAAGTACAGTTGAAGTGATTGGTCCCTTGCTCAAGCCCACACTACTATACAGTGTGTGAGGAGTCAGAGCCAGTACCCTCTTTTCTTGAAACCAAGGCACTTAAAATCGTGTGCCAGCGTTTGTGTCATTTGACTGGATGGAGTTGAGGTTTTCAGTAGTGTGCTCTAAACTGGGATAAGGAAATTCAGTAAGTGTTGGTCTTTTACTACAGAGAGCAGATTGTGGGCATTGATGTCCTGTACAGCACTTACGCACATCATTCACTTCTTTTTTCACCATGTGTAGTCCCTTCAAAATGGGTCTAGGCAGCCTGGGTTTTTTCTCACAGAAATTACCTGTCTCATCTTCTAGTTGACGAATGAGGTTGTGCATTGATAGATTCCTTTTCTTCACTAGATGAATGATCAACTGACTTCCCAGTGACTTCAGGATTTTCTGTGAGGTGAATGTAAATATAGCTGTGGAGACAGTTTCACAGAGTTGTTGGCTAGCACAGATTGCAGATGGTCAGTGATGTGGACATGGGTAGTGAAGATTTGTGTACATGCAGATCTGTATGCAATGCAGAACTATATGAAAAGAATCTAGTTAAGCATTGTTAGAGAAAGATGAGATCTTTGTGGGTTGAAGAAATTGATAAATTTTTCTTTTTGGAATGGGAAGATTATAGTTGATGGGAGGGTATTTTAAAAACCTTTGAAACATTCAATGCTATACTTTCTTTTATCTCACTTTAAATCCATGCTTTTTTTTTTTTTTTTTTTTTGCGGTACTGGGGATCGAACTCAGGACCCTGCGCTTGCTAGGCAAGCGCTTATTCCACTGAGCTATATCCCCAGACCTTAAATCCATGATTTAATGTATTATCTTCCAGTGGTCAATATACTGGCTTATTTCATCATTCTTTTTGAATGAGAGTGTATATATTATTTTCCCAGTTAAGGCTGTGAACATTTCAGCACAAAAATATAGCTTCTTTTTAACATTTTTTCCCTTAAATTTCTTATGCACACTCAAGTATGCTCCTTACTCTGTGGTTAAATATCTACATTAATCTGAGATCATAATGTTCTATGTTGAGAGCCTCTTAAGAAAGTATTTTGGAAGCATCTACCATCTTATTTAAACAGAATTTATGTCTTTGTTATGCAAATATTGGGAACACATACTATTTTGAATGAGTTATAAACTTATTTTTTGCCTATAAAGAGAACAATGTTAGGTTAAATCAGTAAGATTTTAATTCTTAAAGGAGTTAACATGGTATCAGATGCTTTGTAAGAGTTTTAGAATATAGTTATAAAGTTCTGACAAAACATAAACATTTCATTTTATTTCTTTTTTTCCCAGGGTTCCACTTTAGTTGGTGTTTTTAATCATAGAGGAAAACACTGAACTTTGAAAAAAATGTTGGAAGCCATAGGTAAGACATACCTCACTCTGTCTTTCTGTCTCATACAGACTTTCTGTCTGTCTTTATAACAATTGCAACTCCTTCCACTGGGATATCTGAATATAATATTTCCTGAAAAGCAGGATTCTGCCTATAGTAACTTAGATTTAAAGTTTTATCCATGAGCATTGTACTATAATAATGCATTTTTGTACTTGGGCAATTTTTCCTATCATAAAAGACACATCCTTTGTAAGCAAAAATAGATATAAGATGTCCTTCAATTATGGGTCTTAATAAAATTTAATGTACATCCAATTCTGATTTTTGAACCCAGTTCCTGTTAATATATTTTTCTGAGTGGCACCAGAGAGTTTAACATTTTCGATACTGAAAGATCATCCTTTTTTTTCCTTACATTTGTGGCAGTTGAAATACTGCTAAACTCTTGCTTTTATTTAATGTAAGAGATCAGTGATAAGCAGGCTGGCAAACTTCTATAAGGCATTTTAATTTCTACGTAAATTTATTTGAAATATCCAAATAGCTCAAGATCTTGTGTTAAATGTATTAATTTCCACTGTTGTTTAGTTTTAGAGAAATTAGCTTAAAAAACTACTTATAGGTTTGTGAGGTGTGATACAGACTGCATTCATCTGACAGCACAACTGTTGTATATGTAGATTGGAATGTGTCTGATTTCACTCTGGCACCTTGATGATTGTTTGACTCCTTGGCATGTTATGGAGGGTAAACGAAGAATAGGTGGCAGTAAAGGAAAAAGGGTTTTTGTGACCACGTGACCTTTGTGCCTAGTTCTGTACTGACCATAAAAACACATATAAGTACATCTCCTCTATTACTCTGTGCTAAAGTCAGACATCATAAAGACTACTAGCTTGCACAGGGAAGTTCTTCGTAAGAGAGTGGAAAGAGGAAATACAGAATAATTCCAACCATTTCTTTCATTTATTCTATTAGCTATTACTTAAGAATTGCCATTAAAATTAATAATAGATTTATATTCTGAGGTATCATGGTAAATATAATCCAGGACAAAACTCTCATGTGTATCTTACTATTACTTGCTTTAAGATTTTTGCATGGGAAAATATTATTTATTTTAATCTGTGTATATATGTGAATTTATGATAAATTCCTGTTTCAATTACCCCATTTCTGCATAATTTCAGAGTTGGAGCTGGGGAAAATTATTTCTTGTAATGACGGCAGGAAACATGCAAGTAAGGTATTAGGACTGTGAGGACATAGTCAATGTATTTACTATCGCATCTTAGTGCCTGATACATAAGGTGCTTAATAATTACTTGAATTAGATTTTTAGATTAATTTGAAACATATAAATGTATTATTTAATTTGGAGAGTATTATGGTTTGTGTCTGGATGTGCCACCAAAGCCTCATGCAGTCATAGGGGTGTGACTTTTGGAAGAGACTGAATCTAGGGTTTGTGATTGATTCATTGTCTAGTACTGGGATTATGGGTGTGAGTGCTACACCCACCCTAGGTTGAGTAGTCTGCACACGATATAAGGGACAGAAAGAGTCTTCTCTCGCGCTTCTCCCTTTTTGTTCTTGCTACTTTTGCTGTCTTCTGCTGCCATGAACTGTTGCCCTCTGCCACACCACCCTGCCTTGGAACCAGCTGAAATGGACTGAAGCCTCTACAAACTGTGAGCTAAATAAACCTTTCCTTCCTTAATTTTGGGCAACAGGTATTTTATCTCAGCAAAGAGAGAAAATTAACTAAGACAGGGAGAGGGAGAAATTTCAATGAATAAAATCAAATGATTTTGAAGGAGCATGTATTACTCTGATATATGTCTCTATAAATTCTCAATTATAGAATGTTTTGTTTCTTAATATATAAAATTCTTACATTTTAGATATGGTTATTCAGCATTTTCATGATCACAGATCATTTGGTTTGTATACTTTTTAATAGAAGAGTTGAAACAGCTGGCGTTGGAGTTAAAGTATATATAACCTGAATTAAATTTTGTGACTTTACAAGCATCTGATATATTCCTTTCTTAAAAAGACATATAAAGTTTTATTTATATTTGAGAAAAATTAGCAATCTAACTCATTAATAAATAGCTATGGATATTGTATTTGATGAATCATAACATCCAAAATATAACAGTTTTATATATTAAGGAGCAAAGCACTTTATAATAAGCATATCAGAATAATATATGTTCTTTCAAAACTATTCCATTTTATTCATTGAAATAATCTTTTCCCAAATTAAATAGAACATTTACATATGTTTTGTACATTGTACTCAGTGCTCTTCTTTCAAACAAACTCTTACAAGATACTTCAAAGTTTGAAGAGTACTTTTATAGTTGATTCTCCACCTGAATCCAATTAGATTGATTTGAAGCATACGTATACATAATATTTCTCTTAGTTACTTTTCTCATTGCTGAGAGAAAATACCCGACACCCAAAGTTAGAGGAGGAAAGGCTTTTTGGCTCACAGTTTGTAGAGGTTTCAGTCCATAGCTGGACTAAGCAGGATGCCTTGGCAGAGGTGTGTTGCAGAGGAGCAAAGTTCATGGCAGGCAGAAGAGAGCAGAAGCAACCAAGTGACACATCCAGGAGACAAACAACTAGCAGCGAGCCTCTTTCTGCCCCTTTTGCTGTAGCCAGGCCACCTACCTTTAGGGCAGGTACACTCACAACTCTAACCCTAGCACCCTTAGTCCTATCACTACACCACGAGTCAATCACATGCTTAGGTCCAGCCGTCCCTGAAAAGCTCATGTATGACCGCATGAGGCTTTGGGGCTTTATCTAGATACAAGCCATGGCACTGTTTAACGTGCCGTTTAATTTTGCGGAAAGATATTTAAAGTATCGCAAAGTACTCATCCACCTCCTGCTGGTACTATTATACTCCATTAAAAGTTTTCATACTTTCATTCAATTTTGTACTCAGGTAAAAAGAGAAAATTTTGTGCACTCAAAAGGAACAATTTTAGGATTTCTACAACATAGGTTTGACTAGCATATTTTGAATACTGTTATTAACTAATGCTCTTCTTTGGAATAGACAAAACTCGGGCGCTACAGGCAGCGGAGCGCTTACAAGCCAAGCTCCGAGAACGTGGCGATGTGGCAAATGAAGACAAGCTAAGCCTTCTGAAGTCGGTGCTGCAGAGCCCTCTCTTCAGTCAGATTCTGAGTTTGCAGGCCTCTGTGCAGCAGCTGAAAGACCAGGTAGGACCTCACTGGAGCCTGCATTCTCTGTGGGGTAGCTCCTGGGAATAAAGCCTTGTGTTTTTCTAAAGAGTGTTTTTTGTACATGTAAATGAAGTCATTTAAATCTCCAAACAAGCCTTTCAGATTCACTGTTGCTTTTTCCTCCAGTTATTTCTGTGAGGGTTGTTGCCCTCTATTGCAGACGATATGACACTGTGTTGAAAGCTGTAAGAGTGTGTTTAGAGCGAATGGCCAGTAGGCTTGGCTCCAGCGGGCACTAGGTTCATTGTTCTTGTAATCGCGCTCATTCAGATTCAGGTGTTTAGTTTACGTACAAGATTTCAGATAAGCCTGGATTTGCATGTGTAGTCAGGTGTGCAAGGAAGGGAATTCGCCTCTGTTTTGACAGGAATAGAAATAATTACATTGTCATCAGTTAGAGGAATTGCAGTTCTCACTTCTTAAAAGAGTGTAAATTGCAATTGCTTCCATGACAGCATCAGATGGTGATAAACATTAGAACCTCAAGCTGTAAGTTTTTCCTGTAAAAATTATGAAAATTAAAAAGTTTGAGCACATATATTAAAATTGAAACATCCCAATGACAGAATGAAACTGAAGTCAAATGTTCTTTGAGCTTTCTTAATTAGCATTTCTCAGGTTGTTAGAAAATATTTTTAAAACAGTTCTTATCGTCACAGAGTTTGAAATCACTCTAATTATGCCTTCATGTCAGTTCTCATTCTCATGTTTTTAGCATTAATTTAATTAATGGTTATGGATGATTTGCTAGCAAATATTCTCCCTTAAAAGGTTAAAAATGAGATGTGAAGGGTAATTTCATAATTCAGTGAAAGAACAGCTCCAATTAAAAACTACAACTGTGCCAAATGCAAAAGAACAAATAGAAGTAATAAAGAATTTGTTTAATGTTACATAACACCTTAATTTAGATACATATTTCTGTAGCCTTTCAACCTATCCCCCCCAAAAAGTAAATCAAGAAGAGTCTTCAAAACTTACTTTTCTATAGTGAATTGCTGCTTGTGGTTTGAAAGTCACAATCGTGAATTTATAGTGCTTTTTTTAATATGTAGTTGGGTTGCATTTATCCCTTTTGCAGGTTATCAAAAAGACTGGTTTTCATTACTAATTTTCAGAATGGATGGTAAGCTTTTGGAGAAACCAGTACTCTGAATGTAAGTGTAATTATGATGTAGAATTGTAAAGGAGTTAAACAAATGTCTTCTGCCTTGCTGTATTGCATGAAAATATGATTAGAATGAGAGGACAATTGAAACGAAGACTATCAGCAGATACTGTTAAAAATCTCTACTGCTGGTCTAGTGGGTAACTTGTGACAGTTCCTGGGAGCCACCCTTATAGAAAGGCATGCGTATTTCTGTGGACTCTGTTTCTGAAAGGAAAAGACAGGGGCCAGGAATGTAACTTGTGGCACAAGCACCTGCCTGGCAAGTGTAAGGTCCTGAGTTTGATTCCTGGTACCAAAAAAAAAAAAAAAAAAACCTAAAAATATGAAAGGAGAAGACAAAGATACCGATTGAGTTTAGTTTATGTTTCCAGTACAGTTAAATCCCTGATTTATGAACGAGTTTGGTTCTAGGGGACATTCTTAAATCAGATTTATAAATCCTACAATGTGAGTCTTACACCTTTGATGCATATGTATTAAATAAAGCATTGAAAAACCAAACACACACAAAAAACTATTGCAAATAAATTATTTTTACTTTTAGTTACCTTAAAAGGTCCAGTATAGTACAACTGTAAAAAAACTGTTTTTACAATTACCTTAAAATGGTAAGGTAAACATGGTGAGCTAATTGTGTGATTTGTTCATGTGAAGTCCTTTTGTATATGTCATAATTCGCAACTTCAATCTTCATAATTTAGGGATTTTCTGGTATTTGGGTGCTACATGACTCAGAGGAAGTCTACTTGGAAATTCACTATGTATAACCATGAAACTTCCTATTCTGTGATTAATATCACATGATATTGTTTTATTAATGATATATTTTAAGACAAGTTCTGAGGTCTAGGAATTCTGTTGGCATTTCTTACATATCTTTGGACTTTTGCCTCTTTAATTACTTTTCATATATGGGAGAAAAGTAACACTCAAAATGGGCCAAAGCAAACATGTAGTTCAGATCCTGTTTCTCCCAGGGGTTCAGAGATGGCAAGTGGCTTATTTATAAGGACAGAGCCAGACTAGGTTTCCTTGGCTACTAAATGCAGACCTGTTCTTGTTCTAGCTCTCTGGCCTGTCTTACATCTTTTTTTTTTTTTTATTTCAAAGAGTAGGAACTTGATTGCTAGAATCAAGAGTTTCATGTTGATAAATCTCAAAAGCTTCTGTAATTTTTCACTCCAATCTCCATTCTTTACTAATTCATTTCTGGTTCTCTACGAGCTTTTTTCCCCCTGATGATTAGAATAATATTTCAAAAGCTGTATTATCTTCTATTTCAGTATTTAAATATTGTAGATTTCATCATGTTAGATTTACCAACTGCTAGTTTAATAATTATAACGTAATAATTAATGTACCTAAGGAACACAGTTTTGTACTTTTAAACCAGAGACTACACAAAGCTTAGCATTGGCTAGCATTTATTGGCTACCTTATGCCCAATTAGGTTTTCAAATGTACAATTTTATGTGCAAAACAGGTACTAGCTACCGTTTCCACCTTTTTTCACTATAACTAGAAAATTTGCCTTCTCCCATTTTTCCTTTCCGTCATTTTCCTGTCTTGAGAACCAAAGAGAGCACACAATTGAAATGCCCACTGGGGTGTATGGCATATAGGAGAACATGAGCATATTGTTGCTTACTGAGAGATGCTGGCATGCCATGTTGAATTAAACCTGCAATTTTTTCCCCTCAGATCCTTCTCATTACTTTTGTTCAATATTATTTAATTTTTGCAATTTGCTTCTTCAGTATTAAGACTGCCCTTAGAAATCAAACCATTTCCCTTTGGCAAATTAAACACTTGACAGGTGTGTAACTGAGAAGGCAAAGAAGCCATGCCCTGAAGGGATGTGCTATTTAAATAGTGTCAAAAATATTAACAGGTCTGAGAGTATAATTGATGCCTCTGTTTAACTCTGCCACATTGTGTATTGTTCTACCCGCCAGCTAAAAGGATGTGTGCTATTAAACCTGAATAATCTCTAATAGCTCCTGTTCATTTCCTATTGCACCATTCCTGTTTAAGTGAAGAGAGAAAGAAAAAAGGAACTGTGTGTGTCAATGATCTGTCAAATGCAAATTCTGAAGTAGTGTCCTCACTGTCACCTAGTCATCACAGCTCATAACTAAAGGGCTTACTACATTCATGACAGGAATCCAGCTACTATGGGGAAAATAAACACGTTAGCAGTTTAATAATAGAAACTTGTCAGCCTTGAGGATATTGGATTTGCATATTGATTCTCTTAAGTTTCTCAGTCCAGGAGGATGCTCCTTTCCTGATTAATCTCCTTACCTTACGAACTGACCACAGGTGCTACATTAATCTTCTAACCTTAAGTTATTTATAAACCCCCAGGTGCCCAAGTTATTTGTAGAAATTCTGTTAAGTAAGATTATTAATTTTAATACAGATTTAGAGCCAGTTCTTAGAAGTTGAGATTGTTAAGCTTATTTTTAATGCTGTGGCAATAAAATTCTAAGATTTGAGAAATAATGTGGAGGTCTCAGGATACAAAAGATGTTTGTATAGAAGGTATAGAAGATGAGCCTCAGGGCACAGAATATTCAGGTGGTCTCTTCTTGTCAGTGATTTCCAGCCTTTCTGGAGTGTGACATTCTATTGTTTTGTCGTTTTTTTAATATTTCCTGGTTTCTGGTTCTTCACTTTCCTCGAAAAATGTATTGCCTGATACACATTTCATTGAGATACATGTGCACAAATTAAGTCAAGTTTTTCTTTGAACATTTATGATATCTCTTAAACTAATTGGAGAGATATTGGATTAACAGAATCAAAATTGGAAATTACTATTTAATGTTCATTTTTATTCTTAAAGTACAGTCTTCATGGTATACCATTTTGTTCTATTTTTCCATTTGTAAGTTTATATGTTTTTTGTAAGTTTTACCTATTCACATTGCAAATATAGAAGACCTCTAAACTTATATGGTAAAACGTAATGGATAATGATAACTTCAAAGTTCAAGCTGCTGACTGAGGATGTAGATTAATGGTAGAACATTTGCCTGCCAAAAAAAGAAAGAACAACAGACAGCAAGGAAAAGCAAAAGGGCAACAAAGATATTATTATATAAGGCTATCAAAGACCTACATGTGAAAAAATTTTTCATGACTAAAAGTAAATGTGTCATTTAATTTAGGCTTCCCAGGATCAAAGGCAAACAAAAAGAACTTAAGGGTGCTAGATCATTCATTGTAAGACATTAGGTGAATCAGACTTTCTCTTTGTGAGGCAAAAATGTATGTATGTATATATGTATATACATATGTGCAGGAGGGCTAACATGGTTCTACTATTGTATTATATCACTTAATGCTAAGGAATAGTTGATGACGGGTTATTAGATCAATCTTGTATGTCTGTATGTGTTATCCTGAGCGCACACTTTGAAGCTATCAATATGCAAAGCAGTAACTATTGTTGGTTTTCTGTTGCTTTGTCTATAACTCAATTCTGGTCTTACTGTTATTGTAGTACTGTTATTGTACTACTTTGTGACTCTGTTAATGCTTTCTGGTTTCTTTTTTTGTTGTTGTTGTTGTTGAGACAATTGTTTGACCAATTTCGCATGTCTGTATCTGTGTTCATGAATACACACTTTGAAGATATCAATAGGTAAAGCAACAACCATTGTTGAGTCCATGTCACCTTGTCTGTAAATCAGTTTTGATTGTACTATTTCTTATGCTACTTTGTGCCTCTTTGTTAATATGTTTTTGTGCTTTTACTTTTAAAATAATAATAAAAAAAACTTTCTCTTTGTGATGGGGAAGTTTTCACATGGATCTATTTAGGAAAGGCTCATATCCATTTATTGAGAAACCTTTGTTGAACATCTTAAAGCAATAAAATCTCGATAATGAGATATAGAACACAGGGAACCAGGAAGGAGAACGGTTATAAGAGAAAGGAATTACTGTACTTAGTTTTCACTAAAAGGAAACTTCAGATCGGAGGTGACAACATTTAAGATGAGTGTTGAAAAATTTCTGCAGAGATAAAGGGAGAAATACTGACAAGGGCATAGAACAGTTGCTTTCAACTGAGGGTGATTTTGTGCTGTTCCTCCCCAAGAGACACATGCCGTGTCTGGGATCAGTTTTGATTGTTGTAACTGAGACATGACAGAGCTCTATGGATACGTAACAAGTAGGAAACTGGGATGCTGCTAAACACCTTTGGGTGTGTAGTGCAGCCACCCATAACAAGGGATGAATGGATTTGGAAGGTCTGCATTTGAGTTTGAGAACTGTGTAGAGAGCCATGTAGGGACCGAAACAACCAGGTTATATATGGGGCAATGATCTGAGAGGAAACTATGGTATCAGATGGTGAAGGATTTAGCGAGCTAAAGATTTTTTTTTGTTTTTATTTAGTTTTGATCTATTGCATTCACCTTTCTGGGAAATTATATCCACTTTATCTTCTAATCCTTCTATTAAATATTTTAGTCAGTATTATTTACTTCTCCACATTGTTAATTGTAATAAACATAACAAAATTTAAGGTAAGGGTTTTAACAACATACTGGTAAGTGACACTTTTGATTATAATTGTAAAATATATGGATTGTTCTCCAAAGGAATGTTCCTTTCATCTTCCTAACACTAAGATGAGAACATCAGGGCCTAACTCTCAATGGTTCTCCCACTGACAAGCAAGTGAGATAATGTACGTAACACACATTCTGTGTTGTGTGCTCTTGATGCTCTGTCTTCAACAGTAGCAGCTTTTAGAAAATGTAGACAGTTAGGTAAGCAGTATATACTTCAGAGGGTCGGCCTGAGTATCTGTGGTAAGCGAAGAATGTTAGGTAGAATTAACACTGGCCTGAGGCAAATCTGAAAAGCCAGATATATAGATACAGACTTCTAAGACCATTAAATCAATTTTGTGCTCAAAATGGTGATGCATGTTCTTTTAAGTGGTAGCATCAGCAGCTCTGATGTTTTCTTATATTTATCATCTAGATTAATAGGAAGATCAGAAATATTAGTAACTGGACACTTTTTTCCTCTGTTTTGATTTTAGTAATCTAAAAGCTACTATTCTGTGTGATTTACATTTAAAGAGCATAAACGCCTGTGTTTATTGAACTTTATTACTTAACACATGACTAAAATGTGACTCTTTCTGTGCCTTCTAATTTGGGAGTGAAATGAAGATGAGTCCTCTGCAGGCTGCCGTCATGAAAGGGAAACAACTGCTGTCTCTGAAGAATATCTAGGTTAAATTATGATTTGGTGTTGGCGGAAAGGAGGGTAGAAACAGAAATACACCTTGATCCATTAATGGATATTATCTAAAAATATAATAGAATTCTTCCCAATGGATGTTGTATATGAAAATGAAAAAAAGATTTTTCTTACCTCTGAAATTTTTTATGATACACCATTACTCGTGAAATAGTTTTACACCCAACAAAAAAATATCTTTTATATTTCTTGACACTGTAATATGCATTATCTAGGACAAATTAAGAAAGGAGTGATTCTTATGTTTTCACATTTACCATAAAGTTTATTTACTGTACGAATGTTGAATACTTTATTTTTGGTACAATAACAGCTTTTAAATGTTTGTTCCTTTTACTGAAAGTTTGTAAATATAGAACCATTGAATGAACTAAAATTCTTTTTCTTGTTTTTCCTGGGCAAGAAGGCACTGTTCAAGCTTTTTATACAGTGCTGGATTAAAATACAGCACCATCTTGCTATTGGGTATGCATGTGTGTCTGAAACAACAAATGGTGCTAATTGTATGATATTTTTGTAGCAAAGTTAAATAGTCTTTGAAGAAGAAAGAAATAAAAAACATGGCATTTACTGGATATAACCTACATGAGTTTTTTTTTTTTTTTTTTAAACCAAGAATTTAAGAGCAATAGATCTAGTGGATGGTTTTACATTTGAAGCTGTAGCAACAACTACTTTTGAGAAATGCTTATATGCTGTGGACTTCATCTCATTTAAATAATGGTAGGGTTTTTCTTCATTATTTCCAGTGAGGAAATTGGGGCTTAGAGAGGTCGTGTTATTTAAACGTGGACTACAGCATTATTAATTGGCAAATTTTGGTGAAGAATTCAGGACTTTGATCTTAAAGCCAGTGCTTTCCGTACTTTTAATGTGTACCATTGTTCAAACAGTCAGTTATCTACATAGAAGAACAAGCAAGGTGAAAATAAAAATAAATTAATGGCCCTCCTAAACAGAAAGATTTAAACTAAATGTTCTATACTCTGAAACTCCTAAGATTTTTCATTTCTCTTAAATTATTTCCCCCAATTTTAATCAGTTTTCTTAACCAGAAATTTCTTCCTGATGTTATCTATAATTATGCTAGATTTTAATGGCTTATTAAATTCAGTGAGTAAAGATCACAGTGGAATAGAGAGACAGTGTATCAAAATAACCTCAACCCTCACGTGCCCATTCCTATATACTTGTCTGTAGGTTTTATTTTATTATTTTATGTTATTTTATTTGCCCCTAATTTCATTGTGAACAATGAATTAGTTTTATTTCTCTTCTGGAAATGTGAGACTAATAGGAAAAACACTGAACAAAATCCCAACATCATTTGTCTGTATTTTCAATGTTTAAACTACTGTTCTCCTTGGTATTTTAAACGGATAAATATACTTAATTTTGATATTTTCTCTATGCTGATATAGAAAGTGTCAGCATACTTTGATAAGAATATTATTTTTGGTCAAGCTACATTCCTTGAATTTTCTTCCCTTGGAAGTTTGACCAAGAAAACAGAATTGTTGAGATTTAAATAAAGAAAAGCTATTCTGCAAATATGCATAAACACACATGCCTAAGCTGTGGCGTCTAGGCTGTGTTCTCCTTGCCATTTGTTCTTAACTAGCATAAAAACAAGCTTTAGAATTCATTTTATTTCAGGTTTGTTTGAAGTGCATTTACTTTTTTGGAGGTGAGATCCATGCTGTGTTCATTTTTGAATCCCTTTACGTGAAACTTTACTCAAGCTCAAAAAAATGATTGCTTAATTAATGTGCCTGTGAGTATTCTTAAACATTAGAAACTGTTGTTCGTTAAATATTTATCATTCCTTGCGAGAAAATTAATTTTTAACATACTAACTTAACGAAATAGCAGTAGTTCCTTTGAGGACTCTAGACTTTTTTCTTAGAAACTATATTGAAAAAATGTGCCACCTGTCACGATCAACAACACGATCATCGTCACGTGCTGTTTCTGTCTCACCGTGTGCAGCAGCCGTTCTAGTTATCACTGCTCCTTTCATCACTGCCACAGTGGGTGAAGTAGGCAGTACTTTCTCTGTTTTCCAGACGGGAAAGTGGAGGCATACAGAGATTGTATGCTGAAGCTATTATTTGGTGCCAGGCAAGCTGACATGAGGATGTAGGTCACAATTATAGGGCTGTATTAGTGTTTGCTTTATTTTCTTCTTAAACACCATACTGAACATAATTCAAATATTTCCTAGTGTTTTCAGGGCTTCTTGTGATTATCTGATCTCAGATTGTGGCAATAGAGTCTGGTGGTAGTAGGAGAAAGAGATACCCCAAATTTTTGTTCTTTTGCTGATATTTTTTGGTAGATGATTTTGTTTATTCTTAAAATGAATATATATCACTTATGTATTATGTGATAAACCTGTCTTTTCCTCTTTATTTATAAAATTGGAACTAAATAACATGGATTTTAAAGGCCCAGTGTTTTACGTGTACCTAGTAACTATTGGTTTTCTTTCTTTTTGCTCCTTTCACTAAATGAGATTTAAAGCAAGTTTTTAAACATCTTGGTTTTATGACCAGTTAGAAAATTTATGAAGGACTGCAAAGAGCTTTTGTTTATGTGGTGTATCCACCAATATTTACCATACTAGAAACTGAAATTGAGAAATGCTTCAAATATTAAATCACTTAAAATAATTATAGTAAGCCTATTGCATGTTTAAAATAAGAGTGGCATTGCTTTGTATTTTTTTCTCTCTAATGCAGTGTTTAATAGAAAATGGGGTTTGTCCATTTGTTTCTGCATTTAATTGGATTTGTAGTTTTAGTTGAAGTGTATGGAAAAAAATGTGGCCTCACACAGGTGTGCAAACTGGAAAGGGAGATTAGCTTTTTCAGATAATTGTGGATAGCTTTCTTTGGTACTGCATGAAAATTTGTGGTGATTTCTTAAAGGTGTGCTGAAGTACAGAACCTGAAACCAAGTCTGGGAATATTCTGTAGTCTTTTACAGTGTCAACTGGTTTGTAATGCCTATTTTGATTATAGCATAAAATATTTAACAGATTAAAAAAATATATTAGTCTACCTTGCTCTTTAGTTTTTTTCTTTTACTCCAACATAATTTTATAACACTTTGGCCATTTGAAAAAAGAAAAAAATCAAACATTTGATAGTATAATATCAAAAATTGTACTTGCTAATATCACTTGAGATCTTCAAGTCTAAAACATGGAGCAGTGTGAAGCTCAGGGTGGTAGATACAAGTGTTTCAAAATTGTAACTTTTGCTTGAAAGCTCAAATTACAGTATTGGCAACAATTTCTTTCCATCAGTTGTGGCCCTTGAATTGGCAGGCTTGCCTTGCTTCTTTTTGAGAATATATCTTTCTAGTATGCGTAATCACAATTTGATTTCTAGTTGTTTTTCTCAAATATGATATGCTTAAAAAGTGGCTAGTTCAGCTTGCAACTAAAATTTAGTACTTTTTCTTGAGACAGTAATTGTATTTTTCTTTTGCGTTATATTTATTTGCCATTTCAAAATAGAGAATACTGAAAGACATGCTCTCAGAGGTGAAGACTTAATAAACTAACAGTTTTTACTATTTCATCAGAAACTTAAAAGTGATTTAAGTGGTGAGGAAGTAGACTGTTGTTCTTGCTGAGAGGAACTGAAAAGAATTTGTGATTTTTTTTTAACCTACCATAGATACTTTCTACCCCCATAAGTAATAGTAAAATGTAAAGATATCTTCAAGTAAAGATCAAACAAATTTGAAAAAGAATTCATGATTTTTGAAATGAGAATCTCAGTGGAAGGTCGGGGAATGAGATAAAGATTTTTAGGTTTTACTTCATGGTAAGATCTAAAGTTTTTTTTTAAGATTGTAAACTTAAAATTTTTTTTTACAACAATAATGATTTGAAACAAAACTATGACTAACCTGAAAGTTATTTTCCTATAATTATCCAAATGTTCATATATATTTTATGCAATTGGGGGAAGCCTTAATCTTTTCACTTAAGAATATTTCTAAAAGCTTAAGTGTCATTTAGGCCTTCTTTAAACAAGTGATCTATAAAATATGCACAGAATACTTCACATTATTCTGCCCGAGCACACGTTTTAGTGCAGTGTGCCTGGTGGGTTGATTTTAATAAGTCTTTTGTTTGTATGGTGTATGAGGAATGAATAACATCTCCATAAATGGAGGTTTGAGTGAATATTAAAATATAAAATAACATAACCTGTGAAGTGGCCAAGTGACAACATTGCATAAAAGCACAAAGATTTGTACTTGATCTTGCCATTGGGTGGTTTAGTTATCACCCATATGTGCTTCATAAATAGCAAAAAGGAAAAGTCAAGAGTCTTACCTACTCTTGAATTCATTTCCTTCTTCACGCTTAAGTGTTCTTTGCCTTCCATCTTGATTTTCATAGCTAGTAATTTATCCATTTCAGCATGGGGATTTTTAAGACAAATACGCCATTGAAATTTCGCACTTAGGCCTAAATAGGGGCAGGTGCAAAGACTTTACATTTGATTATTGAGAATGACTCCTTAAACGTTCTTAGGTAAGAAATTTACTTTTTAAATTGAGTACTCCTTTTTTTTATTTTAAATTTACCAGCCAATTCCAGTTAAAGACTGCTTTAAGAATAGCTACAAGTGATGGGTTCTAGACCACTATCTGCCCTTTTATTTGAGAGTTCACAGCAGTGTGAAGAGAGTTATCCTATCTCAGTAGCTGCGTGAACTAACCCTTTTATAGGGTCGTGGAAAGCACTTGGTCACTGTAGTCACTGTCCCCATCACCTAGAGGCCAATGCCTTCCACATTTTAGATGCAGAGTAAATACTTGAATGAATAAAATGTCTCAGTGTAAAATTACGCTTACTATATGGAAAAATGTTTTCCTTTCTTATAACTTACAGCTCCATTTTGCATTGCATTTAGTCCAGGAACTGTGAGCTACTTTATGTCGAAAATAGTCTCGTCACATTAGGCTAATCCCCTTTGAACATGCAACTCAATTTCTTTAATTAGCTTTAAAAATAAGGATCATTAAATCAGAGTGCCACCATCAATTACGGTGTGAGAGCTTGACTGCTCAATAATGCATCAGAGCTGTACTCTAATCAGTATTTTGCTGGAAGATTTATGGAAAAAGAGAACTACCCAAGCTTCCAAACTTGAAATGGAGTCCCCGTATGGCTAATTTTTTTTTTCCGGCAATAGCCACCATTTAGGTGCTGTGTTAATTTCATGAAATATTCCCAGCATCTGATCCCTCATTTGCATTTCATATTTGGGATCAGTTCCAGAGTGTGTTCCACAACATTATTTTAAATTCACAAGAAATAAGCACATTTCTTGCTCTATAAGAAGAAAAGACAAGGTGCAGATTTTTTTTAGGCTGCATTTCTAAGAGGTGCACCTGTTAGGGCAAACTTCTCCAGAGTACCTTCTTTTCCTGTTTGTCATTGTGCTGATGGAGAACAAATAAAGCAAACCCGAGAAGTGTAATTTATAATTTTTTTAAAAATCTGCTAGAAATAGGACTACAAAAGCAGAGACCATGTTTTCCTGCTTTAGTTCAAGGTAACATATTTTATAGTTTAAATTATAGAAATGTAATATCAAGTGTATATGAGCATTTGAGTTATTTTATTCTTATTATATATTCAGAATAAGTAAAAATAACAGGGTCCTAAATAGATTTTGGTAATATACAAAAATTTTTTTAGGAAATTAAGTTTGATACTATGATCATTTTTGTGGATAGTTATTCAAATACTTCTGGAAAGATTCATTGAAACTATTAAAATAGAGCTAAATAACATTAACTTTCTTTTCAGTTAATAACCCAGAAAGGATGGCTGAAATATAAACAGTTGATATATCAATAATATTCAGCAGATTTAGCTAAGTGAGTTTTCATATTTGAAAATATCTAATTGTGTTAGATTAAATGCTTCGTATATTAAATGGTTAAAATATTTAAGACATTGACCTCTTCATATACTCTTGAATACACTTTCAGAATGAAATTGATTTTACAAGATTAATTCTTATTCTTTTAAAAGATAAAAATTATTTATAAATTTGAAATTAATTTCATCAGTTTCACAAAAGTATAATATAGTATATTATAATAAGGAGTAATAGTGGTTATTTTTTCTTTTATCTCGGTATGCAGTTGAATAATTAAAAGTGTTAAAAATTCATGGTATTAGAAGAAAAATGTACAGGTGCCAGAGGTTAAAACACATTTGCTGAGGATTTGTCTTCATTTGAACACTTTATTAAAGGAGCCATTCAAAAAGAGGTTTTAGCCAGATGAATCCATATCAGTCATGTGTAGGGCTCATCTGTCTGTGTCATATACCAAGCCTCACTTTCACATACCCAGTTTCCATATTTTCCTCACTCAAGTGTACATACCCGGTCATGGAACTTCAACTCAGAATTGCAAACAGAAGGTATAGCTTGATATGTAGAGGCTGTTGCTGCCACCTGTTCTTGTTCAGAGAAGTGTTTTTATGCTGTAACATTAGAAACTCTAGGTTCTATGCTCCAATTGTGTCTTATTTTGAAAATGTCAATGCAGCTAAGTAATGACATATAGCACAAGGATTAACTGGATAGCTTACAGAATTTTTACAAATTGACTATACAAATGTAACCATTACCTAATCAAGATAAGGACAGTTACCAGCACTCTATAATACTTCCTTGTTCCCATTTCACTTAGGGTAACCCTTTTCCCAAGGACTCACTATTGTGACTTTTATCTTATAGATAAATATTTCAACTGTATGTAAATACAGACTTGAATATATATATACACACACACACACACACACACACACACATACACACATATATATATATGCTCTGAACTGGTCTACTTGTCTTAATTTTATGTTCTTTTTTTTTTTCCCTTTTTTGTTTGAGACGAGGTCTCACTATGTAGTTCATACTGGCCTTAAACTCTTTGTATGGCCCACGGATTCTTGAATTCATGGTAATCCTCCTGCCTCACACTCCTAAGTGCTAGGATTACAGGTGTGCATTACCATACCTGCCTAACTGTGTCTTAAGATTTGTTCATATTGCTGTGTGTAGCTATGTAGTTTTTTAAAAAATTTCCCGTTGTGTGAATATAACAGAATATATTTGTCCTCTACTGTGTTCATTGCATTTTATCCAGTTGTCATGAAGTTGCACATTCCAGTGCGTATCTTTCAGTTTCCATATGTATGCATTTGACTTAGAAATGAAATTGGTGAGACTTGTAGGGCATGCAGGGTGAGTGAGCACCCTTATGTAAAATAGTTGTGATAGAGTGTTTTAGATTTCAGATTTTTGGTTTTGCGGTTTTGGATTACTGGTACACATACCTTGGGGTAAGACTCAAGTCTAGACACAGAATTCATTTATGGTTCTTGTTATATACTATGTACACATAGCCTGAAAGTAAACTTATACATTTAGTGCTCCTCAGCCTGTATTTTGACTAAAGCTGCCACATGAGGCCAGGTTTGGCATTTTCTACTTGGAGCATTATGTTAGTGTTCAAAAATTGTTTGGTTTTGGAGAATTCGTTATTTTGGATTTTCAGCTTAGATGTGCACAATGTGTATTCAGCATTTGTAGATTCTGCCAAACTGTTTTCTAAATGGTGACAGGTCTGCTTTCTCCCTGCAGTCTGTGAAAGCTGTGGTACTCACTGTACTGCTCTTACGTGGTATCTGTGGAGCTTTGAATATGTTTTGCAGTTGTAGCCCTTCTGGGAAGTACACTGCAGTGCAGTATTATTCTCATTCACATTTTCCTTTTGCCTAATGCTATTGAGCACTTTTCATATGCTTATTATTTAGATACTCTACTTTGTGAAGTTCTTGCTTATGTTTTCAAATCTGTTTTATGTTGGTTTGCCAGTCTTATTGATTAACAAGCATTCTTTCAGTATTCTGAATATAACTTTTTTGGAAATGTGTCTTTTCTGTTTTTAAATGGTCTTCATTCCAGAGTTTGCATACATTGTAATTACGTTCTTGTGGGGAGCTGGCCCTCCTCAGTGTTACACTCCCTCTGCCTCCCCCCACGTGCCTCCTCTCCACCTCTTGGCCCACTTCCCACTTGCAGAAGGTTATTGTATTTTCTCTTGCCTTGTGCTTTGCCTTTTTACTTCCTGAATTGTATCTTTAAAAATCAGATGGTTTTTAAAATTTTGCAAAAGGCCAATACTTCAAATTTTTGCTTTATGGTTATTGCTTTGTTTTGTCCTACTTGAGAAATCTTTGATTTATTCCATGAATATAGAGATTTTCTCTTAAAAGCTTTAGTATTTGCCTTCTAAATTATGACTGTGGTATGAGGTATGAAGTATTTGCATATGTTTATTTACAGTTTCCCATAAATATCCATTATACCCAGAAAAAATTGTTGAAAAGTTCATCCTTTCACTTTTATATTGATGCATTATTGTAAATCAAATGGTTCAGTTGTAGATAGTACAGTTTCTGAATTCTGTCTTGTATTCAATGTCTTTAAAACATTTTTATCGTATTTAAAATAGTCTGTGTATTAAGTGTTTGGTTTTTCGCCTCACTGTAATTCCTGCCTAGTTACTATGGCAACCAGCCAATATGGCGCTCGTGGTCATGTGTTGTGCTCAGCCAGTATGGCGCCAAGTCAATCTGGTGCGGGCCTTAAACGTCATATGCTAAAAGCCACCCTTTTTCCCCTGACTCAAATTACAACCCCCTACTCACCTTTATGTAATATCCTGTTTCCTTTTCCCATGCTCCCGCCCAATCCTGGTCCACTACGTCAGGCGGTCTGCCTCCTAATCCCCGCCTCCTGCCTGGGGTTACTTAACCCGGGATCCCACGGCATGCCCTCGGATGTTCCATGTTCCGTGTCTTCTTTCTTTCCCCTACTGTGGTCTTCCCGCGCCCGCAATAAAGGCATATTTTATACTTTGCTTTACTTCGCTCTCCACGCTGGAAAAAACCTATCATTAAGAAGTTTTAGTTTCCAGTTGTTTCTAATAGAAAATATATTTTATATTGATTTTTATATTTACCACCCTTGCTAAATTCACCTATTAATGTTAATAATTTATCTGTATTCATTTAGGTTTCATTGTTCACAGCTATGTGGTGTGCAAATATTATGGTTTTTCTTTCTTTGACTTCAGTATTTATAATATTATGGTTTTTCTTTCTTTGACTTCAGTATTTATAACCTATTTCTTTTCCTTTCCTTCTTGTACTACTTGAATTTAATATTGAATAGAAGTGATAGTCTGAGCTTTATCATTATGTGTTTCTACCTTCTAAGCTGATTACTTTATTCTCCTGATGCAGTGAATTAACCAAAGAAGTCCTCAAATCTTGCATTTGTAGAATATCCAACTTGGTCATAATCATTGTCCTGTTACATATTTTCGATTTGGCACTCAGATACTCTGGTGTAATATTTTTGTATCTATGTTTAAGGGAGGTTGTTCAATAGATTTCCTGTTTAATAATGTCCTTGTTAATGTCCAGTTGGTTCTGTTCTCTGTGCTCCTCCTCTCTCCTCCCCTCGCTCCCCCTTCTTCCCCTCTTCCCCGGCCGGTCTTCTCCTCTTGCTCTCCTTTATCTCCTTTTCTCCCCCATCTCTGCTGTCCTCTTTCCCTGCCATCCCTTCCCTCCTCTATGTCCTCCTCTCCTCCATTTTTTTGGTCTCTCTCTCTCTTTCATACACAAGATTAGTGTTATTTAAAGAAAAGAACTGGGTTGAATTTTCCAGTAAAACCATCTGGACTCATTTTAGTTTAATTTAGTTTAGTTTAGTTTGGAGGAGGAAGATTCTTAATAATGTATTTAATTTCAGAAATATAAAACTACTGCTATTTTGGGAAATTTTGTTTCTTGAGGAAAAATATACAACACTTGTGGAACCTACTTATGTTCCATTTTTCCTTTTTTTGTTTTCATTATTGGAAATTTATGACTTTTGGCTTTGTAGAGTTTCTTCATTTTTTATTTTGCCATTTTTCTTTTATATATGTTGTTTTCTTCATTTTCTGAGTTTACTATTTTGTCTTAGTGTATTGAAATGGATACACCTCTCATTCAGTTGTGGTCTTTCTTTTTTCACTAAACCAGTAATTAAGTGTGTAAGTTTTCTTTAAGCATTTTTAGCTATCTCTTACAATCCCTCATTATCCTTCAGTTCAAAATTTGTTGTGTTTTTATCTTATTGACTAGTGATTTATTCACAAATGTATTGCTTAATGGACTAACCTGTTTAGTTTTCATTTTATCTTTTTATTGTTGACCTCTAACTTAATTCCACTGAAATCAGAGAGTATCCTGTCATTTCTTTGAGGTTCTCTGAGTCTTCCTCTGTGGATTCCTTATTGGCTTTGTAGGTAAATAGTCCTCATGTTGCTGAAGTGAATATGCACTCAGTAATTGCTCAGGGTAATTTATAAGTGTCAGTTAGGTCAGTTTTACTTAGGAAGTTTTTCAGGTCTGTAAAAAGGGTGGTTGAAATCTATGATGAATGTTAAAAAATTACTGAAGTAAAATACACAGTTTCATTAATCCCTCTCAGAATACACCCCTCACTTCCAACACACTTATCCCATTGTTGTCAGTTTACGAAGCAGCTCTGGAAGTCCTCTTGCATGGTTTCTTTATAAAGTATGATGAAAACTATGGTAAATGTTCTTCTCATGTGCCGTTTGGTGGGAAGATAGGCTTGTGAAGATGTTAGGCAGCCGTGTGAGCATAACTAAAGACACTCACAAACGAGGACTCCTAGGACTGATTCAGACAGTGACCAGAACGACGCGTTAAATGTGTGTGAAGTGATGGGGAGAAGTTTGAGAGACGTTAATGGAAAGGTGTGTTTTATTGTAATAGACCTTTTAAGCATTTACGGTAGTTTTTATTTTCATTTATGGTATTTTTTTTATCATACCTCATGTATTGTATTTCCTATCATTTTGTTACTTACTGAGAGGGATGCATTATAATTTTGATTCTGAGTTTTCCTCTTAATCATTTGAGATTCTGAGTCATTTCGGCTTACTACTTTTAGGTTATATATTTAGATTGCTAAAATGTTTAAACTTGCAATTGAATTGAGGCTTTACCTCAATGAAATTATTCTACTTTATTAATACCTTCTAATTTAATGTCTGTTTGCCTGCTATTAGGTTAGCAACATGAGATTTTTTTTTTTGGTTAATATCTATATAGTTTATCTTTCCTCTAGTTTTTTACTTCTTTAAAACTTACATTTTTGCATGTATTTGGAGGATTTGTTGTTCATTAGTCTTAGAACTTCAGCCTTTTACACTGAGTTGTTAACCCTTTAATGTAATTTTTGACAAATTTGGATTTAATTTTGTCATCTTTTTGCTCTCCTTTTGTGCTTTTTAATTTTTATTTCCTTCCTTTATTACCATATTATTTACACTTTACTTTATTAATATTTTACATGTTACCCTAAAGATAATAGAATATATACATGCTGAGTCAACTTTTTAAAAAAGCTTCATTTTGAAATAATTATAGATTTGTAGGAATTTTGGGTAGTACTGGGGGTGGAGTTCAGGGACTTGTGCATTCTAGGCAGAAAGCTACTCTTAGCCCAGAAATTCTGAATATAGTAGAGAGGGATCCTACAGATAGTCAACAGGTTTCTCCCAGTGGTTGCATCTCACTAATAAAATTAAGCTGTTAAAACCAGGAAACCTGTCATTGGTACAGAGTATATAAATTTTTAAATTTTTTCATCTAATTATTTCTGTAGCTGTCATCATAATCGAAACCAGATATATCCTGTCACCACAAAGATCTCATATTCTACTACTGTCTTGCAGGAGTTTCTTCCTACACAATCTCTTATAATTTGCTTATAATTACCAACACTTATAATTTGCTTTTTTATCGTTATAATTTTGTTATTTCAATATTATAA
Source organism: Dinomys branickii (assembly GCA_004027595.1). NCBI lineage: Eukaryota > Metazoa > Chordata > Mammalia > Rodentia > Dinomyidae > Dinomys > Dinomys branickii. The sequence continues at coordinate 97,161 of PVLD010000783.1, forward strand.
AAATAGCACATTTTGAAATTGGCTTTTCTTTGCATAGCTTAATGCTCTTGGGGTCTGTCTGAATTGTGTGTGGTAATATTCTCTCCTTTTTATCACTGAGTTGTACTCTGTGGTGTAGATGTACTTATTGAAAGATTTTATTTTCCTAGTTTATTTTTTGATTTATAAGTAAAGCTGTTCTGTGAGCAGTTCTTCACAGAGTTTTGTGTAGTCACAGGTTTTTATTTCTCTGCAACAAATATAGAGGAGATTGGTAAATGCAAATTTAATTTTCAGAAACTTGACCTTCCAGTGGTGCTATATATTTTACATTCCTATATGAACCATCCCGTTTCTCCCATTCTCACTATTCAGAGGGGTCTATAGTGATACCTCTGTATGCTTCTAATTTATATTTCTTTAATAGGTAATGATGGTGAACTTATGATGCTGTGCTTATTTGCCATTGATACACCTTTTGGTGAAGTGTCTATATTTAGGATCACTTTCTAGTAGAATTTTTTAGCAGTAGAGTTTTCTAATATATTTCAGATATGAGTCCTTTCTTACATAATATGTGTCTTTGATTGACTTGATTCTGCTTTAATTAGTTCAGTTATCACTTCCTAGAATGTTCAAGACACTTAGAATACTTTAGACCCATTAATAGCAATACTCTTGCCTTTTGTGAAACTGTATTGCTCTATTTCCATGTATATTTAAAACTTCAAAGTTCAGACTATCTACTGCTTTAAGCAGCTCCTGGTGATTCACCCACACTTTAAACCCTTCTTGTATTTATGGTCTTTTCTGAATTTGGGATCTTCTGAGATAATTTTACTTTCAGTATAAGAATTTACATTGCTCTTTTGTGTAGATCTGAAGCAACAAAGTATGTTTGTGTGTGTTGCTGGCTAGATGTTTCATCCGTAAGTTTTTCTTTTAATTTATTCTGTTAGCTTCTGGTTTATGTGGTCCTGCTTGAGAAGTCAACTGCTGTATCTTCTTTGAAGACAAGGCACTTTCTTGTTCTTGTGCTTCTAAGACTTTTCTTTGTGTCTTGGCCGTTTAGCGGTGTGTTGTGCTGTAGTAGCCTCGAAAGCGGACAGCACTACTCCTGGCCTCCTGTGCTCTTGTGCAGCCCTTCTTTACTTACTGCTTTGCCTCATGTCCATGTAATAGGACACAACTGGTGTATCTTTTTGATACCTTTAATTTAAAAAAAAAATGGCACATAATTATATATAGAACTAAAAAGAATTTGTGTTTTCTTAGGATGTATTACAGAAGCAGCATATGAGCATAGCTCCAAGTAATTTGCTAGGTGAGAAAGTACTTTCCGTCTCACCTGGAAGGCATATTGCCCAGTGCTCAGGACACTAAACATCTTTCTGTTCAGACACTGTACCCTTGTTTGTATGTCTTCAGGTGTGATTTTAGGTATATTTGTCATAAGTTGCTTTTGAAGTTCTTTATGCTCTTTATACTTATTTTATAATTTTATGAAGATATAAAGATTTATGACATTTTCTATGAAAACAATTTTTTGGAAAACTATCTGGCAGTTACAGGTAGAATAATTTTGCTTGAACAAACTGTAAAACACTGAGGATAGGTCTCATAAAAATCTAGAATATTTCTTCAATAAAATTGCTTTTTGAATCGTTCAAATTGGTGCTTCACCTTAAAGAGCTAAAATTAAAAATAAAACAGTGTATCACGAGTGTGATTTTTTTCCAACCCAGTTGTTCTTCTTGATACATTCCCAAAATAATTAAAGGAATTATCTTGCAGAGATGTATGCACACCCATGTTTATAGTGGCACAGTTTGTAATAGCCAAATCTTGGGAACAGCCCAAATGCCCATCACCTGAGGCATGGATAAAGCAGACTTTTTATGCAGTGGAGCTCTCCTGAGCCATAGGAAGGGTAAGCTACGACATTGCTCGCTGAATGGATGCATCTTGAGGCCATACTCTTAAGTGAAATAAATCAGACTCACATGTGTAAACACCACATTGTTTTTCTGGTGGGAGAAACTGAAAGTATAAATAAAAACCAAAATATATAATACACATTGTGAAATAGGAAGGATACTGGGCTGGGGAGGAAAGGGAAAGAAAAAATATGATGGGAAAAGATGGGAAAAGTGGAAACAAAGCTTTTATAAATAGGACGGGGAGGAGGGTTTGAAAGGAGGGGGGATGGGGAAAAAAGAAGCAAGTCATATCATGTACAGGTACAAATTCCCTATGATGAATGTAATCATGTGTACACCTAAAATGTATCAATAAACTTAATTAGTAAAAAACAAATAAATATACTTCACAGCATATAAAAAGATGGTAAAGACCTCCCATTTTTAGAAGTATATTAAAGAAGATCTCACCTATATAGCAAGATATTTATGAATTACATAGATATTTTTAAATTTAAAAGAGCTATTAGGTTATATATTTGTCATGTGGCATGCTTTCTGCTTTATGTGACCTTTTAAAATAACTCAGTTACTAGTTCTGATTACATTTGGTGAGTCTTAGCTATACAGCTGAATTCTGAGATAATATTATATCCTGCTCGTCTATAAACAATCTGAAAACTTTTGAGATGATTCTGTACATAGTCTGCATTCAAATTCTATTCTGGGTAATAGCTCTAATTAAAATCTATAAATTAAGTTAATACATGTTTGTTTATTTTGTAAAAGTTCTTTCTAGATGTAAGTGCTCAGGCAGAAGTTAGAACTGATAATTATTTGGTGACTCTTGCTCATTTACTAGCAACTCCCATAAATCATACAGATTGTTTATATGTATGCAGAAATCACCAGATATTTGTGTTTTCTTCTGTTTATTTTATATTGTATAAACCAAGGATGAGAGTCAAGTTCTTTCTACTAAACATTTATAGTCGTCTGCTAGGAACAGATCTTTCAAAGCAAATGAAATTCACTTCTGTTTCTGAGAGAATGTAGTGCAGAAAAGCATAATAGTAAACAGTTGTTACAGATATCAAGATGTATTTTGGTGGTTTTTCTTATGAGTATAAATTTTTGAATTTATAAACCAGAATTTTGATAGTATAAATTACAGTTTTCAATACATGGTCTAGTTTAAATATGTAAGAGTTGCTTTTACATTTATATACACTTCAAAGAGAAAAAACAGGTAAAATCACTGGCATTCTTCAAACTTTTAAAAAACTGAGAAAAGACAGTTGATATTACTTATATATGAGTTTTGATATTATAATTTTGTGTTTATTCTGCTCCTACTAACTTTTTTCTTGGAATGCCTTTACACCTAGTCTTTCATAGTATCAGAATTTCTAGTTCAACAGTTAATTTCTTATAGACTGTCTATTCTTGGAATGTGACTTGTTCATTCTGGCTTGCCACAGTAGAAGTCCAAATATTTCTTCCTATGCACACATATCACAGGCATTAGGTCTTGGTGTGTGGGATCTTCAGCCTGTCACAAATTTCATTCTGCCATCTGCTTCAACCTGCACTGTGTATCTTCTGCTGGCAGACTGTGCTGGAGTTGCCATGGCTCAGGATAAAAAAAATAATCTTGGCATGAGAAGCTTGCTTTAGAAAAAAATAATAATTGATCATGCCTGCTGTAGATTTTAAAATAAGCATTTGAAAGGATTCCCAAAAACGTTTCCTTAACACATTGACCTTTTTAATTGTAATTATAGATATCCAATATAATTATTGAATTATGAACTTTGGTAACTTAATTAATTTTCTGTTTTGTTTTTAAGGAGAGATAATAAATGCATATATATGGATTAGTGACAGATTTTAAAATATACTTCTGTCAAGGAACATTTTTCATATCTTACTTCTGGAAGTGACATTTCAAATGACTGTGTGCTGTATATGTATGTAATACACAGATAAAAAAACACAATAAAAAATCTAGGTCAGAAAGTGCTTATTAGGTATGTATATACTTTCATCATCTGTAAAGCAGAGATGATGATACTTTTAAGAGTTGTTTGGGAGATTAGATTAGAATAAGTCCTTAAAAATGGATAAATAAATGTTTATTCTGCAAAATGCCAACTGTGAAATGCATTTTCCTAGATAATGATGACCTCATAAATTGTCTGGTTCTTCTACTAGAGAATTTTGCATTCTAGTTTGTCTCCGTGTAACTGAGGTAGCCACTCCATGACGACAGGGTCTGAAGGTGGTGACAAGCACCAGGAAAGGGCACAGTCAGCTGTCAGAGCATGGCGCGGGTGCTGTGTTGGATTGAGTAGTCAGGGAGGGCTTTTTGAGGCAAGAGTTTGCGTACCTGAATAAGAGTAAGTAGTACACAACGGATATTTGGGAAAGGCTGTGTCTGGCTGGTGGAGTGAAAAGCTTGGCAGGATTAAGAACAGTGAGGAGGTCATTGTAGCTGGAGCTAAGCAGGTGAGGATTAGAGTTCTAGGAAGCGAGGTCAGAATGATCCTATAACCTCACTGATTTAATCTTTATGATATATAATTGTGGATAAAATGTCATTCCTGACACCCTTGAGAAATAAGAAATTAGGATTGATTTAGTATTTTATTAATTACAAGTCATCACTTTAACTTGGAGTTCTTTGTAACAAGCACACAGAAAGTTATATTATATATATTGCAAATAAAACAGTTCTCTTTTGTCACTACTTCTGTCTCTGTCCTCAGAGTTGGCCAGACTGTGAAGTGCACAGTTGTTCAGACTGCCAGCTCCTCCCATACTTTTGACAATTACTGCATGGAGTTCTAAGCTTCAGTGACCAATTTAAAGGGCAAAGTAGCTAGAAGACCATCCTCACTTTTAACACCAGTTGCAAGTTTGGGGGATTCCTGAACCCACCTCTGATAATTTCTTAATTGATCAGAAGAAACATTATTACTATTAATTTCTGCTTTGCTCTTAGGTAAATGTTGCACCTTTGGCAACTTCCAGTGTTGAATATGCCCACATTCCTCATCTCAGCTCCTCAGTAATTCCTACTCCACAAAATGAACCATTTCTATTATCCTCAAATAATGGGAATCAAGAGGCACTTACAGGACCTGGTACCACACATGTCAGTGGGAAACCTGTGGGTGATGAATTTGATCAGCTGATCAAAAATATGGCTCAGGTAAAAATATTTTTTCTTGTTAGTTATGATAAAAATGTTACACAAGAGTGTGGTCAGTCCTGGACAATATAGTATTTTTAATATCTGAAATATTTGAAATGGAAAAAGTTGTTTTATCAGAGATTGGTGGTTCAGAGGTTTTTCTATTACATTTTTTTAAATTGTCATATTTTAAATTCACTATTACGTGTTATGTTCCAGAAATATTATACAGGAAAAGTAAAATGACCTATGTATCTAGGTGATAAATAAGAATTATCTTGGGATCTTTTTCTTACTTCTTTTGTTATTGTAAACAAAGTAATACCACTAGTGCGATGACTGTTAATGACAGTAATTAGCTCTTAGTTTTATTTTTGCTTTGTTTCCTAACAGGGTCGCCATGTAGAAGCTTTTGAGCTCCTCAAGCCTTCTTGTGGAGGCCTTGGGTTTAGTGTTGTGGGGCTCAGGAGTGAAAACAGGGGAGAACTGGGAATATTTGTGCAGGAGATACAGGAGGGCAGCGTGGCTCACAGGTGAGATCGTCACAGCATCTTCTCTGTTTTTGATGTCACATTCAGGAGATTTTAGTCCCTTTGGGGAAATCTAGAAAAACACAGATGAAGGAAAACACAAACTGAACATTATCTGGAATTAACCAGTTTTTACAAGTTATTAATATTGTTGTGATAAAAAGCAAGTCCTTTGACATGAAAGTAGCTTTTTAATAATTTAACTTAACTGCTTTTTAGTAAGGAAAGAAAAAAATGATTAGAAAAGTATTTTGCTTTCTATAAAATGACCTCTTTATTAATTTTTAAGGATTATTATATTAGAAGTGATCCATGGTAATTTAAACTACACTTTATTAATATAATCAAAGCAATAATGCATTGGTACTTTCATTTTTTAAAAATACAAGTAAAAGATATTGGCTAGATTGAGTAGTTATAATAAAAAGATAAACCTTCCAGTTGGAAGATTGATTAGGGATAGCAGCTGAATTACCTTAGGATATATTTTTAAAAGTAGAACTGCAGGGAAAACCTTAAAATATGAAGACATTTAAAAATAGTATTAAAAATAACGTGGATGTCTATGCCAGTGAAGCTGTCATGTTTTTTAGAGCGGCCATGTATCTTTTTTCATCCTATTTTTCATTTTGGTAGAGATGGAAGACTGAAGGAAACTGATCAAATCCTCGCTATCAACGGACAGGCACTAGATCAGACAATCACACATCAGCAGGCCATCAGCATCCTGCAGAAGGCCAAAGATGCCGTCCAGCTCGTAATCGCCAGGGGCTCTTTGTCTCAGATCACCAGTCCCCACGTTTCCCGGTCTCCGTCTGCAGCCAGCACAATTTCAGCTCATTCTAATCCGGTGAGTGCCTCAAATTTTAAGAAGAAGCATAACACATTTTTTGTAGTTCCTGTTGTTTCTTTATACTTCCTGAACTTTTGTCTTTTTATCACTCCTTAAACTGGAACGTTTGTTGTTTAATTATGATTGCACTTCTAGCTTCTAAAACAGTCTTTGTCTAGTTTTTTGGACAACATTTCTCAAAGTAGATCTTTAACAAAATTAAAACTTATCTGTACACACACACAGTTTTGGCGTTGCTTTGTAAATTATACAGTTATGTTGCTGCAGGTAGCTTACAATGACTTTGAAGTCATTTAATTTAGAGACCTTCCTTGAGGCAGAAGACATTTTTGACACATGATTGTTCTTTTCCCTTGATCTTTTTCTTTGCTTTTTTACAAGTTGTATAAAAGATCTTACAAATCTATAAAAACAATGTATTGATGATCTTAAGAGGGATTATATCAGTTATCTCTGGAGAGAGAAATGTGTGAAATGCAGGGGGTTCTTTGGTGCTTATTAGCATGTCTCACTTCAGTTACTAATACCAATAACAATAACCACACTGTCTGCCATAATATAAAATTGTAGTGTTTCATAAAATTTTACAATTATATATGGGAGCTTTGCTTTTAGGTTCACTGGCAGCATGTGGAAACCATTGAACTGGTGAACGACGGGTCTGGCCTGGGCTTTGGCATCATAGGAGGAAAGGCGACAGGCGTGATCGTCAAGACCATTCTGCCTGGAGGAGCAGCTGACCAGGTAAGATGCTCTGTGAGTCGTCAGTGCTGTTCACTCAGTAAAGTGGCTTTACCTTTATATTTTCTGTTCGGAAAGAGAAAGCTTGGACTTAGCTAATGTCAAAGAGCCTGAGGTAGGATCTTCTGTTTTGTTGGACTGTTCTTGAAGTATTCTTGCAGAACTGGGAGGGAAATGTTTTTGAAAAAGGACGTTAATTTTAAGTTACAGTTATAGACAAGGAATTTAGTGCTGTTTAGAACCACAGACTAAGCCAAAACCAAGGTTGTTGGTTTGATTGTTGTAGAGGTAGCTACTATTTGTTTTTTGATCATATATTTGAAACCTGCTCAGCTGTTTTATAGTCACAAAATACTACGGGCAAATTGGTAAAGGAAAAAACAAAGTTCATCTTGTCCTCTTAGTGAAAGGTCACAAGTATCATCCTTGGATGTGAACTGTAACCTATTTTTATCACTTAGAATATTTCATTGAAGAATTCACATTTAAGATATGTAGTTTAATATATGTGTAAAAATATTTCACAGATTAATTAGTTATAACAAGTTCTGCTAGTTTAACTGTTGTTTTCATTATAACACTTGAGTTACGAAGCTGTTGTGTATTTGAACTTTGTTGTATTTCAAAATCAGCTTCATCAATTGTTTCTCGTGTTCATTAATGAAGGGCTTATTAGTGACAGACAACCTCTTCAACAGAGATATTAACAGTAACAAAATTTTGCAAAATTTTCTCCTTTAAAATATCGGACATCATGTAGGAATATCAAATGAAATTGATAAGCTTGAGAAAGAGCTCTGTCTATGCTTCATCTTGTATAGAGAGCTATATTCTCCAATATTGCTAAATTTAATTTTAATTAATTAAAATGAAATTAAATTAAAAGTTTAGTTCCTCACATGAACTAGCCACATTTCCTGTGTCTCACAGCCTTATGTCACTAGTAACTGCTGTGTTGGACAGTGTAAAACAACTCCGTTACTGCAGAAAGTTTTGTTGGACAGCACTTATAGAGGCTTATAAGTCTTTTTTGGTCCCTTGTCTGTCTGAATTTTTACCTCACTAGAATTTAATCTGCTAATGTAATCTTTTGAAATATTTATAATTAAAATAACCAGGTATAAATTATGTAATTAAGGCAGTATTGTTTGGTAGATATTAACACATTTTAACTACTATGTATTTTATTTGCATGGTAATTTCATACTTTATCTTTGCTTAATTTCTGTTTTCTGGCCCTCAAAAATAGTCATAACACTTTTTCCTGCATTTAGTGTGTATAAATCAAAATTAAAGTTCCTGTCAGCTATTAACTTAAGGAAAGTTTGTGAATTTCATTTCTTTATATCACACTGGGTAATGCCAGGTTGATTTAGAAGGCAGCTAATATTGGAATTACATGTTTAATGTCCCATGATTGCCATAGTAACATATCTGTGTCATCTTTTACAACTTCCTTTCCTTCTGTTAGGATTTCTATGATGCAGTTATGAGAATAACAACCTAATTGTTTACCTTCTTTTTGTGAAGCACGGACGATTATGTAGTGGAGACCATATCCTAAAGATTGGCGACACCGATTTGGCGGGAATGAGCAGTGAACAAGTAGCACAGGTGCTGAGGCAGTGTGGGAACAGGGTGAGACTGACGGTTGCAAGGGGTGCCATTGAGGCAGGGACAGCACCCGCCTCTTCGGGCCTCACTCTCTCCTCCCCCTCTTCTACGCTGGAGATGCGGGTAAGTAGGTGAAAGAATTATTCTGAAAGTCAGAGTAAACAGCACTGAAGTGATGGTGACATTTGTTTAAAGCCTAGATTTATTAATGCTCATATCTTTGTGTTAATGAACAAAATCAAATGTAGGGATGCTTCAACACTAATAATAACTTATTAATTAGAAATATATAAAACAGATGAAATATAGTTTGCTTAAAATGCTAGATAATTTTACATTTTTCCCTAAGGAGCTCACTTATGAGGTTAAGGTTTTGAAATATGGATAATAAGTTACAAATAATTATTTGGTACTTATACCTAAAGTGCTGAACTATTTTTATATTACTTACAAGGCTTTCCATGGGTCATAGCTCTGGTCATTCCCTTTAACAACTATCTTGTTAGTCATTTTGCTTTTGTTTCAGTGTGTGAAGGTTAGAGAGGGACAGTAGGCTTCATAGGAACGAATGCAGCTTCAGAACCTTTTGGTGTCACTATTTTAAGGAATATCTCAGAGCTTTGACTAGATTCATAATGCGTAATTAATATTCTTCACACAGTTACATAATTTTTAAAGGAAAAGTTGGGACTTAGGTATTGTAATAAAAGTTTCATTCATAGGTGTAGTATTGTATCTTTGTTCTTGATATGAACAAAGGTGGAAAATTTAAACATTATTGGAAGTTAGTAGCTATCTCAACTGGTTTACAGATCACAAGGCTAATGTGCATATTATCAGAAAAATAATTATATCCAGAAACCTCTAAACTATTTAAGAAGAGAATTTTACCTAATTTCTTGATAAACTTAACACAAACATAGGTCCTATGTACCACTCCCATAGATGCAAAAATTTCTGTTTTCTTCTATTAAAGTTGGTTTTAGCCAGTTGCTACATTTTTTTTTAAATCCTAACCTCCTCCACTAGCCCTTTAAAACTTTATTTAAACACTTGAAATTTCCATGATTCTGTTATTTTGGGAATTGAGTTTGCTTGCTATTTGCAAAGAGAAAGAAGAAAGGAATCTTGTTTATGAAAGTGTTTAAATGGCATTCTTTTGTGATAAACAAAACATTTTATTCAGCAATATATAAATGAATGCAATACCGAAAACTACTTTATGTAATTGAAAGCTAAGAAAAATATCTATTCTGTGTGTATCATCATTTCTGAAGCTTGTGCCCCTTTTAAAACCGTTCGATAGTCAAATTGCCACCCTCTAAAATAGCACTCGCATAAGTCTTATTAAAAATAGAAAACACATTTGTTTCAATTGAAGCAGATTTCATCCTGTCATTTTCTTGTAATTATCTAAACTTTAAACTTTTGCTAAGTTTGCACAGATAATTATGTGCAATGAAAAATAAATCAAACTTTACTGTAAAATTGTAACTCATTTAGGTGGACCATCAGTTACATATACTTTGTTTATTGAAAGAAAATCAGAAAATATTACCACCTAACCCCAACTTTCATGTCCTTTAGAACTCATTAGCTTTAAATTTGCCATGTTCTTCTTAGGGTTCTCTGTAGACCTCACGCTAATGATTAGTACCAGTGGCTTAATGATAATATCTTGTGCCAGTTCACAGATGTGTAATTTAGGGACCTTGCTCTTGAGTCCTTACAATTAATAACACTACATGTTAGAAAAAGCTGACAGTTGAGAAACTCCCAGCTATTATTCCAACAAAGATACTAAAGAAGCAAAGATAGTAATGAAGAAAGACATACTTTTCTTATTAATAGCTTTTCATAGTCTAAATTCTCAACACAAATAAAGGACAGTTTAAAATATTTCCTTGATGCATTTTACTCCTTTTCAAAATAATACATCAATCAGCCTATTTATAATATAGCTACAGGGTAGATCCATTCATGTTCATGATACTGCAATTACCGATAAATTTAACTAAAATATCAACTAACATGTAGATACTGGGATGCCTGATTCTACTCATACTATATGTTATTTAAGAGAAAGAAGCCTACAACCAGACTATTTAGATTTGATTTCTAACACTATGATATTTTTAGCTGTTTGTCCTTAGAAAAGTTTATGTAATTCATTCTTCCAAGATAAGAATTGATACACACTGCGTCTTAGCCTTTGTACTTATATCAAGTGTAGTATATGCTCTTATCAGAGCATATCTGATATGTTCTCTATCCAAGGACAACATACTGAATAGACTTATGGAACTGGAAGAGGGAATAGGGGCTTGTGACATCCACTGCACTCATTGACCTGGTGTTGTACCACCTCCAGGAGTGATGCACTGCCTCAGGGGAACAGTGGCAAGTGTTGATAAAATAACTGTGCCTACCTCGCTGGCTTATAAGGAACCTAAAGACTATTACATTGTTCTAAGGAGTAAGAGATTAAGACATGTCACAAGCCTTTCACACACGAACCATTCACTAGATAATAGCTGGACTGGTTGTTTTTATTCTTTTCCTGGTAGACAATTGTGTAGAGATGCTTAGAACGAGTAATTTGCAAAGCTAGATTTGAACTTGATTTGAATTCAAAATGTGAATTCTTTCAATGACAACACCCTGAATCCTTCAGAAATGAAACCAACTCTGAACACAGAATTTATTAAGAAAATATTTAATGTTTAAAAGGTTGCAAACAATAATGTATCCCTCCTATAAAGGGAAATTCAGCCTTACTCTTGATGCTGCTTTCTGAGTGAAAATGTGCTGAGTCCACGTGTTTCCACTGAAGAAGTAACCTCAAGTGTAACTCTCCAGCAAAGTTCTCTGACACCTCATCAGTCATGTTATTCAGAATAAAGTTATGGCTCTTTAAATTTACCTTTTTTACAAGTTTATTTCTTTCTCCATATATATATATATATTTTAAATTTCAGGTTGATGCTTCTACTCAGAAAAGTGAAGAAAGTGAGACATTTGATGTGGAACTCACTAAAAATGTTCAAGGATTAGGAATTACTATTGCTGGTTATATTGGAGATAAGAAATTAGGTAAATTAAACCTTAAATTTTTATGAATATGTCTATCTTATGAAATTAAATCAAGTTTTTGTGTTAGCTAGCTGAAAACTACCTTAGAAACAGTGTAGGTGATTCTGATATGACAGACAAAATATTTACCTTTTGCTACAATTTCTGTTTGTGTGGCCTATTGACATATATTTATTCTCTACTAGGACTTTTTATTTGGGGAATAGGAGATGAATACTATTTAACACACTATTTATGTATTTTATAAGTAGTGAAAATAATCTGTTTCTACTCTTAGAACCATCAGGAATTTTTGTAAAGAGCATTACAAAAAGCAGTGCTGTTGAACATGATGGAAGAATCCAAATTGGAGACCAAATCATAGCAGTAAGTGATAATTTAGTAATGGTATTGTAAGTTTTCATATTTGAGAATTTTATTCTTCTAGTTTACTTAGTTTTCAAAAGTACAGTTGACTCTGATAATTTTGCTTTGGACTTGAGGCTATCAACACAACATACTTTTTATTACTCCATGGAAGCAAAATGAAGCAATGGATGGAAGCTGTACTAATCAATTTTAAAGAAGAAAGTTTTTTATCAAATAATATCTCATATATTACATTTCTGGCTATAATAATTTTTATATTAATATTAATATTATAGCAATACTTGTAGATACTCGAAAGGTAAAGACCAGATTGTCATGACTTTTAGTGTACCTGAATCTGAATTTTTTTTTTTTTTCTTTTTGAGACAGGGTCTCACTATGCAGTTCAGGCTGTCCTTGAGCTAACTTTGTAGCCCAGGCCGGTCTCGAACTCACAGTGATCCTCCTGCCTCAAGCTCCTGCTGAGTGCTAGGATTACAGGTGTGTGCCACCACACTCAACTCTGAATCTCAGTTTGTTATGTGCACATTTTTTGCTCCAAATATTATAACCAATGACTCCATGGACAGAGCACCTTTGAACTCTAGAAATACATAAAAATAAAAAAATAGATACAGTTTTTCTTTTTTGGGGGTGGGAACTAGAACTCAAGATCTTGCATGTGCCAGGCAGGTGCTTGTGCCGCTGAGCTATATCCCTGGCCCTATCCAGGTTTTCTTATTAAATTAACTCATCATGTTATGGTAGTACCATCAGTATATTCCTAAGCAGGTGGCTGTTTGAGGTAGAGCATGAAAGAATACAACTTTCAAAACAAAAAAAAAAAAAAAAAGAATCCAACTTTCAATTCAGTGTTCAGTAGAAGCTAGGTTGTCCAAACTACTCCTTAAAACTCAGGTTCAAGAGATCCTCACCAAACACTATGGCCAGAAAAAACTGCATATAATAGGGTTTCTGAGGGACTCACAGTGCATATTGAAAAACTGAAAACTCAGAAATCCTACAGTGATCTGTTTACCTCTTTTACCTTAGTCTTTCCTAAGCTTTTGTAATTATGAAGTCTTCCCTTCCCAAATATATATTAATCTTCTTTGAAGATATCTTTGGGAATGCTTATTTAATAGGTATTTGTTATTGTTTCTGCTGTTCCTTTGGAATCTTAACACTAGTAAGAAGATAGACTATTAAGATAGAGTCCCCAATCATAGCAAAATTATGCATAGTAATCAACTCACAGAAGCAACCTGAATGTTTATTGATAGATGAATGGATTGATGAAATGTGGTTTATGTCCACATAGTGCAATGCTCTTGAGTGTTTTAAAAGAATGAAACAGTATCACGTGTGTCTTGGTTACTTTACTCTCATTGCTGAGACAAAATACCCAACACCCAAAATGAAGGAAGGGAAGGTTTATTTAGCTTACAGTTTGTGGAGGTTTCAGTCCATACTTGGCTGGTTCTGAGGCAGAGTGGCACATGGCAGAGGGCAAACCTTCAGGGCAGCAGAGCACAGCAAAAACAACCAGCAGAAGGGAGGAATGGCTGCAAGCAGCCTCTTCTCTTCTCTAACATTGCAAACAGCCTACCCCCACCCAGGGGGCATGTAGCTCTCACGTAACCTCCATGCCCTCCACTTCCACAGGCTCAGGATGTATACAAAGTAAGCACCCTGGCTTCCTGCTGAATCACTCAGCCAAACCTCTAGACTACCCAAGTTGACACAATGTATCAACCATAACATTCCACCCCTTGTCAACTTGGCAACCAGATACATTTCCTCAAACCAGTTTCCAGACACAAAGGTATGCATATTTTACAACCATGACAAGGTGCTGCTATGCTGATGAATGTTGAGACCATTATGCTTAGTGAAGTAAACTAGTTATATGTAAGTGAGGTGTCTAAACTAGTCATACTTGAGAGAAACAGAAGGGAGAATATTGGTTACGGGGCAGGAGAGAAGTGAATGTGAAGTTACTTAGTGGGATAGTGCAAGAAACGTTACTTTGCAATTGAAAACCATTTGTTACAATTTTTCTTACAAATTGTGTTCCGTGGATCCCAGGGTTTCATTCTGGGCATTACAGAGCAGGAAACAGGACAGTGGTTCTGCTCCCCACCAACCCCACCTGCCTTTTCATATGTTGGTGTTCTGTGCAGTAAATACTTAACAAAAGACTCCTGTGTTTTTAAATAGGTAACCAAACTTGCTGATAAAAATGTGCACTTATTCTTTTCAGTTCAGTAGCCCATGCTAAAAGCAGTGTAGAATTATGATTGATAAAAAATTGCTCAGTGAGCATATAAATAAAGTGTCAGATGTTGCATTTGCTATTCTGACTTTGTTCATAGGTTCAGATTCTCTATTAATAGGTATCAGCCACCTTGGAGGAAGCCACAGTGTGTGCTAAGATGCCAGGTTTTTGAGTTGTGCCAACTATCATTTTTTCCCTATAATTGTTCCTGTTAATTGTGGTATTGGCTATGCCCATTATAAAGGTGATAATTGTCTTCTGTCTGTGAGTCTGCTGCCATTGTACCTAGTTCCATTGCAGTCTTGTCGGTAGTGTCAATAAGCCTGAGCTGACCTCTGAAATGTTCTTGAGATCAAGAGCATACAGAGCTGAGGCTCTAGATTGAGGTTTTGGTGACTGTGGCTCATGCACAGCACGGGGTATAAATACATTGGACAGAAACGGATTCGATGGAGACCTGGGGTTTTCATGGTTATTACTTTTCATTTTATTGCTAATCAGCCCAGCTCCAGAGTATCACAGTACTAAGTGCCGTGTACTATAATTCTGGGAACATGGGTATTATTTCCATATTACAGGGGAAGATACTGTGAAATTTGAACTGAAGTCTAGTTTAAATAGTTGGTGACTATTTCATTGTGGGAATTTTTTCAGTGCTAGTACCATCTTCTGACATTTTGGTAAGAATGTATTTTAAAATCTGTATTACTAAGTTTTGAAAATAAAGAAAATGTGTTTTTTAATTACTGGAATTTTATTGCTAATAGATCAAAACATACACATTATATTTTTCTTAAAACTTCAACACATCAAATGATGAAAACCTATTGCAAATAAAATCTTTGCAGTGTAAGGGTCTGTCCATTTTAAGAATTTTCATAGATCTAAAATGTAGGGATTTTTTGCCTTTTTATTCTTTATTAGCATGAGAGTAAATAATATGTTCATTTGTTTTAGGTTTTGTCTTTGAGGTTTAAAGAATGTAAAATGTGAACATGCTGGAATGAAATTCAGAAATTTTCCATATATTTATATTTAAATAGTGCTATGTTTGTTGGTTCCACTAAAAAATACACCTCTTAATAGTAGTAAGATAGACTATTAAGATAGAGTCCCCAATCATGGCAAAATTATGCACAGTAATCAAATCACAGAAGCAACCCAAATGTTTCGTCATGTAAGCAAGTGTGAGTCTACTGTGATATATGTAAGCAAGCTTATTCAAAGACAATTACTTTGCTTACAGTTACTTTTTGTTTTAAACAGATTATTATCTACCATTTTATCTACCTTCTCTTTTAAGGACTATGATTTCAAATATTTGAATTCAATTTTGTTGTAATAGTATTATTTAGATTTGAACTTTACTTACATTTTGCCTGGTAGTAGACTTTCTATGCCACAGTTTCTTACTTGAATTTAAGTTGGATTAATACTCATTTAGCTGATGTTATAAACTTAACAGGGAAAGACAGGCTTTCTGAACTTTCTGTATCTGAGAACCTCCTCTGTTCTGGAATGATGAGACATTTTGGCTTTGACTTTTACTGCGGCAAGATGGCTTTGTCTTGCCTAAGCCCGGGGGTGATCAAAGCTGTCTCTCTGAGTTCCTTCCTAGGTTGGAAGACCGCAGTGGAGGTGTTTGACTTAACCTCTGCACTGACACTGCACAAGCGTGCTTTGGTTGACAGTCTATTACATAGATTGTCTCTTTTGAGTCCCATCACTCCCTGGAAACAGGGCAGTCGGGTGGGTTTCATACTGACTTGAACCTGGCTTTCTCGTGTGGCTTCCTCTGGTCTCTTCACACATGGGGTCTTGAGTGGATCCCAGCCCAATAGCACTGTGCTCTTACTCCACTCTCAGAGTTGCTACATAGCCTGTTCCTGTCCTCCTGCTGGAGTTAGATACAATCCCTCTCTACTGTGGGTGACACAGCCTTCCTGACTTGGAATCAAGGGGAAAAACAGCTATCAGTGAGATAAGGACTTGCAGGGCTGTTTCTGTTCTGCCTTGCCCTCCCGCCTCCCTTTCTTCTGCTTGTCTCCCCTCTCTCCTTTTCTTCCCCTTCCCTCTTTTCCTTTCTCTCTTCCCCTTCTCTTCCACATTCTCCTCTTCATAAGTTTCCTAAGCTTTAACAACCCAGTCTTTTTTATATTCTAAATGTGTGAATTATAGTTCTTTCCCACCTAGTTAAAATGTCTGAGTGATTGGCAACCTTTTACAGATTATTTTGGTGTATGATCTCAATATTCTTAGCATTTCAACCAGTTTCCATTTTCTCATGCATTACGCTGAGTATAAAACTCTAGATTCATAATTTCTTTACCACAGTTCCATACTCTGCCCTCTCTGCTGTGTTGAGGGTAATAATTTTTTATATATTTGAAATAGAAGAATTTTACCAGGATATGTCTAGGTGTTCATTTTTTTCTCATTTATTTTCTGGCTTTTCGTGTCTCTCACTTAAAGACTTGGATAAGTTTTCTTCTCCCTGGTTATTTCTGTTTTTCTGTCCTTTTTTCTCTGGCAGTGATTCCTTTCATAAGTGTATTTTACTTCCAAGACCAACCTGTGTATTGTCAGCCTTATTTTACAGGAAAGTTTTCTTCTGAGATGTGGGAAAATCATGCATTACTGTCTCCCATTTCCAGACTTCATTTTTATGGTATTTAAATCCTGTGGATGTATCCCTGCTCCCATCCCTGCTTTCTGATAGGTACTTATTTCTTTAACTATAGGCTCTATAACTTTAACTACAAGTACAATGAAACCTGAATCATTTTGGAAAGAAGCTTCAGGAAGTAACTTTTCTGTTCACTGAAATAGTGTTTCATAAGTTAACTGTACTGATGCGTCCATGGTGTTTTATTCCAGATCTTGTGACCGTTCTTCATTCTAGGAAATCTCTGTACGTGTACAAGTTGGATTTGAGATGGGTTTTACTGCAGTGTGTGTTTTGTTTAGATGACTGAGGAGTTGAAAGAATGATACAAGCTACTGAATGTTCCTCAATAGGTGTGCTTGGTGTATTCTTAGGGTCACTGTTCACAAGCAGCATGTACCATGTGACCTCATCATTTTAGTGTTGTTTGGGATTTACTGAAGTTCATTCTCAAAGCCTAGACAAGCTCTTCCTACATATACAGAAACTCAGCTGGCCTGCCTTTAATCTGCTCACTCCCAGGCCGTTTCTAATAGAAATTTCTCCATTTATTGGTATAGGAATTTTCTGTTCATTTATTCATTTCCAAGGATTTTTTTGTAGTGTTTCCTCCACTATCATAATTTGTTAGTCTTTCCAGAAGGGAACCCGCGGGGTGAATATAGGGAGAAAGAAGGAAGACACCTCTGCTCAAGTTTCTTTCTCATTCGTAAGAATCATGTAAGATTTAAAGGACCCACAAAGTGTCAGATCATTATCTAGATCCAACTTGCTACATTTTTGCTTTAATATCCCATTCATAAAAATAATGAACTATTCATGTTTGGCATTTTCTCCCTTCTATGTAATTAAAATATATTATACACTATAGATTGACATATTGTTATCGTAGATATTATATACCTGTATGTGCATATATGTATATACACACATACATGTGTGCCCACATATAAACAAATGAGTTTTTATATGTTTAATTAGAAGTTTTATTCTTCCAGAAACCTCTATAGTAACCTCTTTGTCTTCTTGGAAAACGCTTATCTAGAGCTCATACTTTTTACTCATTTAACAAACATTTGAGTGCCCTATGTGGCTGACCTTGTGTTTATAAAGCTATGACACCACTATTTCAGATTCCATTTCATATTCAAGGTTATCATTGACTGTGAATTTGAACTTCAAATTTATCATTCCACTTTTCTAAACCTCTTTTCATTGTGACTTAGAAATTTTTTAAAATGATGTTATACTCTGTGTTTTTTAACCTACCCTAAAGTGATTTTCTTTCTAAATAAATCTTCAACATACGATCCAAAGTTCTATACTCCCATTCTGGGTGAATATCTACTATGTGGCTTGTACCATGTTTTCTATTGTAAACAAAAATAACATAGAACCCATTGTTGGAGCATAGAGTTATAAAGCAATAATGATAGGAAATGTAAACGTAAAATTCTGAAAAGTGTTATGAGGAAAATGGTTGGAAGGGATCTCTATAACTAGAGATACTGAAGTAATTATGGAACATGACGTTGGAACTGAGGTCTGGGGCAATTACTGGCATTTTCTTGGGGAGGTGAGGAGATGAAGCACAGAGTGCACCACAGGGGCTCATGTCAGATAGTTAGAGGGGAGCTGCCCTGGCTGGAGGCAGCATCTTCCAGGAAGAGGGAAGTGCTGGAGGGTGCTGCCAGTTCCGGGAGGTGAGGACAGCTGGCCAGGCCTTCATAAGCTGCTTTGGGGATGAACATTGCCCTAAGCAGTACTATATAGAATAAACGGTTGGGATGATGCGATACCATACTGATGTTTTGGAAAGACATAAAGGCATTTTCAGATATGTTTTTGTTTATGAATTTGCAAGGGAGGAACACTGAAAAGGAAGCTACTTGCACTGTCATTTCTACAGTAGGATAAGAGCCTTTTGGGGCCTGCGCCCTCAGAGAGGACTCGTCCTCTGTATATTCATGTCCTTCATGATTGGTTTCCTGACTTGACTGTACCTTAGGATCACTCAATGAAGATAAAAGAACATAATCAAAGTTGTAGAAGCCCAAGTCTACAAAAACCTTCTTAGCTCCATTTTTAAAATTTACTTATTTTTATTTTACAGAGACTAAAGAAAAGAGAGAATTTCATACCACCCTGAACATGCCCGATCATGTGCGAGCTCCTAATTTTTAGGTGTTCCCTCTGAGCCCACACTAGAACAAAGCCCTCTCATGAGATTCTCCTGCACCTAAATTAATAGTGGTTCCCTGAACAACTGTTAGGGTTTTATCGTCTATTCCCCAATTAGAGAAATATTTATTTCCCATATTTTCATGATAATAATCAGTAAATATGCGTTTTGTGAGTTTGCAGTACAAATACCTTTTATTCTTTAACATGTCTTCATCACAGGTAGATGGAACCAACCTTCAAGGTTTTACCAATCAACAGGCAGTAGAGGTGTTGCGACACACGGGCCAGACTGTGCGCCTGACGCTGATGAGGAGAGGACCGAAGCAGGAGGCCGAGCTCCTATCAAGGGAGGATGTTGTGAAGGATGTGGATGATTCTCTAGTTAACACCAGCATAAGCAAAGGTGATGCCAGGTTAATCTGATGTTTGGTTAGATGTTTGCACTGTATAGACTTCTTTCTAATTCTGAAAGAATGGTTTTTATCCTGAACTATTTATAATGAATCAAGTAAAAGGAGGTTTACTAAAGTTGACATTAACTAGAACTGCCAACCAGTCCATAAACTGTATAATGGGTTTTTTAATACAGCATATTTTTTTCTGTCGTATCTACTCAGTCACCACTTCTCAGTTATAAACCTGCAGTTCCCTCCCTTTCTCTCCCTGCATCATCCTCTTTTCTGTCCCGGCCTTACGTTTGCATGTCATCACAGTGATTATGTGAGCCCAGTGCAGATTCTAAATCACCCACTGTGCTTGAAAAACCAACTTGAGTTCTTCATTTAGCGGTGCTGTGCCATTCGCAAACTGTTGCTACCTGAATATCTCCGCAGATCACTGCAGTGCCATGCATCTCACTGACAGAAGAGTTTATTGTTAGATGTCAGGCTACTGTCTGGAAAGTGCTATTGTATTTGTAAAATTGTTAACTCTTCTGGTGCTTATGCTGTGTAATCCTAGAAAATGGGGAGCAGATTGCAGAAGAGTACTTGTCCATTTAGAGAAGGGGTTTCTTCACATGTGGTTACTATGGGATTTATCTTTAAAAAACAGACTTGCTTTTTGGGGTTCAAATATAGTGGCTTAGAAAATTCAAGTCCTTGATGATATTACTGAAATAACTATTAAATGTTTTTATCTTTAGAAAATTGTGAAAAAGATGAAGATTCTTTATCTTTGAAGAGAAATGTCAGCATATTGCCAATTGAAGAAGGTAAACATTTAGAGATAGGCTATGATGTTCTTTATTATATTTTTAAAGAAATGGTTTTTACAAATGAAATTAAACCTTTATGGATAATACCGTAAATTACTAAAAGTCTTTTAAAAAGTGAAGATTATAAATATTTATACAAGTAGATATAAATAATTGCTCTCATATATGAAAATAGTTCATTTACACCTGTTATATTTTCTTGCTGGATTGGTCAGTTTTTTCTTTTGCTTTTTTTAAACCAGGATCCTTAAGGAATCAATTGGTTATATATATATAGTTTACACTTGATCCTGTTTCTGCATAATCGACATGTCTCTGCTTACAAACAGTAATAAAATGTTAATAAAATGATACAATATTGAAAGATAAACGTGTTAGTCTTTGTCAGTTCGTAAGATTGAAACTCCAATTCTGGAAGGCTGTTTTTCACTTTGCAAATTTCTTAAAAGGTTCTAAATTTTAACATTGAGAAAAAGTGGTTTGGAAAATAATTGTACTGAGATATTATCAAACTTTTCAAACTTTTCTAAGAGTTCTTTCATCAAGCCATTCAAACATTTTGTAGCAGTGCTGCTCGATGGGGCACTGTGCTACAATGAAGTTGCAGTCTCTTGATGCCGTGTGTCAGGTTCTGCCTGTGCCTGTCTCACTGCTGTATGAGCTTTGGTGACTCAAATCCACTGAACAGAGTCTAAGACTCAGCCCCTTCCCTTCATGTGTATTGTACTCTTTATTAAAATTTAGTTCTTTAACATACCCACCTCCTCATTTAAATTTTCTGCTGAAAATCTTGATTTCTTTTTATTATTTTAAATGGATATTTGTTTGTAAAACATATCACATAAGGGAGCACACATACTGATCCTGTTCTGCCATTTTATAGTAATAGGTAAATTATTAGACTGAAGTGACTGTCAAGAATGGAAGGAAAGAATAAAGATACTGAGAGCATGAAACTTGAGACAGTGAGCAGAGATGGATGTGCAGGGGTTAGCTTGAGGGCTCAGGACCATCTGCCTTGCTGTAGAGATGATAACCGATGAGAAATATGTGCTGGAGGAGGGGTATGTTACACCTATAATCAGGAGTCCCAGAGTCTCTTCATAAAGTAAACAAAGCAGAACTTTGTGATTCTTACTCCTCTGATCTTATACAAGTCCTCAGACATGGTGTAAGGTATCATTGCTCCTTCTACAGAAATTTGACTCAGTGTACAAACTTGGACAAGTCACTTGAATTGTCATGTAAGGTCAGGGGACTGGACAGACGGTCTGTCTCTCTGTCTTTGTGACTGTCTGTCTTTCCTGACATCCAGTCTTGAGGCCATTGGGTGCTCAGAATGGTGATGAACATAGGCCGGCTGAGTAAGTATGTGTATCAACACTTCTGTCAGTAGCTTCCCTTTCCCCACTTGGTCTGCTCACCATCTTGCCTCCTTAGAGCCTTGCCTGGCTGTGTAATGCAGGAAGCAATAGGAAGTGGCTTGGAGAAGATGGGACTCTCAATGACCCCTGCTTTGTCCCCCAGAGTCACATTTAAAGATTCTGCTTCCAGGATAGCTCTTTCAGTAGTAAATTTCATTTGAGAAAGAAAACACTTACTTGGTAGAGCAGGTAATCCTCTCTGTCTCTGTCTTCTTGAGATTGAACCCAGGGCCTCACCCATGCTACCCCAAGCTACACCTTTAGTCCTTCAAGTTTTTGAAATTATAGTGTCTTGTGTGCAGTCTTTCCTCGTGAAAAAGAAACTTTTATTAACCTAGGATATAACAAATCTGCAGAATATGCTTGGAGTGAGAGCTCTTCAATTTCTACCAAAAGGAGGCAGATCATAAGTAATCTGAATTTTGGAGCACTCCTTAAATTTGGAATTGAATGCTAACATTAGAGAATACTGCTTAGTAGAGATTTTTAAAAAGGCAACCATTATGAATAAGAACTGTGGTTCTTATAGGAATAATTGAATACGAATATAGAAGTAATTAAATATGAATTTATAATTCTTCCAAGCAGTTTCTTGCCTTAGCTAAGCATTTTGAAGTCAATATTGTTTTTGCAGTTTGATGATAATTTTTCTTCTTTATTTTGATTTCCATTTTTGCCAATTAGTAAGATTTTATAGTTTTTATTTTGAGTATAATCTCAGTGTTTATTTTAATTTGTATGTTCTTGCTGTATGTAACATTGTGTATGTTATTTGTTAATTTCCTTTTACTCAGTAATAGCAGAACCCTTTTTTTCCCAAAGTACTGCATGGAGACATGACATAGTTTTTTGCCAGAGCTTCTAAAGGACTCCGAAGTGAATCCTAGACCTATCTAGAGTTCTCATTCTTTTAAATAAAAGTTAGATAATATATGACTACTTTAATGGAAATATAGTTAAGATTTAAAAGAGATTCAGAGAAAGAGAATATAGTTCTAGGTTAAATTATTGTAGTAAGTGTAGATATAAGACTAGCACCTATAAGGTGGAGAGTGTGACTTAGCGCAGCAGATAGGTTCTTATCACTGTGCTTGGTATAGAAGGTACGGTGAGAGAGTCTGGTTTGTCACTTACATGTCTTGACTGCTTCAGGGTACCCGTTGCTCTCTGATGAGGTGGAGGAAACAGAAGATGCACAACAGCGAGAAGCTGCCCTGCTGACAAAGTGGCAGAGGGTGATGGGAATCAACTATGAAGTAGTGGTAAGTTGCCTGACGTAAATAAGCATCAGAAAGTGTCCAGAGAATTAGCACATAGTTTTCTAAAAGAAGACCTCTATTGCTCATCTAGGGCCTTACAAATCTCAAGATGGACAATGTTACACAGTAACCAAGGAGCTGAAATAAACAGAATGGAAGTTTTGGAACTCATATTTCATCAATATTTTAGCATTTCTGTTAGTATAAGTAAAATAAACACAAAGTATTTTTCTAATTATTACACTTACAGTTTATAGAATCAAAATAGAGTGACAGTGTTGAAAAGAAGGTGAAACCTGTCATGACCTATGTCCAGAATTGCAGAACATCTTTTCTTCCCACCTTCTTTTTCATTTTCCTGTATTAAGAAATTATTTTAGAATACTTTTCTCATGCCACATATAGCGCAATGAATATTTTATAACATAAAATATTTTGTAATTTAGTCAAATAGGCTACTATTCTAAAGAGAGGGTCAACAAAGTTCTTATTAAACTCTAGACATATACCAAAATATTTTAGGGATTTCAAAAGTAAAAATAAACACTATGTCGTATAGAATTTTCCATACTGCTTATATTTGTGTTTTTTTTTTTTTTGGCGGTACTGGGGATCGATATACTGCTTATATTTATCTGTGTCAGAACAGATAAAGAACAATAGATACTAACATATATTATTAATAATTAACACTTAGCAAGCCCTTCTTACTATGCAATATTCTTTTTAATTTTTCTAACAGTAATCTTTTAAACATTTATGATGATTAACCTTCAAAGGAGAATTAAGTAAGAGGTCTGTTATTGCCATTTTCAATTGAGTTAAGGAAAAATGCCCTGAGATCCAGCTCAAAAATGATAAATTTAGCATGTTCTTCTAGGGGGTAGAGTTAAGATGCTGGCATGTATAAGTAAGGCTGTAGTTCTTTAGGTAGCAATTGAATAATGACAGGAATCTTTTTAGCCATTTAACACAGACTTCAGAACTAACACTGAACTTCTCTGTTCCTTGTGCATATAATTTCCTTGGTGGTACTCCCAGTAATCTGCTAGGGGCAGAAATGTTCCATGAGAAAAGGGGTAAGTTAGTTTTGGACCTTCATCAGACAAAGATAAGTGAGACGGAGATCTAAATTTACATTATTTGATATCACTTATGCTGCATAAATGAAATAGTGGAGAGTGATCTAGCAGAGAGAAGCACTGCTAACCCTTATCAGTGGGAAGGCTTTGCACAGGAATGATGTCTAAATTGGGTTTTTGGGGTGGGAAGAACTCATTCAGCATTACATTTCAAAGTCAGATGGTGTTGCTTCTGATAGTGATTTTACATAAGTTACTATTAAGATGTGGAAGAACTCTTTAAAGAAATAGCATTTTCTCAGTTTTTTATCCATTTCATTAAATTTGAAATAAAGGTCGAAGTTGATCATCTTTAGCATATATATTGACTTTAATACAAGTATGAATCTGTGCAAAAATAGGTGATTTCCTGACATGATTCATTAGTGAGTATAAGAAGCTTTAACTCTCTTTTAATATTCTGAACAATCATTGTTTTCCCTCAGTACAATTTAAGGCCAGGAGGGTTGTAGGATCAGATTGCCTAATAGCCCTTTTCTCCCTGGACAACTCTGGTTAAATTAACCTCTCTGAATCTCATTTTACTTTTTTAATACAAAGAGAGAAATTATACCTGCATATGAAAAGCAAATGAGATAACTAATGAAATGGGATCAGCACAGTCCCTGGCACATGGCAGCAAGTGCTAAGTATGTGTCTTTTCTGTACTCTTGTTTGCACTAAGGCTTTAAAGAAGTTCTAATTTCCTGCCATCTATTATGAGAATCTACACACATTGAAAAACGTCTTGGGTGGTTGCAGATGGCTGCTTCTCTTTGTTATTTTTGGTTCAAGAAGCCAATAGCTATCAGTACTTTTTCAAAGGCAAAGCTTTAAAGCTTTTCAGGATTATGATAAGGTTTTTGATGCTTTTATTAGAAAATGGAAAATTTGGAAATGAACATAAAATACATGCATGAGTAGGAAGGAAGGAAGGAAGAATATATTAAAATTGTGATGATTTTTCCCTTTCAGGCGGCTCATGTGAGCAAGTTTAGTGAGAGCAGTGGATTGGGGATAAGTCTGGAAGCAACAGCGGGACATCATTTTATCCGATCTGTGCTACCAGAAGGCCCTGTTGGACATACTGGGAAGCTCTTCAGTGGAGATGAGCTTTTGGAAGTATGGGGCTATGCTTTTTTATGCTTTATTTTCCATAAATAAAACTAAAAAACCTACAGGGGGGCTTACTATGGTCAGTTCATAAGGTCTCATTTTAAATTTCGCCTCCAGAGAATAATTGAGATCTGTTAAAACCAACCCAAAGCAGAAATTTTAAATCTGTGTGCACATGGAGCTTCAGACCTTATTTTATGTTGGTTTTTATTTTGCTTTAGGTCCTGAGAATTTACAAAATGTTTTTTGAAAAGTTTAAAAAATATATTTAAATTTTAGAATAAGTAATCTAGTTTTCAACAGACTGTAAAGTCTCTCCCCAACCCTTTTATAAAATTTTATTTTGAAACATGTTTTCTCTAAGTCACGTAGGTTGGGCTTGAACTTGAAATAGTCCTACCTCACCTTCCCATAGTGCTGATATTAGAGGCCTGTGTCACTATGCCTAGGATTACAAGCATGTGCCACCATGCCAGGCTGTGCCATTTTCTATTTTTAACTTAATAAATACAGTTTGTTAATTAACAATGTCAACTTCTAATGACTTTTATCCTTCATCCTTTGTGGATATTTTCATTAGCTTACCTTTTCTAGACTCCTACACTGGGAGATCAAATGTGGATGAGACCTAATAGTTTATCACTGAGTTCTTTAAAAGCTTGTTATCACAAAACTCCAAACTTGTGCGTAAATTGCTTGGATAGTACTTTCACATGTCTAACTATAGTTCTGGGCATTGCACAACTATGGTCATCACCACAGTAGAAGTTGTATTTAATAAAGTATCTTTTGAAGAATGTTTACATTATTAAATGTTTTTCTTATTTGCGTAAATGAATCTTTTTTATAGGTGAATGGCATAACTTTGCTTGGGGAAAATCATCAAGATGTGGTCAATATTTTGAAAGAATTGCCTATAGAGGTGACCATGGTGTGCTGTCGTCGAACTGTGCCTCCCACCACCCAGTCAGAGTTGGATAGCCTGGATTTGAGTGACATTGAGCTAGCAGAAAAGGTATAACACTTAGAGATGAGGCTAGTCTGAATATATAATGGAAAAGATATATTGAACTGAAAATATAAGCCATTTTTGTTTTCTTTGGTATTTGATTTCCTCACATACCTCATGATTAGGATGATCTTGCAGTCAGACAGACCTGAGTTTGAGTCATGTTTGACACTCACCAGCTATGTGACCTTGGGCAAAAATCACTTCATCTTCTTGTATTTCATTTTTCTGTAAAATTTGCCATTACACCTGCCTCAAAGAGTTGCTCTGGATGCTAATACAAATAATAATATTAGATATTATCACATACAGGCATTCATAGAATTTACTTGCAATATTTCTGTGAAATAGATGCTCATATATTCCCATTTATAGAAGAAAAACCTGAAGTACATGAATATTATATATGTAGCACACATATGGAAAAGGGTACTTTTTAATCAATTCTGTGCCTGCCACAGAATGATTAGCTAAAGTATGTGTGGACAGATCATTTCATTGTACAGAGGTCTTATCTTCATGCTCTAGTTTTAAAGTAAGAAATTTGAGCTTATAAGATACGTCAAATAATTTTCTGCGACATCCAGACGCGCTCATTTTCCTGTCTGCTTTTTTTTTCCATTCAGATCAAAATGTCAAGTGATGTTGCTAATCAGCTTTTGAGAGGATGCACAGTACATTTCTAAAGATAAGACTTGGGTTCTGCATGTTTTATAGCAGTCTTTGTTACTTTCTTCTCATTGCTGAGACTAAAATACTGGACACCCCAAAAGTAAGAAAGGAAAGGTTTATTTAGCTCACAGTTTGTGGAGGTTTCAGGCCATACTTGGCTGGCTGCAAGGCAGGGGGTCATGGCACAGGGGCAACAGTTCAAGGCTGCAGAAGACATCAAACAAAGAGAGAGCAAAATGGAGGAAAGCAAGCCTCTTTTCCTCCCTTACATTGTGTGCAGGCCCAGGCCGTCTCTGTGCCCTCATCTTCCACAAGCTGAGGATGTTTAGAAAGTAAGGACTCTGGCTCCCAGCTGAGTTAAACTGCTAAGCTTCTCAAGCTGATACAGTGTATTAACCATTGCACTAGCCTAGCTAAGTCTCATTTAAAATATTAAGAGTTGTTGGGATTTTATTTACACTATACCAAAGGAATAATGGAATACTTTTGAAAACGTTGAAGAATAAAGTTAATACTTTATAATATGTACATTATACCACACTTTGGTTTGGTTTCCAGACCATTTTTATGGGTCTATTTTTAAAGACAATCATTAAAACAACATTAAAAGCATAGTAGCTCTCAGAGTTTCAAAAATGGATTTCTACGTTACACAGCTAACACAATGAAGGATTTCTGCAGTTTACATGGGGACCGAAAGCACAAATATAAGTATATTTTAATAATTTCACTTTCACTGAAAGTTTAATTAAAAGTAAGCTTATAGCCCAGCAGGTAACCCTTGTATGGAGGCACACAGATTCAACTATTCTGTTTACATGCTTCTGGCAGACCAGGATGTTACATTGAATTCAAAGTTATGCAGTAAACTGAAAACATGTTTTGGCATGTATTCAGCCAAATTTAAGTGGGTTTTCTGTAATTATAGAAATTTCAAATGGGACCTAAAGCAGTGATGTAAAAAAATTGGTTTGGGGAATTTAGCCTAATTTATCTAGAAGTTAACTGCTAAGTTGGTTTTTCAGGTTTTTAAAATCATCTAGAAGGTAATAAATACAGAAATGAATCGTATGAACAATAGTTTGCTTATGAATCTTATGAACAGTATGCTTTAAAGTTGTAATAAACTTTTATTTAAAATGCAAAAAAAGTTAATAATTTAATGGATGACAAGATTAGAGTAGAATAGATTAGAGTAGAAGATTAGAGTAGAATAGAAAACCTAACTCCAAATCATGTATAGCTCAAAGGCAAGAATCATATATATACATACACATAATTATAATGAAATAGGTAGAGATATTTGTATCCATGGTGCTATGTTGTCCATAATTAATTAAAGCAAAGCTAGTATTCAAATTAGAATTTCTTCCTAATCAATACATTTTTCTTAAATTTGATGTTTATACATGCACATGAAGTTGAATTAATGTATATTCACTTTATTTTTACTGCAAGAAGTTAACATTTTGAATCCTAATTTCTGTATTTATAAATGTTTGTGTCATTTAATTTAATCCTCAAAAATTTCTATGAGATGAGTAAGTATGAAGCACCTTTTAAGAATGTTGTTTAAGGTAACAAATGAGAAATCACTATATCAAGCTTCAAGCGCAAGAAAATCTGATTTCATATCTAATGGCTTGGCACTGTTTAATTTATTAACGAAATAATCTTGTGCCTAAGTCACAGCACTTTAGAGCCTTGTTTGCACAAAGTATAATATATATATTTGCTCTTGAATTGTTATATATCATAAGCATTTTATTTAAAATTTTATTTACTTTTTTTCTGACACAGAGGTGATGAAAAAAGTGCAAACCACCCATAATTGTGCCACTGCAGTATAACTATTGTATAATCTTATCAGAAATCTTCAAATATTACATTTTTAATACTGGTTACAACTCAATATTTTTCTTCTTTATAAGTTATACCTTAATTCTTAAAGGAATCTTTTCCTGGCCATATTGGTATCTGTGTCTGCTACTCCAGTGCCTGTGAAATAAGAGATGCCTGATCTGTTATCTAGCCTCACATAGATCTAGGTGAGCTCATTGGATCATCAGAGACAGAAGACCCGATGCTGGCAATGACTGACATGAGTCAGAGCACAGAGGAGGTTCAAGCACCTTTGGCCATGTGGGAGGCTGCTATTCAGCACATAGAACTGGAGAAAGGGAGCAGGGGCCTTGGTTTCAGCATTTTAGATTATCAGGTAAGTATATACTTAACTGTTAACAGTTGTTTTTTAAAAAGATGCCATATACTAAAATATAAGATAATGTTACAGTCATGAAAGCTATTTTCTTGCTTTTAGTGACTTTCAAAATAGTAATTTATATGATTCATTGGTCCTAATAAAGGATTTCTTTTAACATTGAATTCATTGAGCTATTTTATATTTGAACTATTAGAAATTTGGGAACACAGAATACATTTTAGGAATATCATGGAAATATAGTATTTTTGTTATTTGAGAAGTCTATTTTAGCTCTATGCTTTTGATTGGTGGATCATATTTAATTATAATTTATTAAATACTAGATATGCATTTCTTTTGTCTTATGTACATGATGAATTTATAATACGATGTAATGTAAGTTCTGGTGTGCCAATTATTTCACTAAATGTATGAATATGTCTGAAGTGGTCAAGTGCAGCCTGTGTCCTTACCAGCACTGGGTTCTGTGATGAGCACATGAGGAAGTGCTGCCTGATAGGGCACAGTGGTTGCTCCTTACCAATCCCAGACAGAAAGCTGCCTCAGTTAACTCCAGGGAGCTGTATTCCTGGGTCTTAATTCTGCATTCACGTTCTGATGTTGAGGTTGCTGTGGAAATGGAAACACTGCATCACCAAATACTCTCTGATCTTTTGTTCTGTATTTCATTTGAAAAGCATGGGTACTACCTTTAGTATACTCATATCTAGCAACATCTATTAACAAACGCTGGTGTTAATAATAATACATCTGACATTTAGCCTCCAATGAGCTATAAAATTTGATGGCTCAAAATTATAATTTTGAAGTTGTCTGTACAATATAAGAGCTCTGTTCAAGAACATTAGCAAACAAAAGAGCTATTATTTCTGGCAAACTCTTCATAAACTTTCTAATATGAAATAGAGACAACTATTACCCAAATGATTTATTGGAAATTTTGTGTAGAAATTTTTAAGGTACTTAAAGCAATTAACCATTCAATACAGTTCAAACAGGGTGATCTAGGAAAAACTTCTCAGTGTAAAAAGAAGCAAGTTCTCGTTGCTGTTCCACTCTATTAGGACCCAGTTGATCCAGCCAGCACTGTGATTGTGATTCGATCCTTGGTGCCTGGTGGCATTGCTGAGAAGGACGGACGCCTTCTTCCTGGAGATCGCCTCATGTTTGTCAATGACATTAACCTCGAGCACAGCAGTCTGGAAGAGGCAGTGGAAGCACTGAAGGGAGCATCGCTGGGGACCGTGAGGATTGGCGTTGCCAAGCCTCTACCTGTAAGAGTTTAGGTGTTGGTGCATCCCTTTATATGTGTAAGAAAAATGGTTCATGGGCTTCTATTTTAGCTTCAGATGTTCTTGTGATCAAATCATCACTGTAGGTACTTTCCATCAGCACAGTTACTAGCCACATAAGTGTACAGATTTGACTCTGAGTTATATTTTTAAGAGGCTAAAGGAAACAAAACAGCCAGAATATTCACAGATAAATTTATTACATTGCTTTATGTTTTTATAACCTTGTTTAAATTCAGTAATAAAGTCATGATGAAGGCAAAATCAGATGTTTTAGAAATATGGATTCAAATATTGAAATACCAATATGCTGGGGTATTGAGATTGAATGCCATTAACAACTAACAGTAAACTCTGTAATCATGGTGAGGCAAAGTAGAACTTCCAACAGCAGCTTGAGTTCTTCAATTATTTTGATCTTAACATACTTGTTGTCTACTTATTGTAGAGCAGGAAGTTGAACTTCGCAGAATGGGTTCATTGGTTTGTGGCCTACCTCCTGGGAGGGAGTAGTTGCCATAGTGTACATTGTAGTGTTGGGGACAGCAAACCAATTTCTGCTACCTAAAATAGTGTGCTTTGTTGGTGCACTGTAACATGGGACTGAGCACCTGGCCACTGCAATGCAATTTAATATTAAACACATTGTCAATTTAAAAAATTTTTTCTAGGTATATAATTGTTTTAAATGAAAGGATAAATATATTTTCTCTTCAGAAAATACAAGCACTTAGATATATTTGCATAAATTGCAACAAAGAGTTATTGATTTTTTTTGTGAAGAGATTTAAGTAATAAGCTTTGTTAATGTATTTTAAAGTTAAATT
Organism: Dinomys branickii; assembly: GCA_004027595.1. Lineage (NCBI taxonomy): Eukaryota > Metazoa > Chordata > Mammalia > Rodentia > Dinomyidae > Dinomys > Dinomys branickii. The sequence goes on from PVLD010000783.1 coordinate 128,721, forward strand.
ATTCCATGTACCAGTTTTATTCCATGCAAAATTTCAAAAACCAATAAAAATGCATTTATGAAAAAGTGAAGAGAGGAAGGGAAGAATGAAGAATATGCTAAACTAACATACAAGTAAACCAAGATTATAGAAATCGTGAAAAACATCCAGATAAAGGATAATGTAAGAATGAGATAGACCATTATGAGACTGCAGATTTATTACAGTTTGGTCATAAATTTGGTTCTGCTCTTTCCATTAGACAAAAAAGAAATGGCAAACATGATTCAGTACACATTTTTTACTGTCCTTAAGGAGAAATTATGCCATTTATTTTGAAGCAGTCTTTTTGCTAGAGCCAAAATAAATTTCTTATAATACAAAGTTTGATATTTGAAATGTAGTGTGCATTGTAGCATAGGATGAATATATCTATTACTTTGAGTGATGCTTAATAATTATTAAACTCATATGTTTGGAAACGAAAGCCAGATTTTTCCTGTGATATTTATGCATGTATATATCTTGCTGATGCAGAGGATATATCTAAATATTTTAACCCATTTTATTGGAGATCAGAATAAAAGTGTTATATGTTTTTCAGTTGGTGCACTCAGGATTATGATGTAATAGCTCAGGACTACAATTCAAGCAGACAGTGTGCTTGTACTGTTTTTGTTCTGTTTTATTTCTTATAAGCTATACTAAATTATTTGGCTTCACTGTAGGTTCGGTAACATTTGTTGTCAAATAAATTATATTCTTTAAAGTAATATCCTAAAAAGGGGTGACAGAGTGATGATTCTTCTTTTTAGTGTTTTCTTTCTCTGCACCTGTTCTTAATAACTTAATATTTGTCTGTCATTATTTGACCAGAATATTTGATAGTTAAAAAGACCTGAAGATTATTATGACTTTGTTTTTGTTTTTGTTTTGGGGGCCTGGCTATTGAACTCATGACCCTGGGCTTGCCAGGCAGGCACTTGTGCTGCTGAGCTATATCCCCAGCCTGATTATTATAATATAAAAAGTTGTCAATTTTGATAATCTTTTATAAGAAGAGTAAAAAAATAGTAGAAATATTCTCACCTAACATATGTTTATACTAGAATGAATATTCTGTTTAAATCTTTTCAGGTAAAGTGTTAAACATGGGAGATTGTCAAATTTATACTTATCATTCTATGTTCAAGTCATTTGGTATCATGTGAAAACCCCATTTTTTACTTCTCTCCCTTCATTTTTCTTCCCCTTGTCTGCTTCCCTCCTTTCTGTTCTTCACTGCTGTCTCTTTCCTGTGAACTGGTTCTTACACATCATTCTGCAGCTGTCACCAGAAGAAGGTTATGTTTCTGCTAAGGAGGAACCCTTTCTCTTCCCACCACCCTCCTGCAAGGAGCGAGGTCTTCGTGCCAAAGCCCTCTGCAGGGCTGACTTGGCTCTGGTTAGTGGCCGCAAGTTATCCAGCGTTCTTTTCAAATTCTTATATGTCTTACTTTGCCTTTCCAAATATTCTGAATAAAACCATACTCTTTGCTCAGTACATTTTAGAAATTAATTGTGTACATCTTATTTTCAACCAGATTGTGACCTATTTTTTAAACTGTATATATTTTGGTAAGTCAAATTTTGAAGGAATTCTTTTTGTTAATCTTTTTAAATTAAATGCTCTTGAAGTAGCTCTTTGGATATATATATATATATATATATATATATATATATATATATATACACACACACATTTATAAATATATATATATTTAAAATATATATATACCATGTATAAATATGCTAAATGTAATTTCACATGAGAGTACTTAACATACCAGGTGACCTTTTTGGCTCAACTCTCAGTGGCCATCATAATTTAGTATGCTATGCACTATACAAGGTACTATTGGGCAGGGGATATAGTTCAGTGGTGCAGGGGCCTGCCTGCCAAGCGTGAGGTCATGAGATTAATTCCCAGTACCAAAAAAAAAAAAAAAGGTACTATTATGGTAAATGTTCAGTAGTACCTAGTCATAGCAAATTATTCTTGAAATGTCATAGGACACAATTATATCAGTCTTTAAAGTATCCCAAGAAACAATATTCTGTGTACAGTTTGAGTGACTTCTTTAAGTGAATGTCAGTCAAAGAGATTAGTCCCACTTTTATGGGTGTTTAACATTTCATAATAATAATGGATATTCTGAGATCTTCTCCCTAACCAACTGTGTAATGTTGGGCTACTCTGTCACCCTCTCTGGACCCTAGTATTTTACCTCTACAGTAATTAAGCAAATTGAGTTTTAGAATTTCCCCTAAGGTTCTATATTATCTATTATAATCATGGTACAAGACAGTTAATACCATCTGTCTCAATAGCAAATACTAAGTATTTATTGTCTAGTTTGGTGTACATAATGTACATTAATAAAAGATAAACCTCTACTTAGTGACTCACTAGTGACTTTGAATATGTACTTAAACTACATTATCAAGTCAATGAAATATATTTGAAGAGAAGGTCACTGTGAAGTAGCCTGCCTATATTTTAGTAGCTTTTCTCAGTAGTACCTGTTGCAATGTTGTAGTGCTTCTAACTTCCTGTAAGCACTTGAGTTGAAATAACAGATAAATAGAATATGTGGAATTCACCATGAAGATAACCAGAAAATGCTGATAAATCAGAAAATGTGAGCATGAGTAAATTGCAAGTGTCAAACTTAGCATGACTTTTTCCCTTGAGTCTGCCACAGAAGATAGTAATAGAATTTTTAGATAAATATGGTGAGATTCCCTATCTCATTCTATGAGTTTCCTAATAAAAGTTTAAAACCTAAAGCTGTGTCATAGCCAGATGATAATTAGGTCCCTTATTAGAATAATTTTAGTGTGAAATCAGATTTTTTTTTGGTTTCTACAGCTTCAAATGGCTTCAAAATCTAGTTAAAGGTGAATTAGATAAAACACACTGTGAGCTTTCAAAAATGCAATTGCTTTGTGTATTTTTAAATAAGTTTATTTTAGTGGAATAGAGAGAACCTTGTTCATTTCATTAAGTGTAAGAGTTGGCCATTTGAACTTGAATAAAGTAAATATTTTCTTTAACTTTTGAAAATGTTTACACTTAAAATTGATCCTGGCCTTCTGTTGTTACTTTTAGCTTTTACTGATAGAATAAAATAGCTCCGATGCCAACCCTGTCCCATAGGGGGCAGTTTGTCCTTGTTCCAGCTCACAGTTGGTCTGGTGTGCCCAAGAGGGTAGAAAAACATGTAGCAAATAGGGTAGGGAAGAGAATGATGCCACTGCTCCTTTTTGTCTCTGCTGGAGACTGTAACATCTGTGATAAAGCAGAACCCCTACTGGTGCTGTTTCGTTCCTAGGTGGATACACACGAAGCTGAGATCGTGGATGAGTCCATGTTTGAGTCACAGTGCTCTCCTGACAATGACAGCGTCTACTCTACCCAAGCCTCTGTCCTATCCTTTCACGGAAGTGCATGCAGTGATGGCCTCAGCTATGGTCCTTCCCTTCCCTCATCTCCTCCCAAGGTACAAACAGAAAGCATTTTACTTATGAGAAGCCTTTGCGTGTAATTTTACAGAGGTTCTTATGCAGGGCAAGTTGGGGGAGTAGCATATTAGAAACACGTATTTCTCCAGCTGTGGGTTCACTATCAGATCAAAGTGCAAGTTCATTTAACTAGTGTTGATTGGCTATCTTTCAGATTAATATGGACTATTTAATTTAATATCTGTCAAGCAGAGTGATACAAGGATTCAAGTTTTGATTAGAATTTTCATGTAAAAAAAATAATGAAATGCATTTTCCAAGTTGTGGGTTTTAGCATTATTTATTTTGGAAAAATTATAAGAACAACATTGTTTTCTTAATGTTTTTAGAACTAACATGTATAGTTAGATACTAAAATATTTTCTGTGATTTAAAATGTACAGGCTAAGGCAAACTTAATGCTGTATTTTTATATAAAATGATCCCAAAGAGTAATTTATATAAAAGTCACAGAACAAAGTATGTTACATCACTGGATACTAAAGAGGAGTTTGCTTATTGTTTGACATAGCATCTATATTTTAGAAATATATTATTGGCATAAATGCCCCAATGCCATCCAGTTTTTGGTGACATACTCTATAATGTTTAGTTAGTAATAGTTTAAATGTACCTAATCTTTTAAGTGCAGAATAGTATGTTATTTCTTACTTTAATTTATATTTATTGATTATTAGTGAGATTTTTCCACATACTGGCCATTTGTTTTTCATATTTTATCACCCACATTTCATATATTTTGACCACTTTTATATTAGTTGTTTATTTTTCACATGATTTGAGTAGTTTATATATCTGGAAATTAACGCATAAGGCGATTTGATGACTATTTTTACAAATATGTATATCTGTGTATAGTGAAAATCTAAATATATGTAGGTATGCTATTTCTCAACTTTAGGAAAGAAATTTTCCTGTTTGAAGAAAAGGAAAAATGGTAACTTAACTGTATATATCATATTGTTTTAAGAAAAAATGATTGAAGAAAACATGGAAAATTTTCAATCTGTTAAATATAGATAAACTGTTCATAAGTAGACATATTTTCTGTATTTTTCTAGGTTGGAAATATACCATAAATGTACTTTAAAATGAGAAGACAGGACAATCGTTTTTTCTTAAATATGTAATACTTTTTCTGCATAGAGTGAGTTTATGGGAGTCTCATTTATGAAGACATTGGAAAGTTGTATTTTCATAGTTCTAGCACATTTTCTCACTTTCCTAAATAACAAGTACTTTTGGGGCCAGAGCATGTGGAAAGCATTTTGCTTTTATGTTCAGGGTGCACCTGTTTTCCTTGCAAATGATGCTGGGCGATCTCCTTGAATGGGTTTGCAGGTATGATCTTGAGTGGAGCAGCTGTTCTCTCCTAGCACACCCGAGACTGTCTGTCTGGCTGTGTCCTATCTGGAACACGTTCAGCCTTTACTGGCCTCAGGGCTGGAAGCTGAGCTCATCTCCTAATGGAATCTCTTCATCCATCTCATGGCAGACTTCTGCTTGCTAGTGGGACAGATTGCATTGTTTAACTTAGTAATTGTTACTTAAAGAGATTACACAGTCTGCATACTGAGAAGCATACATTTTACAGGGCAAATGCTGGTTGTGTGCAGCACAACATATTGGCTTACTGAACTATGTTTGCCTCTTATTTTGTTTTTTTTCCCCATAAGCAGTTTACTCTTTGGTTGAAGCAGATTTGGCAAGCTGGTCTAAAACTGAAATATTGAAACTACATAACAACAAAGCATTAATGAGGGCATTCTGAAACACATTGTAAAACTCCTGTGTGCTTTCTGTTTCTTAGAAAGTAGAAGTTTCCTGCATCATGGTATGTCTCTGCAAATCTAGTATCTGGTTCTTATTTTGACTACACTTTTTAAAGTACTTATATATTTACTGTGCAATTTATCCAGGTAAAAAGTATATAAAATACTCTTCCTTTGCACTACATTCATTTTTTTCACTACATTCATCTTAAGAGACAGAATGTTAATTTATTATGGAATTTAGAATTGACTGTTTTTTCTTAAAAAATGAGTTCACATTAAAACTTTTAAATTGATCTCATATATATATATATATATATATATATACACACACACACACACACACACACACAATTATTCAAATGTATGTGCAGGTATTTAAGAAAAATAAGATGTCTCTGTACTTATTTGAAAGGATAAAATAGCGTGTGAGGTCCTCCAGTGATTCCTTAGAGTGACTTTGTTAACTATAATTACGTGGCCTTGAGTGGAGACGAAATTGTGCCTGTCTCTTCTCCTTCATGAGAAGTCTTCTGGCCTTAGTCAGGTGTGCTACCTGATGGAAGGTGTGCAGGCTGGCCAGGGAGCATGGACTCAGAGGGTAGCTTTTGATTTGTTTGTGTGTTTGGTTTACTGATTGCTGATTAATTCCACAATTAATGGTTTATTGATTGCTGATTGATTGATTGATTGATTGTGATACTGGGAACTGAACCTGGGACCTCCGCATTGTACTGTACTAAGCTACATCCCAATCCTTACTTATTTGTTTGTTTACTTATTCATATTTTATATTGAGACAGGGTCTTGCTAAAGTGCTACGGGTGGACTTGGTTTTATGGTCCTCTTGCCTCGGCCTCCCAGAGTGCTGGTATTACAGGCATAAGCCACCATGCCTAGCTGCAGCCTTGTTCTTCAGTGAAGAATTTAGGATGAAGGCATTTCAGCAACAAAGAATAATAGCTCCTGTTCATACAAGTCTCTCATTTGGGGCCTGGTCTGCATCTTTTAAACAACTTTTTATTAATATGTTTGCGGTAAAAATGATGTTTACATTCTTTGTGTGGAGTTGGTACATGTACATAACATTTTAATTATTTTTTCATCCTCTTTCCCTCCTCTCCCACCACCATCTCTTGACTCCCTTCCTATTTGAGAAAGATTTACTTTTTAAAAGAAATACATGTTTGCTTAATGTGATTCATTTACAGTTCAGGATTTAAGTATGTTCACTTCCATGTCATTTGAATTAATCGGAGGCAGGTTATTGAAAGGTCCATTTTAAAGGTATATGGCTGTGCCAGTGAATTTTTCCTTTCTTACTATTCTGTGCTTTAATTTTTTATTAATATTACTATGTTCTTTTCCTTGTTACCTCCCATGACATGACAAAATGCAGAAATAATTGCTTTCTAAACCTCACTGCAGAGTTTTATTTAGAAGCTCAATATGCTTTCTGAGATGTCTGCCCTAGCTTTCCCTGTTATGACATGAAAATATAACCACGCATTGAAGTGCTGTCCACCGAGTCTCCCTTCCTTATACCCGTCATGGGCCCTGTACTCTGTCTCTAACCAGGGGTGACCTTGCTGCCGGCGCACAGCCTTTCCTCCTGAGTGCTGGTTCCACTGGGAAATTATGCTGAGGCTTCTGTTTATCAAGATAGCTGCCTTGCTGCTTGTCCTTCACATATCAACACAACTAATGGATTCTATTTTACTTACACATCTATCCTGTCCCTATAATTTTCATTTGCTATTAATCTCTAACAAAATATTACTGCTTTTATAATCACATTTAGAAGTTGATGGTTTCTTGGTGTTTTTTAGAAAAGTTAGGATCCAAAAACTAATTAAATCACTCCAGTTAAAATGAGGACTGATTGTAAAAGTCTTACTGATGAAATTGGAGCCTGTCAAAGGTATAAAAGATGTTGCCTTCTCCTGTCATGCAGACAGTGCATAATTGATAAAGGAATGCGCTGTATCTCAGAGTGAGTGGAAAGCACTGTAATGGGGACAATAGTGCCTGCAGCCTTTTTTTTGCTTGAGTGCAACAAAAATTCATCTGTTGTGCATGGGAAAAAAGTAGGTTGTAGTATTTAGCTATTCTATATAAATTTCTTATCCCTATGAATACGGTGTCCAAGTATAACCTTAAGCATATCACTTAAGAAGTAGAGCTTTTATTGAAGTACATTTGATATTTTAATGTAATCTCTCTATCTATCCCTGAGAACAAAAATACAAGGTGCAATTGAAATATACAATATGACAAGTGTTTAAAGTTAAAACAATAAGTACAATAAGAGTACATTGCCATCAGCCCCCCTCAGAATACTTCCCCGTACTCCAAACATTTACCTCACTCATGCCACCTGAATTAGGCCTGGAAGTTCTCTTTCGTGAGTTTCTTTAGGAGGTGTGACTAAAAAGTATGGTGAACGTTGGTACAGAATGTCATCTACGGAAAAGACAGACTGATAAAAGCATCATGCTGTGTCTACATTCACCTTACCCATCAGGACTGGCAGCATGTACCTTCTGGCTCTTCTTTTAATGCAAAATGACCATGAAAAGGAAATGTGTAAAATTGATTCAGGACCACAAGGCAGCCATGATAGCACAGCTAAAGCACTTGCAGCAAAGCGCCTGCGCAGTGGCTTTAGGAAGTAGCCAGAGGGTAAGTGCTGGAAGCGAGAGGGGGACTCTGAGGGAGATGATGCACTTAGCGTTTAGGGTAATGATTTTTAAAAATTGTGAATGTCAACTGTATTTTTCAGTCACACTTTGTATACCAAATGGAGGCACATATTAATACGGACTTTTGGAATCCTTTAGGTATTACGATGCACTAGAAATTTAAGTTATTATTTTCATTTTATGTGGAAGAACTTGTTTTTCTTTTGGATCCTAAGACTTAAAAATAAAACTCACTTGTTCAGCAACCAAAAATGTTTCTGTAGTGGGGGTATGTTGTCTGCTGTGTTGATTAGCTGTTTCTTTTCTATGAGTCTGTGTTAACTCGTTCATGAATAATACATGAAAATTTCTGTTACATCATTTTCAGCCAACATCAGCTAACAAGGCTGGCTTGACCTCTTTTACTTTGAAAAGCAATTTTGCTTGTTATCTTCATTTGAGGTGTGGGTGAGATGATTTATGACTAATTATTGTAATTAATTTAGTAATACTGAAGTTAACCAGTTCTTTAGTAAGTACAGTGTTATTTTTCTTAAGAATAAAATAACCAGAGCGGGGTGAATGAGACAGCATGTTATTTAGACTCTGAGAAGGTAGGACATATTACTTTGATATTACTTGTTCCTGAAGAGTCTAAAGATATTAATTGCTCAAATGATAGACCAACTACATCCATTTCTTTGTTCCAGGAATATTTGATAATTTCAGAGATGGTAATTTACATTTAAGAAAAGAAGTGTAATAAATTATGTTGCAGCAGTTAAATTCCTCTTTTATAAAAAATAGAGACCCACATTTCATACTACATCTGAAATAAATTCTAGAAGACTTAAATCTGAAAAACTGTTAAATATAAAATACACTGAAAATGTCCTTTACATAAAGGAACAATTTATGAATCAATATGTATAATCCAGAAGCCACAAAAATGAATAAAAGAAAAATAAAATTTACACATTTGATTATATAAGGAGTTTAATTTTTCATGACCAAAATGTTATGATTATAAACTTAAAAGACAATAGATGGGAAATATTTGCAGTGAATGTAAGAAAACACTACATTCAGAATAGGTCACTGACTAGGACAAGTAAAAATCACCTGATAATTGTTTCAAAAGTATTTTAATGTACATGCTATTCATTTCACTCATGCTACTAGTTTGTCTTAGTTCACTGCAAAGAAAATTTTGCACTATTATCTGTTTCTTTTTTGTAAGAATCTTTTTGTCTCTGCCTTGTAGGCTGAGTAACTATTTTGAAGATGATGATGCGCAGTATATTATTGACTACTGTTATTCTCTTGTTATTTTGTTATGAAATTTTATCTTATTTTCACATAAGATAAAAGAAAAGTGGACAAACTATATGAAGAGAGTCTTCATGAAATATAGACAGATGGACTAATTGTCAGGAACATCAGAGTAAAACACTGCTGAGTATTATTTGTTACAGACCAGATTACCAAACTAATCTCTAGTTGAGATTAGTTAATAGGTACTCTCATATTCTCTTTTTGTGAGAGAAAATTGCAAGTTATTTTGGCAATATATACCAACATTTTAAGTTTGAATATCATTGGACCTCCCACTCCAATCCTAGTAGTTGAGAGCAAATACATTTTCACACACGCGTATGCAGTCATATAATATAAATAACTGTAAAAGCTACCGACTTGTACATTTTCTTTCTAGTGAGGCCTGGTTTTAATATTTTGTGGGGTTTATCTTTGTCTTCCAAACACTGCTATATTAAATCCTGTTATTTTCACAAATTAATAGGTAAGAAAACCAAGATAAAACCACATGGGTTTAACTAGCCAAAGGTCAGTGAACTACCTGTGAACCAGAATATGTACTCCTATACCTCCCCTACTTAGGCATAATTTTAGCCATAAGAAGATTAGCCTTTTTTTTAGTTTACAGGGTAATTTCTTATATCAAGGTGTGAAGATATTGGGGAAAAAGAACAAGTAAAATGTACCACTTAATGTTGGTTCTGTTCAGGTTTTAAGAATGGATTATATTTCAGTATGTACATATGAGTTTATGTGTACTGATGTGTACGTGTTGTGCAAATACATAAACTAAAAGAGATAAATAGCTGATTGGTGGCCGCCACGTAGACTTACCCAGGCAGGGGAGTCAAAGCTGTGGGAGAAGGCTTTCCTGTTGCTCTGCAGGCACACACAGTGCGTGTCTGTCTCGCTGGACTCTTGCACAGGGTGATGTGTCTATAGGCTACTTTTGCAATTTAAAAACATCACTTAAAATTGAAGGGAAATCTGATAGGCTCATTCAACAACTGTCCATAAAAAAACTTTTGCTCAGAGTGTATAAGTAATACAACATATCTTCTGTGAGTACAGATACCTGTATTTATATAAAACTCTAAAACTTTACAGTTTCAGGGAATTGTAGGAAGTGTCTAAGGCATGGCCAAAGAGAGGTGCTATGATACTCAGATTGCTGCTGAGAGAGTCTAGGTTAGAACTGTGACAACCCAGTTTAGTGTTCTGTTATATCATATAAAACATTGATGAAAACTTCCCCTATGATAATACGCATTGGAAGCCTTTCTTTTCATCTCCATAAATACCTGTAAATGCTTATCAAAACAGTTTTCTCTCATAGGCGCCTTTAAATCCAATTCAATTATTTGAATACTCTGACCTCATAGTAAATAGGAATTTCAGACTGATTGGAAATGAGCTACACTTTAAAATGCTTTAAGTAAGATTTAGAAATATAAATTATTTGTAATCTTTATGTAGTTTAAACCAAACAGTTGTATTTGTGGGTGCAGGTGTGATCAAAAGATGTTAAATGTTTAAATTTTGAGAACGTAGCACTGTGAAAGGAACATTGCTGTTACCCCCTCAGAACACCCCGCGCCGTTGCAGACCTGCTTGCCGCACCAGCCTCGCCGCCCCTGGGGCAGGTCTGCGAGTCCTTGGCGTGAGCGGCATCAGCTGTGCTGTCACGGCTGCCTGTGTGGCCGCTGAAGTGACCACTGACCATTTACCTCTCATAGTTACTTTGACTTTGGAGAAGATCAAGAAGTTTCAGGGTGACAGGTCTGGTGAATATGGTGGATAGAGACACAACATAATATTTGTATTTGACAGAAATTGCCATAAGCATTTTGAGTCAATTCAGGAGACTGAGGCAGCTACAAGGAGTCATTCACAAAAGAGGATCTCCAGGACTGCTTCAGAATGCAGCAAGAGTCATGAGAGAAGTGTGTTGGAAGGTTAGAAAGTATGAAACAGTGTCTATGGAGGGGCAATACTGTGTTTTCTACTGTAGTAGAATGTTTAAAATTATTTTTAAACCTATACCATAGTTTCTGCTTATACTCAAGATTATACCCGAATGATTTTTATGTATGGTATGTTGTATACATGCAAACCGGTAGCACATGTAATGTGTGATTTGCAGAAAATGTATTCAAATAATTTATAAAAATAAATATACAGAAAATCTGCTAAGTCAATAATTTATGTTTATACTTTTTAGATAGTGTTTTAGTTTTCACTAAATAGGTCTTCATTCAGTAGTCATAAAATAAATTGATATAGGACAGTCTGTAATTTTTTCATTATTTTTAAATTATCAGGATGTTGATGAAAATTCTTCTGATCTAGCACATGATCTACACATGTCCTTGGAAGAACTATATGCCCAAAGTCTCCTGCAAAGGCAGAATGAGAATCCATCTTTAGTAGACGTGAGCATGGGATCTGCTTCTGGGTTTTCCATAAATGATTATACACATGTAAATCCTATTGAACAATACGGACATGAAAACACAGTACCTTGGACTGAATCTCAGTTACCAAGTGAAGTTATATCGAGTGCAGAACTTACTTTTCCTGTGGTACCTGATTCAGCCGGAAAGGTAATACTATAAAGACATGGCTTGTATATGACGAGGCTATAAATAATTGGAGTGTTCTAGCTAATCCATTTATTTAGAATGAGTACTTTTCTGACCCTGGAACACAGAAGGAACTTTTGGACTTGTTTTGGTTTCAGGTTGTTGCTGAATAAAGCATTACTAGGTAGAGCACATGTGTAATGTTGAAATGTATTCCAAAGTCTAGTTTTCCTTTCAATGTAACTTGTTTTTTCTGTCTTTTAGGGCTCTGAGTGCTTAATTGAACGGAGCTCTCTGGCCTCTAATGACCAGTGTGTCATGCTAGAAAATATGTCCAAAGAATCTTTTGAGAGGAATATTACTGTAGCCAAAGGCAATTCTAGCCTGGGTAAGTTCCCCATTTCCTTCCTCTCCCCATTTCTCCAAACCTCTGGACAAGGGGAGGGGTTGAACAGGATAGGTTTCAACGTGTTTTTTGCTGTATGTAAGAAAATATAGTTTAGAAATTTTCTTGTAGTTTTTATGGGTTTTCTTTTTATGTTCTCATTATTTTTCCTGAACTGGTTAACAGGGTTGTTTACTTCATAGTTGCTTGAATCCCTCATTCTCTCAATTATTTCAAAGTAATCAAAAGCTTCAGTTACATTCAAACAAATGATATATGAATTGTTTGTGTATGAAAAGCAAATCAGAAAAGGAATTCTTAGAAAATGAAAAGTCAGCAATTTGGATTCTAAATTCTTTGGGAAAGTAAATTATTAGCTTCTTTCAATATAACCAGTGATGTATAAGTCAGTTTGTATTCAATCTGTTTCATCCACTGAAATAAAGACTAGAAACAGCCAGGTTACCATCAACAGTATTTAGTTGTTCAGACTCCAGCATCTGTCTCCTAGAGTTTGTTCTGTTTGGTGGTTGCTGGGTACAGCAGCTTATTACAGAACTATAGCAGAGGATTTCTAATTTGTTGCACTGTTTCACGTATGCTATGTAAATATAGACACATTGCCATTAACCTCCCACAAAGTATCCCCCCACCGTTGCCTCAGACACACTTATCTCCTCATTCTCACCACTTGCTGAAGTCCTCCTTAGTGAGCGTCATTGTGGAGCATGCTGCTAACCAGTGCCATCCAGTGGAAGGACAGGTTTATAAACACAGTGGTGTGTGCTCATTCACCTTATTCACCAGCTCTGGCACCAAGTGACTGCTGACTGTCCCCTAAGTCAAAATGACCGTGAAAGGGAGGCATTTAGAATGGGTTCAGTACATTGAAACAGCCATGTATAACTAAAGACACCCATATACAAGGACTTGCATGACTGCTTTAAAAAGTGTCAGGGATGACTTGGAACATGAGGGGGAGTATTTTGAGAGGATTATTGGCAATGTGTCTTTTTCTGTAATTAATTTTTAAAAATTTAAATGTTTCCAATAGTATTTGATCATGACTCATACATTACATTTAATGGGATGATATAAAATTTAGACTCCAGAAATTCCCATAATTCTTTAATTATGAAACAAATATTACAGATATCTAATGCATGTCAGATTTACTTCATCTAGTTCTGTTGTGTTTTTGAAACCATTTTACTGAGAATACATACTCACGCCCTAGGATATTGGTAGGAATTGTACGTGGGTTTAAAAGTTTGTATGTGGTAAATTTAAGATAAGTTTCTTTTGGTATTTCTTGGTATATTTGATACTCCAGCATATATTCTGTATCACTGGGAAGAGATTATTGAATGTAGCATTTCTAACATTTAAATAGCCATGGAACTTTTTAATTTTATTTTTCTGTCCAACACATGAAATAGAAAACTCCTATTTGAGAAGCCTTATTCTATTGTAATTGCTGAAGTATCGTTTATTGCTTTTTCTATTGTGACCACTATACATAGGCACCATAGTATAATCCCTTTTAATAAGGAACATAAGTTTACAGAGTAAGCTAATTAACAAAATTTTAAAGGCATTAAAATATTATACATCATACAATAGACGTTCATGTAGAGACCATTGAAGACTGAAAGGAGAGAAAGTAGCTAATTCTAAGTTTCTTGCATATAAAGGAATTTGGAAAGTTTTTAAAGAGGAGATACTTGATTTAGGTGCTGAAGAGTACATTCTGTAAAACATTAAAATAATTCAGTTATAGCATTCCGTTAAACTTTAATGTAGGAATGTGTTATTTTTACAAGCTGAAGTAACAAAAAGTGTGATAAATAGTATTTTTAAAACTGTAAGTAGTGTCTGGCTTTGTGTTGATATAAGAGCATGTTGTGAAGGGTTCTACCAGTGAGCTCATTTCTTAGACACCTAGTCTCCCTTTAATTAGCTATGTAAGGGTTGCAGTTTAGGTCTCTGGACAATATTTTTTTTTCTCTAGATGACCAGACAAATTATTAAGAAATGATAGGTTCCTGTAAAATCATCCATAATGTCTTTGTTTCAGTTTCATGAGTCACTTGAGCTTTTTTCTAACCATGTCACGTTTAGGATGGGGATGTTATATTCAAGTATCCACACGTGTAAACACGATGCAATGACTTTTTAAAATACCTAAACTTGATTTTTGTAGGTCTGTAGTTTATTGGTTAGTTATCTTTTATGAGAACTTGAAGTTAAAAGCAAGGTTTTTAAGGGGAAAAAGGAAAGGAACATACTGCATTCCCTTCAGCAACCAGGTATGGAAGTATAGGCAGACTCAGGGATTTCTCTGAAAGTGCTCAGCCCTTAACAGGTGGTGGGGTCAGGATTCAGTCTGACTGCATCTGATTCTTACCTCTCACAGTGCATTTCATTCAGTACCTGAGTTGCTCAAGAGCACATCGTGCTCACTACAACAAGCTTTATTTTAAAGCTGAATTAAGATTTCCATTTAGCCTTTAGAAAACAATGCACTTTATTTGGGGATAGAGGTACCCTTTTATTTTTAGTTTTTCAGCTTAACCTTATTGAACACTTTGCACCAAGTACTTGAAAGATACTCCTCACACGTTCCTTAATTCCTTAAACAATATTAATAGTAGACATTAATTCCTTGAACACTAATAGTAGAAGTCGTTACCCCACTTCACAGAGCAGTGAACAGTTGGAAGTAGTGAATTTAGATTTATAACCAACTCTGTGGTTGCTTTAATGTAGATTGTGTGACAGTAACGAGAACAGGTGATAGGTTCAATTCTCAGTAGGGAACACTGGATTAAATTGTGTTTTGTGGTCACATGTTTTGATTTTAACATAGTACAGTTGTTTGGTGAATCCTGTCAGGCCAAACTTTAGTACCTGTTGAAACATTTCGGGACCATCCTGGTTGGTGATAAGAAACTTAACTGAGATAAAATAGTATGTATACTCCTTTGCATTTTTAATGGAAAGCAGAAGTGTCTTCTTAATAGCAATACGTTTAAAAATCATTAAAGTGAGTCTTAACTGAATATTTTAAATATATTTGATAATGTTCCATTTCTATCAGAAAATAATACCTGAAAGTCTGGATATCCATGCATGAGATACTGGGATAAAATCATAATCAAGATAAATACTTAAAAATGTTTCAGATAGGATATCAAATTTTAAATAATTATTATTAATATTTGGACAGTGTTTATTATTTAAATACATGAAGACCTAAAAAGAAAATTGTGATTTTTGTCAAAGAAAGTTTTTAAAAATATGATCGCTTTATATCTGTTACCATGCTTAATTATGTAATCTTGTTTTAGAAGAACATTTTTCCACTTCATGTTAAGTGAAATAATTTCAAAGGTTTTATATCTTGAAAGAGCTGGGTGAGATTAGGGTACTAAACATTAATTCAGAGTTTTCTGAGCGGTCTTTTAAGGGAAACTATATTTTAAATTAAGAGGTAGTTGTACAAGAACTGCAAAAAGAGGATAGAGGGCAGGACTCTGAAATAAGAGATAAGATGAGGTGGATATAATTTTTTCCATTTTTTAAAATTTATTTGAAAACTAAAATAAGGAAAACATATTAACAGACAGGCATCCATTTACAAAATAGCATAAGAACAATACAAACAACACAGAGTTACAAAGTTATAGGAAATTAACAATTGTTATTGTATTACATATTGATATTTTAAAAGTAGTTTCTCAGAGATGTGCAAGGTTCATCCAATAATTAATCATTAACTGTTCCTTTCAGTAAAGCGATAGAAATTAGTAGTTTAACTATGTTAGCTATCCTGTATATACATATATACATACATACATACATACATACATACATACTTTCCCTTTCTTTCCCTTTTCTTTTCACTCACCCCACTTGCTGTTTACTTTTGAGTGTGTTCCTTTCATTTCACAATATTTGTCCTACCTCCTAATTTTTATTCACTCTTTCAGGTTCTTACACTAGTGAAACAATACGTTGCTTACACATGGAGGTCTTGTTTATTTCACTTATGAGTATGGTCTCTAGTTGTGACCATTTATCAGTAAAAGCCTCAAGTTTATCTTTATTTATAGCTGAGTAATATTCCATTATATAGAAGTACCAGTTTTTTTTATCCATTTCTTAGTGGATGGACATTTGGTTTGCTTCCATAATGTAGCAATTACAAATTGTGCTGCTATAAATATGAATGCACATATATCACTGTGATATGAGGTTTCAGATCTTCTGGGAAAATACCCAGAAGGGAAATAGCTGGGTTGAATGGGACCTCCAGACCTAGTTTGGTGTGAGGAATCACCAAACTGATTTTCACAGTGATTTTACCGATCTCATTCCCACCAGCAGTGGAGAAGAATTCCTCTTTCTTCACAGCCTCACCAGCATTTGTTATTGGTTGATTTCTTAATGCTAGCCATGCTTATTGGAGTGAGATGAAATCTCAATGTTGTTTTAATCTGCATTTCTCAAATGACTAATGATGTTGAACATTTATTCATGTATTTATTTGCCATTTGTATTTCTTTATCTGAGAAGTGTATATTCATCTCAGATGCCCATTTTTGGATTGGGTCTTCAAATTTGGAAGGGCTGGTGTTTTTTAATTCTTCATATGTTCTAGACAGAAGACCTTTGTTTGAGGGACATTCAGCTAAAATTTTTTCCCAGCTTGTGGGTTTTCTTTTTACTCTGCTGGCGATTTCTTTAGATATACCGAAACTTTTCAGATCCCAATTGTTGATTCTTTGAAGTATTTCCTGTGTGGTTTGGTTTTTGTTCATGAACACTCTGCCTCCTCTTATGTCTTCAAGAATTTTACCTACTTTCTCTTCCAATACATTTAGTGTTTCTGATTTAATGTTGAGATCTATGAACTATTTTGACTTGAGTTTGGTGCATGGTGATAGACTTGGGTCTATTTTCAGTCTTTGGCAAGTGGCAAGCCAATTTTTCCAACACCATTTATTATTAAAGAGGCTATCTTTCTTCCAGTGGATTTCTTTGGCCCCTTTCTCAAAGATTAGGTGGCTGAGTGTGTTTGTGGTTGTGGCTGCATCTTCCAGTCTATTCCTTTGATACTCTCATCTGTTTTTGAGCCAGTACCAAGTTGATTTTATTACAGTAGCTTTGTAGTTTAATTTCATGTCCAGGATTGCGATTCCACCTGATTCGTCTTTGTTGCCCAGGTTTGCTTTTGCTATTCTGGATCTCTTCTGGTTCCAGATGAATTTAAGGAATGTTTTCTCTAGATCTGTGAGATATGTCAATGGAATTTTAATGGGAATTGCATTGAATCTGTACAGCAATTTTGATAGTATTGCCGTTTTCACAGTGTTGGTTCTTCCTATCCATGAGCAGGGAATGTTTTTCCATTTATTGAAATCCTGTTTGGTCTCTTTTTTCAGAGTAATGTAGTTTTCATTGAATAGATCTTTTGCTTCTTTTGTTAGATTGATTCCTAGATATTTCAATTTCTTTTTGTTTCAATTTCTTTCACAAATGCTATTGTGAAAGGTATGGTTTCCTTAATTTCTCTCTTAGTTTGTTGTTTGTGTAGAGGAATGCTATTGACTTTTGGGTGTTGACTTTGCATCCACATACACTGCTGAATGTGTCAATTAATTCTAGAAGACTTCTTGTGGAGTTTTGGGGATCTTCCATGTGAAGTATCATGTTGTCTGCAAATAGGGATAATTTCACTTCTTCCATTCCTATCCTTATTCCTTTTATTTCCCTCTCTTGTCTAATTGCTCTGGCTAAAGCTTCCAGAAAGATGTTGAATAGGAGTGGTGACACTGGACATCCTTGTTTTGTTCTTGATTTTAAAGTAAAAGTTTTTAGTTTTTGTCCATTTAGTATAATGTTGACTGTTGGTTGGTTATAGATGGCTTTGACCAGGTTGAGGTAAAGACCATCTGTTATGGTTGATACATTGTGTCAACTTGGGGAATCTGGAGGTTTAACTGAGTGATTCAGCAGGAAGCCTGAGTGCTTACTTTGTATACATCCTGAGCCTGTGGAAGTGGAGGGCATGGAGGTTATGTGAGAGGTACACGCGCCCTGGGTGGGGGCAGGCTGTTTACAATGTAGGGGAGAAAAGGAGACTGCTTGCAGCCATTCCTCCCTTTTGCTGGTTGTTTTTGCTGTGCTCTGCTGCCCTGAACGTTTTGCCCTCTGCCATGTGCCACCCTGCCTCTGAGACAGCCAAGTATGGACTGAAACCTCCACAAATTGTAAGCTAAATAAACCTTTCCTTCCTTCATTTTGGGTGTTGGGTATTTTGTCTCAGCAACGAGAGAAAAGTAACCGAGACACCGTCAATTCCTATTTTCTGTAGGATTTTTATCATGAATGTATGTTGGACTTTGTTGAAAGCTTTTTCTGCATCTGTTGAGATGATTGTGTGTTTTTTGTCTTTGGCCCTATTGATATGGTGTGTAACATTAATTGATCTGCATTCCTGGAATGAATCTGACTTGGTCATGCTGTATGATTTTCTTGATGATTTACTACATTCTGTTTGCTAGTATTTTATTGAGTATATTTGCATTTATATTCATTAGAGAGATTGGTCTATACTTCTCTTTCTTGATTGGGTCTTTCTCTGGTTTGGGTATCAGTATAATACTTACCTCCAGAAATGAGGGAAAATTGCTTCCTTTTCAATTTCATTGAACAGTTTGAGGAGTGTTGGTATTAAATCTTGGAATTTCTTGTGAAATTCTTCTATGAATCCATCAGGGCCTGGGCGTTACCTTGTAGGTAAGTTATTAATCACTTTTTAAATCTCATGTATTGATATTGGGTTGTTCAGGATTTTTATATCTTCTTGATTCAACTTTGATAATTCGTACATTTCTAGGAATCTGTCAGTTTCTTCTGAGTTTTCTATGCTATCAAGAGTAAAGATTTTCAAAGTAGGTATTAATGATCTTTTGAATTTCTGTAGAATCTGTAGTAATTTCATCCTTTTCTTTCCTTATTGCATGAACATGAGATTTTCCTTTTTTTGATAAGGTTGGCTAGGGGTTTGTCAATTTTATTTATTCTTTCGAAGAACCAATACTTTGATTCATTTATTTTTTGTAGGGTTTTCTTCATCTCAATTACATTAATTTCTGCCCTGATCTTTATGTTCTTCTCCCTTCTTTGGGCTTCGGGCTTGACTTGTTCTTCTTTTCCTAAAAGTTTTAGGTGCAGCATTAGGCTATTTATTTTTTTTCTTTCTGTTTTCCTTATGTGTTAGCTCACCACTACAAATTTCCCTCCGAAGACTGCTTTCTTTGCATCCAGTAAGTTGTATGCACATTTTTGTTTTGTTTGTAGGTATTTTTTAATTTCTTCTCTGACCCATTGGTTGTTTAGGAGGTTGTTATTTAATTTCCAAGTGTTTGTGGAATTTTTGGAGTTCCTTTTGTCATTCATTTCCAATGTCATTGCACTGTTGTCAGATAATATACATTTCAATTCTTTTGCATTTAGCTAGGTATTCTCTATTTAGAGTATTTAGCTATGATGTGGTCTATTTTAGAGAAATTCCCATGTGCAGCTGAGAAAAATGTGTACTCTTATGTTGTGGAGGGAAACACTTTGTATATGTCTACTAAGTACATTTGTTCACAGCTTTGGTTGCGATCTGTTATGTCTTTGCTGATTTTTTATCTAGTTGACCTTATCTTTGTGTCAAAGGAGTGTTGAGGTCCCCTATTACAATAATGTTATTAATTATTGGGTTTTTCATGTCTGTTAAGATTTGTCTTGTATAGTTTGGTGCTCCATTGTTTGGTGCATACATGTTTATTATTGTTTTCTTTTCCTCCAGCAGTTTTCCCTTAATAAGTATGTAATGACCTTTTTATCTCTTTTGATTATTTCTGGTTTGAAGTTTACATTGTCTGTAAACATAATAGCTACACCTGATTTTTTTCTGGGTTACTGTGCATGGAGAATTGTCCATCCTTTGACCTTCAGTCTATGGATTTCCTTTTGAGTAAAATGTGTTTCCTGTATATAGCATATCATTGGATTTTGTTTCTTAATTCACTCTGCCAGTCTTTTTCTTTTGACTGGTGAATTGAGGCCATTTACATTTATGGTTATAACTGGTGTGTGCTGCTTTATCATTGTCATGTTATTTACTTCCTGTTGGTTTCCTACTTTTTCTACCTATTTAATTGCTTGTTCTGATTGGGGGATCCTTTCTATTGTTCTTGAAATTGCAGTCATTTTTTTCTCTGTCTAGAATATCTCTTAGTACTCTTTGTAAGGATGGTTTGGCACTCATGAAGTTCTTAAGTGGCTGTTTGTCATGGAAATATTTTATTTCTCTGTTAAACTTAAAGGATAGTTTTACAGGATACATCAGTCTTGGTTGGAAGCTGTTTTGTCTTAGAACCTGTAGTACTTTGCTCCAAGGTCTTCTTGATTGGATGGTTTGTGTTGAGAAGTCTGCCATGATTCTGATGGGCTTTCCTTTGTAGGTGATGTGTTTCTTTTCTCTAGCAGCTTTTAATATTCTGTTCTTTTGCTGGTGACCTTGGATCTTGATAATTACATGTCTGGGTATAGTTTTACTATGGTTATGACTAGGTGGAGTTCTACATGCCTCATTTACTGTATCTCAGGTTCTGTTTCCATGCTTGGGAAATTTTTGGCTATTATTTTTGCAAACATTCTTTTCATGTCATTTGTGTTGCCTCCTGTTGTTTGATTGACTCCTATTAGTGTGACGTTATATCTCTTTGCCTTGTCTTGTAGCTGTTTAATTGATTTTTCCTGGATCCTTGTTGATTTTAAGAGATCCTTCCTTTCATGATCACTAGCTGCCATGCTGTCTTCAAGATCCGAAATTCTATCTTTGGCTTCATTCAAGCAGTTCTGGAAGCTTTCAATGGAAGTTTTGATTTCCTGGAAATCTCTTTGAATCTGTTTCATGCATTCTACTTCATTCCTATATTGTTCATGTAATGTTTCCATCTGTTGCCTATGTTTATTTATTTTTTATATATTTCTTCTCTAGACATTCTGAGCAATTCTTTCATTATTATTGTCATTTCATTTTTTGCCTGAGATTATTTCTGATCTGATCAGAAATAGAATTTAGAAATAGAAATAGAATTTCTGGTAAATAGAATATGAATGAACAAATGATTTGGAATAAGGTAATAACAGTTTCTTAAATTATAGAACTGATTTTTTTATTCTGTTATGTACAAGAGATAAATTGCTATTGTAAAATTATCTGGTGCTGTTATGGTGTTCTCCCTAAGAAAGCTTTATATTTTAGAAGGCATTACATCAAATGTTGTAAATCACATTCATTACATAGCATAGAGTGCTTCCTCTCTAACACATTAAACATGGAATATTTTTATCTACAATTTCACAGACATATTAAAATTAGTTAAAATATTTTGTGTTAAAAAACTTTGCATTTTTATTGACAAAAATGTTAATCATATCCTTTAATCTACAGATCCTTGGTGATTATTAAATTAAATGAATTTGAAAATCATATATTTAATCCATACCTGCATTGTTTGTTTCCTATAGGTATGACTGTTAGTGCTAATAAAGATGGCTTGGGAATGATTGTCCGAAGCATTATCCATGGAGGTGCCATTAGTCGAGATGGCCGGATAGCCGTTGGTGACTGCATTTTGTCTATTAATGAGGAGTCTACCATCAGTTTAACCAGTGCCCAGGCACGAGCCATGTTAAGAAGACATTCTCTCATTGGGCCTGAAATAAAGTATGTAGCATTTGGACCTCAATTTGTCTTGGAAAATTTAAGAATTTTAATGAATTGACCAAAATACTATTTTCAGTGTATATTTCTGTTTTATATACAAAAGTTATTACATATTTATTTCACATAAATTACTCTAGAATTAACTTTTTTTGGATAGTAAATATGTTCTAAGACTATTATTCTGTTGAAAATTTGAAAGCAATACAGCTTTGTGATTTTAATTTTACTTCTCCAGTGCTTTGTGTAACAACTCTATATGTGAGAGATGTAAGACATCTTTCACAGAGCAGTGGTGCCCATTCTTGGTTCTTAGAAAGAAGTTTGGGTTGGTTTTAGTGTAAAGAAGAGTGCACTACCTGATTGGCCTGTGTGAATTAGAGAATCAAGCCAGTCCTATAAGGGCCAACTGTGAAAAAGTCTATGTAGGACAGTGCCTTTCTGACCCACAGTTTACCCTTTTTTGGATTATTCTTTGACACAGAAGGACCCTCCACTGTGTTTGGTGTGGTGTAATTATAGGTCATGTAGGATATTGTGTCAGAAAGTACTTAAAATTTCCCATGATCCCCTAATCCCATAATGTTCTAAAAGCATGCTAAGATGTGATTTTAAGTCATGAACGTTACTTGAGCCATCATAAAATGAGGTTATGACTTACCATACTTCATTCATGTCTTTGTAACATTAATCATTAAATATATAAGGGGAAATTTATAAAATAAGAGTTTAAGGAAAGATTGTTTACCTTAAGTTGTATAGGAGACATTTTGTATTAGTGTTATTTTACTGACAACGTTCCATAATATCATTTCTTTTGCAAATCATGTATTGCTAGAGTTTAGTGAGGAAAACTATGTTTACAGCCTGTTTTTCACTCTGCCATCAGTAAAAAGCGAAAAAGTGTGTACTATTTCAAGTGGGCTCTGCGGTCCTACGTGAGATATTATTTTAGGCAGACTCTTCACTAAGGGTCTTTTATACTTTTTCTTTCCTTTTTACTTTTACAATTGAGCAGACCATCTGGTGATGTTACTAGTCCTTAATTATTTTACAGTGATAAGGTACAGGTGAACATTAAAATTTCAGCTCCTCTATGAAAATTAAACACTTTCCTCACCACTTACAGCCAGTGTTCCTTTTGCTTAAAAGATAAATCCTATAGATCCATGTGGAGACTTTTATTGCAAAGGCTTTAGGTGACACAGATTAGATATAGTATGTAATCCGAGTATCCTTGTAACTGATTATGTGAATTGTGTCATAATGTGTAAGTTGGGGGTATAGCTCAGTAGTAGAGCATTTGACTGCATAATGTGTGTGTAGTGCTCTGTGTACTGATTTAGGTCCCTTTGCTCAGTTTTTGGCCCTCAGAACACCAGATCCAGTGCATGGTACTGGCCTTACTCCTCAGTTCTAATGTCCTGCATAAATTAAATGTGGCCCCAAACTAAGACCATGTTAACATCATTTTGCTATATCATGCATCTAGTCAATTCTATAGAAGTTCTTGAGGTGCATTTTTAAGCTCAGAAAGTCTTTTCCTCCTTTTTCTTTTTTCAGTGTGTGTGTGTGTGTGTGTGTGTGTGTGTGTGTGTGTGTGTGTGCCTGCACATGTGTGTATTTTCCCCCAATTTTTGTCCCAGCAGAATTATCCATTTATGTGGGCAGTGGCTTTATTATGACTTTGAATTATATCCAAAAATAGCTTCATAGGTAATGGCTCTAATATCTCAGAAGTCAAAATGCACTGTAGAATTTTGCATTTCAGAGAAGCGAATGGCACAGCTTTCCCAGCTCTGGAAGTCAGCCAGTTGGTCCCTTTTCATGTCACCGGTGTGTGCATGTGCACACTCATACACATGCCCCACAAAGCACACTGCTTTCTTAAGGGTCCCAGGGAGCCCCTGACTCAGATGTTCATAGCTCGACTCAGTGAATAAGTGATGGAGATGAAAACCACCCTTACACATACCTGTTTTAGAGGAAAGTGCTAGATAATGAAACAGTACAGCCATGTAGATTGGCCAAGGTTGAGCAGCAGATTCCCTGCTGTTGCACATACTGGTTTTCACCCCATTCGTTTCTGTTACTTGTTTTCAATGAAGCAAAGGTTTAGATTACCTGGAAGCTATGTGAGCAGTCCTCCCAAGAGGAGAGTGTAGTCGTTCCATTATTCTGAATGAAACCATGACACTTTCTCTAGCCAGTGAAGCTTTGTACTCATTGCTTGGCATTAGATTCCATGTAGATCACATCCTCTTCATTTCTTGTTATAAACCTGGCTTAATCTGGAGTGCTGGTAGAGAGGTGGATTGTGGGGACATAACAAAGACCCAGGTTCAGTTCTATAACTGGTGGGTTATAGGGACAGGCAATGCACTGGATTTCTTTATTGCCATAGATAGCCAGAAACTGTGTGTGTGTGTGTGTGTGTGTGTGTGTGTGTGTGTGCGCATGCGCACGCATGCACACACGCATGCAAATTCATGCAGGCCTGGATAGATAATTTGAGTTTCAAGAGTTCAAGAACAGCCAATTTAAGTTCCAGATTTTATTATTTTCTATGGAAAACCAGATGTGAAGCCATACCAGAATGCATTCTGTTTCACTTCTCACTCCACCTTGCCAGGAGCTCTTAGATTTTTGTAATAATAGCCAGGGTTTTGTGCTTAGAAGCAGCTGCTTATAACATCTGCCAGATAATTACTGAGCTGAATTGGAATTCACCTGCCTTAACCTAAAGTGTGGGATGAATTCCTGATCAAGGAATAAAAGATTGATTGCAGTCACATTTTTTCCATGCTTGTTAATAATCATTGCTATAGACAGCAGTAAAGAGCAGATGCTTTTCTGGGGGAGGTGTAGACGAGAGGGAGGTGGAAATAAAAAAAAAAACCAGGAGCACCCACTTTTCACTACATATGTATGCATCTCACATTCTGCACAAGACACTGACATTTGTTAACACCATTGTAAAAAGATGCCACGGCGTATGCTTCACATTCTAGATTTTCTGCAGCACCTGCTGACGATCGAGCCCCCTTTTATGTGTGAGTATCGGTGATTCAAAAGCTCATTATGGCTGTGTGTTACAACTTGTCTGTGAAAACCGTTTCATGCTTTTGTAACATCCCAGCGTAGGGATAGACCCAGATATAGATTTAGTGTGTACAGTTTGGCTTTTGTCCCTCATTTATATAAGAACATAAATTCCAGCTTAACGATAAGATTGTTATATTTCACACTGCAGTGGTGACTGGGAATGCATTTGAAATTCGGGCTTCTTTCTAAGGCAGTGATCCTGTCTGCATGTGCAGGCGTGGTCCCTGGATTAATAGCTATATCATATCTTGGCAGCACCAATGGTGTTCCTTTTGCTTCTCCTGCACATGTAACCAAAAGTTAGTTTGCATTTCAGAATTTTTAATACAACTCTGAAGCTGTTTCAGTGTGTTTATGAAATTTACATTCACCTTTCATTTTCTGTAGTGGTGATTTGGGGTCCCGTATGGTCCTGTGATGAGCCATGTCTTGGAGCGGCAGCATGTGATGTTGCATTGTGGGATTCCCTTGATGGCCCCAGTGTTTACACTGTGCTGATTAGTGGTATCAGCTGCCTTTTTGCTCCTTCCCACTGCTACCAAAATTATGAGAAAAATACTTGTAAAACCCCTTACTCTCTACCCATTGATAAAAGAAAAACAGCTTTAAGCAAATGTAGAAGAAAACTCATATTCAACAGTGGGATAGAGACATCTTTACTTTCTCAAACCAGTTTATAAACTAAATAGTTTGTACTTAACGGTAGTATTGCTTTTGTGTCCTGTCTTTATCTCCTCACCTTTTCTGACTTTAACTTCTTATTTGTACAAGTTTCCCTAAATCTTCAGAAATAAAATGACTTTTCTGAAGTAGTCTGTTCAAGTTTCAGGCTTATCATTTTTTTGTGCAAATTATAATCCTCTCTCATGACAGTGTGTTGTACACATTTGACTCATTGATTTTGAAAAGATAACAGCAGATGTACTCTGAAATATTTTTTTGTAACAACTTAGGGAAGGTGTTTTTATAGGTCTGTGAATTATGGAGGGCAGAATAAGCATGTAACTCTTTTAGCCAGCTTGGCCATACATTCAGTGATCTGAACTTTTTGCCTCATTTATGATCCTCTAGTAAGTGTCATGGAAAGATTTGAAAGGGTCTGTGTTGCGCAGACAGATGGGTATAATCCGGAGAGCCTTTCTCCTGCTAGAGCACTGCCTTACGGTGTATGGTGCTTTCCAGCTTGCAGTGCCCTCGTGAAAAGTGGCACTCTGTGGTGGTTCAGGTTATGGGGTTCAGCAGTGCTAATCTATGACCTTCCACACTTCCAGCGATAAGGGACCCAAACCCAAGCGACCCAACACTTTGAGAAGTGAAAGGCTGAATGTTTTCTACGGAATCACAAGTATATCTGAAATTGTGTATCTTTCTCACTCCAAAAATTATCTCATTGGTATAATTATTTTCTTTCAGAAAAGACAAATTTTTATATCTTTGCCGTTTAGTGCTGAGGTTTGATGGAATTATCACCTTAATGGATAAATTATGGATAATTTAATAGTATTTATGACTTTTGTATTGTGCTGTTACATACTATATACTTTTTTATTTGCTGCAAAAATGACAAACCAACATCAAGTATAGTATGTCGCTTTTCTCTTCATCAAGTGATGTATCTGCAGCAGTCAATTTAAAAAATGTAACAACAATGTAAATAGGCTTCTATCACAGCAGAAGTTTTCACACACCATGTTATAAGCGTGGCTTCTTCAGTGTCTAGCACAGTGCCTTCCACTTCACAGACTTTAGACCTTCAGTTTGTACCTTTGAGTTAATAGATGGACTTTCAAATGTTAACAGCATATCTTTCTTTGTAAAGAAATAAACAGTTGCAACAAATTAGTGATTATTTCCTTAAATCTATGTGGTTCAACTTTAAACTTGAGAGTTCATAATTTAATAGAGCTAACAAAGTTATTGATAATGCTTATAATGCTCATGCATTATGTGCTGTGGAAAAAGTAAGGTAATTTAAGATACACAATATTTTAATAGAGTATGTCTAATTTGTTTCTGCTAGGGAATTCAAATATTTTTAGGCAACATTAATATTATTACTAACAACTTGTTAATATGTGGGGCACAATACCAATATTGTCATAAAGGTACCTTATTGTGGATGTGTAATAGCTATGTATATTCTTTAGAATATTTCTAGTGATGAATTATTAATTTCAATTGTATGATTCTTATTATATTAAACAATGAATACTTAACAGGGAAAATATAAAAATAAAGTATTTAATTTTTAATATTTTTGAGTGTTTATAAAAACATCAAAATTTTCAACATCAACTGTTTTTTGGTGTACAAAGTCTAAAAAGTAAGAGAAATAAATTCCTGTATGAACTACAGTGAAAATATCAATAGAACTCTACAAAAAAAATCTTCAGTTATCACACCTGTGGCAGTCTTCACACATGAGAATATCACATTCTGTGCACACGCATTGCTTACACTGATCACACATGTACGTTTGCCTTCCTTGCCTTTTTGTAGACATAGACATCTTACTGGTCTTGCCATTTTTTCAGGAGGTTTGTATTATGTTATATAATATGTAGATAACAGAAGCATAAATTATCAATAAAATAAAGTATTAAATTCTTAAAATGTGTTTAGAATAAATATCAACATTTTCACATAAGCTGTGTACTTGATTATAAAACCTAAAACATAACATCAGAAATAAATTCCTATATGAACTACAGTGAAAATGCCAGTAGAACTCTACCACAAAAATAAGCTTTGCTTCAGTTGTCACACCAAGGCAATCTTCATGCATTGCAGCTGCATGCTCCATGCACACATCTCACTTACACTGACAGCACATGTGCTTAGCTTTCCTTTCCTATAGGGCAGGTCATTCTGTTATCTCTCGTCTTTCTGTTTTCTCAGGCCCTTCCTATCAATAAACTATCCATACAGAAAATAAAATATCAATACAATAAAATATCAAATATATAACGAGTACTTAAACTAGACATTAACATTTTCACATCAGCTATTGCTTAAAAAAAATCTAAAAAGATAACATCAGAAATAAAAACCTATGTGAACTATACTATAAATGCAAACTAAAAATGTACCACAGAAATACTTTTTGCCTCAATTGTGACACCCAAGGCAGCCTTCACACATGAAATGTCACTTACACTAATAGCATGTATGTTTTCTTTTCCTGTCTTTTCCTCTAGGGCATAGTTGACATGATTTTGGCTTTCCTATTGGCATAGTAGGTCTTTGTAATGCTGTACCTGCCTATTCACCTTGTAGCTCACCAGTGTGCTCCAAAATTTTTTTGCATAGTCTCCTGGGCAGAAATGTTTCGTTTTTGCTCTGCTATAGTTGATCTCTTATGAGTTCTGGTCCCAGTCTTCTAAGAAAATTTCTCTGTGGTATTTTACACTTGCTATTGTGTTTGTAAACTATCAAACTATTTATGACACAGATGTTTAGGATTGAGTAAAACACAATCATTGGCCAACACTTTGTGTTTCAAGTGACATCACAGTTGCTGCATAACTCATCAATAACATTTACTCTGCCTTTGGTTTTGTTGTAGAAAGTTAACTGCTCAGACTTCCGTTTTGTTGAGGTTTCCATATCAATATTAGCTTCATAGTACAATGCTGACATCAGCAGTACCAGTTTGTTTTTCTTTGCCATATAGGAGGCCAAAGCTGTATCTTTCTGAAATCTAAAGATTGTACTATATAGTTCTGTGATTTGAAACTGTAACATTTCATTTGGACTTCTTTATTCCTATGTATAGTTCCTACACTGGTCAACTTGTGCTTTATTAGCAAATGTAGCATTAATTGGAAATTGGTAAATCAATTGTCCAGTGTCACATTCCAAATAGTTTTGGAGAAGAGAGCAACAAGTCTGTTCACAACATCATTTTGTTTATTACTATTCAAATGAGGACCTGGTTAGCTGAGTTCCAGGATAACTTTCTAAATTGAAAACACAATAAGTCTCTTGATCTATAAAGGCATAATTTTTTGTTGTTTGTTTGTTTGTTTTAGTTTGGTTTTTGAGAAAGGCTTTTTGCCATATAGTTCAGGCTGGCCTTGAAATCAATAGGTAGCCCAAGCTGGCTTCAAACTTGCAGTGATCCTCTTGCCTCAGCTTCCCAAGTGTTAGGATTACAGGTATGTGCTACCACATCTGGCTTCAGCAGCATAAACTTTTATGCCATATTTTGAAGGTTTTGGGGAATATACTTTTTGAAGTTATAGCAGCCATTAAATGCTGCAAGGTACTCACCAATAGTCATGTTTGAAGATGGTGTGGAGATTGCTTGACAGTTACCCACAAATCTCTCAAACCATGGGCAGATAGCAGCCAGATTATCAGTTCTTTCTCTTACTCAGCAGGTGGTTTCATCATCGAACCTCAGGCAACTTTGAAGGAAATCAAATCTCCTCGGTGTCATAGTCTTTCTATAAACAAGCCCATACCCATCACGTTTCCATAAACGTGAGAGAATGTCTTTTACATTGCTGTGATTACTGTGAGGAAACACTGCTGAATATAGCAGACCTATGAATACTTTCAGTTGAGATAGTGAGATGTCATAATAAATATATTTTGAGTATGCTATTGGTGCATACAGAACATTTTATTTGTATTTCAGAATGCGTATATTTTAGAACATCTTGTAAGATTTTTTCTGTTACACACAATTTTGAACGTTGAATGGCAGTCCTGGCGTTCTGTCCAATAGGTTTCACCCTTGCCAAGATCCTCACTGTATTTTGGACCTAGTTCTAACATTGGATTGTTGCATTTGGTTGTGTGACCATTTTGTAACATTTCCATTAGTCAAATCTGTACTCAAATTGTTGTTTCCTTGTCAACTTCAATTTCTCTATCACAGGAAACTTGGCTCATGTGGCCAACCTCAAAGTCATTGACATCTTCATCAACCATGTATGAATGATGTGATGATTCACCTTCAACTTCTTACAAAGCTTACAAATCTGTTTTTTTCATGTGCCATTGTACTTAATTGGGCTACTTGTACCAGAAAAATCAAAAGAAAACTTTTATTTAAAACAAATCCTAAATGCACAGAAATTTAGCAATGAGCATTTCATGGATAAAAGTCTCATGTTGCTGTTTTGGGTCTTCTGTACACCCCTTGCCATGTGTCTGCCAAAGGGGTGAGTGCCAAGATGGATTTTGCTTTCCCGAGCTGCAGCTACTGTGAGTCACACCCACATTCCATTTGTTAAGTACATGTTTACAGAACAGAAAATTGGAGTGGGTGCATTTTACCCAGTGATGCTCAGGTAAACATATAGAAAACCTGTTAGGTGGAGTAGTATGTGGGTAAAAGTCCCAATTTGACACTCTTGTATACATGCACAGACTTTGTCATTCACATACCAAGTGGGTAAACACAAAGATTGTTTCTGTCACCCAGGTGCAGCTACTGAGGTGCACAGCTGTCTACTATTATGCCTAAATACAAATTTATAGTAGAAAAGTTTGGGATGGGTTGTTGTAGCCCAGTCTTATACCCCAATGAATAATGTTACTATTATTATTTTGCAATGTTAGGAAATTAAACTCAGAACTTTGCATATGCTATGAAAGTGCTCTACCACTGAGCCACATCCCCAACTTTCTAAGGATTTATGAATCTTCCTCATTTGAAACTTGCTAACTTGCTGTTAGTTTTCTCATTTGTAGATATATGTATGTGTGTGTATTAAGTATAAATTATACTTACGTTCTTCCCTATGTGATTATTAGTAAACACAAAGTTTATTAGCAGCATTTAGGAATTTAATTTCAGTTATGATTTTTGCCAGTGGAATACTTTTACCTTTCAAAATTTGAGTTGTCTGATGAGTTATGTGAGTTGTGTAAAATGTAGGCAGGAGAGATCAATAGAGTTTTTCCCCATTTTGGAAGCTTTTACTAATAGGAAAATGTTTCTTTCTCTTTGCTCTCATGGATTATATTTTGCTCCAGAATTAGCTATGTCCCTGCAGAACATTTGGAGGAGTTCAGAATAAGTCTGGGGCAGCAATCTGGAGGAATAGTAGCACTAGATATTTTTTCTTCCTACACTGGCAGGTAAGTGAATCATTTAATCTGCTACAATGAATGAGTGACACAGTAAGTTAAAGAGGAATCTGAACCCAAAGCAGGGAAGTTAAAAAAAGTTGAATTTATTTTCCTCTTCTAAGATTTTTAAACATATTTTCCTGATTACTTAAGGAATTATCGTATAATCTGAAGAATTGGGGGAATATGTGAATATTTAAATCAAAAAATTAAAAATAATATTTAATTCCATCTAAGATAGCAGTTTTAACATAATTATCAAATACATCTTGAGAAATTTTATTTATGTCCTTGTTAACATATAGAAGTCTGTAAACTGTAATATATACATACTTTACTCTTCTAGAGAATGTTGAGTTGAACATCCTGATGTATAAGCATGTTATGCTTGAATTAGAATGTTGGCTTTTCCACGGTGAATGTACCATTATTTTCTCTTAGTTGTAAACTTTTTCAGTTTCACTGATAACTGAATACCAAATTTTTCTTTCAGTGTTCTGTAGAGCAAAAGTTCTACCTTTCCTTACGGAGAATATCAGAACACCCTAGAATACCCTGGTGTCCAGTGACACTGTAGGAATCATGATATGACTATTGCTTCCTCTGCAAATTTCAGTGTCAGTGAAAGGAAAGGGACACTATGTGTTTAATAAGAAGCAATGTTATAATCTGGGGCCTCATGAAGTTTCTGGGAAAAGGAATATACTCATCCATCCTCTGAAACTCAGCCATACTTCACTGTAGAGTTTCCATCCCAGGATTAGTGGCATGAGTTGATTGTAGTTTGCCAGTGCTTCTTGTCTTCTTTTGAAGGTGCTTAATATAGTTATGAAACAACCTTCCATTATACCTCTGAAATGTTTCAAATGGCATATAAAGACTATACCAGGCAACATATTAGTCTTTGTAAGTTCTGGGGCCTTAGAACACTCAAAAGTTGTGGATTAGAAGGAGCAACTATCAACACTGCTTCTCTTAGAGCATGGAAAAGAGAGGACCTTGATTGTCCAATGCTATCACCAGCTGCTTCACCATAGGGAAAGTATGTTTGCTATTAATATCAGTGCTTAACACAAAATAAAACAATCTGCAGTGACAGGAAGTTGCCCAGGTCCTGCAGCTAATAAGCATCCGAGTTATGCTTAAAATGAAAACAGTTGAACTCCTTGTTCTTAAACACTGAATCCAAAGGAGGAACTGCATAAATGTATAAAAATGTGTGCTACATAACAATAAGTGGCAGCAGAGCATGGAAGTTAAAGGCTCAGGTTTTGTGGTGAGGGGGCTTCAGTTCAAACCTCACTGCTGCATAACTGCGTGACTTGGTCCGGTTACTTTACCTTACGCGTACATGCAGATATAAGTGGTGTTAGTGATTATAGTTCATAGAAATGTCTTTGTTTGTCAGCAGTTTAACACTGAGAGAAAGGAATCTAATTCTTGGCTGAATGAGAACAGCCTAACGACTATTGATCCAAGCTGCTCTAAAGAGACATGACACTTGAGTCTCAGATTCCATACTGTAACCTGGGGAGAGAATAGTCTGGACACACAACAGCTTGTCTGGGTTAGTGAATGAATTTGAGGTTTTGGAATAATCTGAAGACAGTAAGGTTTCTTTTTCAAGAAATGCAGGATATTTATCTTCTCCCAAGGCAGGACCATGAGGCAGTATGGCCAAAAGTGGTTTTAGTGTCCCCCTGGCTAGGTTTTTAGAGCTAAAATCTCTCCCCATCTCATGGCTGTCAGTCTCTCCAAATTCTAAATCTACCTTCCAGGCTTCCTTTTGTAGTCAGATTTTTTTGCAGTACATTTAGTGGGTTAAGCAGTTTTCACTTCTCTGCGTCATCCTCTGGATAAGAACTATTTCTCAGTGACCTTCCCGACACATTTTTGGTATCCCCTTCTTGGATCTGTTCTCTATCTGGTCCTACTGTCAGATTTAGAATCCAGGCACCCAGCCCCATTCAGAACCTATTCTTCCTTTAGAATTCAAATGCAAAACTGAGGAATAGAACTGTAACAGCTAACTTTCATTCTAATCATATTTTTTGCTATCACTGAGGCCAGAGAAAGGGCAAGATGTTCTAGGGGAACCTGAGCCATCCCTCTGCAGAAATGTGACCACATTCAAACACAGATGGTTGAATTAAATGACTTTGGATCCCGACATGTAAAGATTATATAATTTGGGGAGGGTTCAGAATTCCCTCAGTAGAGTTTGAACATGTACTTCTTTTGATTTTTTTTCAATTTTAGCAGTCACTTGAAGATACTTATTAGATCAGAACTTTTATAGCCTTCTGTGCTTTAAAAGTAATATACAAATGTGTTTCTGTAGAAATCATTTTTACCAATAGCATAAAGACATGCCATCATCACTTAATTGTTCTCTATTACTTTTCAGTGTCTTTAATTCATACAAGGTGTACCCTTGGAAGAACAAAATAGTGTTTGGTATAATTGTACAGTTTTACTTACAGTCACTCAACACACAAACACATTTTGTTATATGGTTGGTATCTGGTAAAATGTGAATTATTAAAAAAAAATGAAAGTATATTTTAAAAGAATGTTGTGTTCCTGGGCTCTGCGGATGGGGTAAAGCTGAACCAGAAGTATTTCCCACCCTTCTTCAAAAGTTAAAGGGTCAGTGTGATCTACCCTTAGGAAGCAGAAGCTGAACTGCTCCCATAAATTCCTCAAGGTAGGAAGCAGAGCTCTGTGTGCTTGTAACCTACCTAGTGCCTCTTGTTTTTTGGCAAATGGTAGCAATTTAGGAAATATTTGTTGAATTCTTCTTTAAAATTTCAGTATTTATTTACTTTTTCCTTTATTCTCCTATGTTTCATTAGGAAACAAAGAGGCTAGATTCAGCATTGTTATATTTCTATACTTACGGTAAATTGATTGTGATATAAGATTCTTATTTAAATTAATTTGATTTTTTCCTCTACCATAAAATTATTATATATATCTTGGCCATGTTTAGTGAAAATATAAAGCAGTTACTCCATCAACAATTAAGTACACAGAAAACAATGTTGCGTTGTGAAACTCTTTATGCAGAGACATTCCAGAACTGCCAGAGCGAGAGGAGGGGGAGGGAGAAGAGAGTGAGCTTCAGAACGCTGCCTACAGCAACTGGAACCAGCCCAGGAGGTAAGGAAGGCTGTGTCTTCTGCCCCTTAGGGACCGGTGGGTTTAAAGACAGAGAAGTGTGGTTTCAGCTCTCTATGTGTGATTTGGGCAAGTTTCTTAATATGCCTAACCTTGTCTATCTTGTATACATTGAAGAAAATAATCTAGTTATACAGGAGTAAAGCTAACATATATGCAATGATCTGGCACATAGTATAGACTAAATAAAATTAGGGAAAATTATGCATAGGTAGTTGAAGTACATAATACATTCTGGGTAGTTTTATGTGTAACACCATTTAAATTTTATTTAGCATTTGTAGAAACTAGATACTCAAATGTATATTTAAAACGTGTGACTATCTATGTGTGTAAGAGTAAGCAGCTTTTTATTAAAGCCTGAGTTTATCCTAAACTGTGCTCCCTCTGGCAGCAGTTTCCAGATGAATCACTGTGTGTTCCTCAGTCATGTCAGTTTAGATGGAGAATGTTCCCCAAAGGCTTGTGGAGGGTGGTCAGAGCACGGGGTGCTGTGATTGGTGGAATCAGCCACTGAGGAGTTGGTAGAGGCAGTGCCGCTAGGGAGAGTGCAGCTCTCCTGGCCCTGCATCCTCCCTGCTTCCTGGCCTGCAGGGGGAAGCAGCGCCCCCCAGCCCAGCGCTCTCCCTGGCTGTGTACCAGCCTGTGGGACAGGACCCAAAACTTGGAGAATGAGGAGTCAAAGCAAACCTTTCCTCCGCTAAGTTGCAGTTGTGGAGTATTTTGTCCCAGAGTGAGGAACATGATACTGCAGCACAGTTTCATATTCATGCTGAGTAAGATCAGTGTGAGTTTGATAGGACAGCACTGTGTCCTAAGGGCTGCGATTTGTGAAGAAGAGGAAGTAAATATGACACATAAGCCCTGCCTTCAAGGTGTTATTAAATACTTCTCTGGGCAAGCTACAGAGACACAGGAAACAATTAAAAATATTTATTTTGCATTAATTATAAAAATTTAAGTAATCAGGGACATCCCCCAAAACAGACCTAAATGTAAGAAATCATGAGGGTGCCTAGAGATAGAATACAGTTTGGTATTTTCTTTGCTCAAAAATGAACTTGAAGCTGGGCATGGTGGTGCATGTCTGTAATCCCAGCATTCAGGAGGCTGAGGCAGGAGGGTGGCTTCCAGTTCCAGGCAAGTCTAGGCTGCAAAATGAGTTCAAGGCCACCCTGAACTGCATAGTGCAAAACAAAAAAGAACTTGAGCCTACAGCCATTCTATTTAAACTTTTTCAATATATAGTGAACATTTTGTGTTGCTGTTAATGAATTAGTGTTTTCATCCATCCAAAATGAGTTCTGAATTTGAATTTCTTCAAAAGCTATTGTTTGTTTTTAAAAAAAATTCAACCTCTCCCCACAGTACTGTTCACATTGAGAACACAATATAAATGCTAGATCTGTGGCATAAATATAAAGTGCGAAGTATCTTATATATTTGTAGATTGAGGCAGAAATAAGTTAGATGAAATTATTTTGTAACAGATGGTCATAATTTAATATGAATTTCGTTGGACAATAATGACAGGAAAAATGATACATTGGTCAGTTTTAAGAACAACATAGTGGGATGGATAGTTTGTGGAAGGCAATATGCAAAATGATTGGAATCAGTAAGAGCTTTGACATTTTCTGAGGCAAATTTGTTTCTGCTAGGTCTTGACTGCTTGATTACTAAGATAGGGCTCCTAACAGAGCTGTGTAAATTTGGGAGAGGAGCTAGTAAGACAGCACACTGCAAACCATTAGCATGATGCCCCACACACAGTCAGTCCTCAGCCATGCCTGGTCTTGTTTATAATAACATCATTTTCAACAGTAATAACTAAGTTAAGAGGAAGCACTGAACACAAGGATTGTTGTGGACTTTTTTTAAAGAGGAACAAGAGTATACTTCTGGACTATATTCTCCTCCTAAGCTTTAATCTTCACATCAGCCCAAGAAACACCTTTAAAGGTAGTAACTACTTTCCATAAAGTGTTTGAAGCTCCCATAAATCCCTCTAAACAATCCGATGGATGAAAAATGGCACTTTATCTTAATAATAAAAGTGTAACTGGATGAATTAGGTGGGGTACACATTCGTCATGTTGATTGAAGAAGAATACCAGCAGCAGGAAAGGCTTATTGTTTCCTTACAGTGTCCCAGTGTTCGCTTCGTACTTGGGTGTTCTGAGTAATTGAATCATCACCCAGCTCTCTGATGGAGAGGCCCTATTGACACCATTTCACAGCTGAAGAAATGATGAGACAGACGAAGTGAGATGCCTGTAGTCACATGATTACTGCATTACATTACAGGAGGCTAAGACTTGAACTCAGAAACTTAGCTCATTGCCCAGAAAGTGTGGCCTCAGAGCTGTGTGTTACCTTTGCCTTTCTAAATTTCATTCTTCTTAAACCTATGTCTAAATGTGTGGAAAAACCCACAGTTTTTCCTGTGGACTTGCCTCTGAAATGAAAATATCCTTCAAATTGTTTCCATTACAGTTCTTCATTTTGTTTCCCAGGAGTATTCACCATGCTCTGTCTCATGAATATGAGCCTGGCACTCTGGTTATCTTAGCAGCTCTGTCTTTTAAGTTGTTTTCTCCATAGCTAAGGATTCGTGTCTTATTTCCAGGCAGCCTATTTAAAATTTTAGGATCTATGCCAAACCCTTAAGAAGAAACGTGGTGCTGTTGTCCGTGGGTTACTTAACCTCCTTGGCAGTGCTTTCCTTCTTTGTACCATGGGGATAATAACAAGTATCCGTCTTGTAGGTTGATGTGAGAGTAAAATGTGACTCACGTGGATGAGACATCATGAGCCCTTAATAAAAATGTTAACTATTATTTCTGGATTTTTGTATAATTCCAGGAATCACCTAACCAGAAAAAGCCCTAGGAGACATTTCATTTCATCCATCCATTTTAAGAGAAAATGAAAATATTTCTACCTGTGTATTCTGACTTCCTACAAATAGATATGCAGTGGCTAAAGTTACCGACTGTGTGCTCTGCCTATTTACCTTAGGAAATGCCTTAAGAAGCAGAAAAGAATATGGTTCTTTGTTCACAGAATTGCTAGAGAGTGAGAAAATGCTGAATAGAATTTTAACTCATTTATCCAAAAAGACTTTGTAAGATCAAGGTTCATGATAAAATTCTTTAAACAGGTAAAGTTCCCAAGGTCATGGATGTCCTGACCAGAGGAAAACACTCTCAGCGTTTGTGCTCATCTGAATCATTGCCCGCCTCCGCCTTCATCTGTGATGCACTTTACTCCTCGTGTGTTCCTTTTGGAGCTGCACTCAGGACTCCTCACGTGACCTTTCCTTCCCTTTGGAAGCACTTCACATGTCAGGCCAAGGGCACACTTGACCAAGCTGTCCTCTCCACTTATTGGCCAACACTGTTTTCCTTTGTGAGGCATGGAGCAGATTGCAATGCTCTCCGCACTGATCTGCTGCCTCAGCTCAGACAGACACCTCACTTCAAATCACCGTGTTCTTACATACTTGCCTTTTTACAAGATACATACTTGAAATTGATTCATAAATCCTACAGCTATTTGTAATTATTACACAGGATCATTTGTTTATTCTGTGGGTAGGGAAGTGCGTGCATGACAGAGGAAGTAGCTAGTGTCAAGGCCCACGGCAGGATCATATGCTGTGAATTTAAAAGCAACAGGAAGAAGATATGGTAGCTGGATTGGAGAGAGCAAGATGTGTTTTAGGGAGTTTAGGGAGGCAGAAGAAGAATCAGATTATGTAGGATTTTGTCAGCCTCCGTTCTTCATGCTCCGACTATTAATGAACAGGTCTGCTTTGGCAAGGAAGATTTTGCAAAGACAAGCCTCTAATGTAGCGTATGCAGGAGTGTTCTTCCCTGGATTTGGCTGCTAAGCTTAGAAGCTACCATCTGTTCAGTGGTAGCTAAATTTACTGATTTCCCAGTGCCTGTAATATTACAGTTCCTGCAAAATGGTACTTTTACACTGGTCTGTGCCCCAGCCTGGAGTGCGAGTCCAATATTTATAACAAGTCAGCTATGTAAATGCATTAGTATTTATCAGGCCTTACAAAGCATATCATTAGGAAAATATTTTAAACTTGATTTCTACTGTATACCATCATTTTGAAAAATATTTACTTATTATTCTTTTGAACAGTTTCAATCATTTTGAAGCTCTAGTTCACTGGCATTAAATGCATTCACACTGCGATACAGACGACACTGCCATCCATCTGCAGAGCTTTTGTCTCCTTGCAAAACTGAAACTCAGTGTTCATTAAACCAGAAGGTCCCATTTTCCCCCTCCCCTCTCCTAGTGACCATCTCTGTACTTCCTGTCCCATGAACTTGACCACTCCACGTGTCTCGTATCCGTGGACTTATACAACATTTGTCCTTCATTTCACTTAATGTAGTGACCTCAGAATTTATCCATTTTGAAATATTTTTCAGAATTTTCTTCCTTTTTAAAGATAAATAATAATCTATTGTGTTCTGTATTATTTTGTCTGTTCATTTGTTTTGATGGGCTGTTTTGTTGTTTCCACACCTCGATTATTGTGAATAAAAAATGCTTCTATACTACAAAGGTAAACTGTATCTATGTGAGACTCTGTGTTAAATTCTTTTGGGTATACACCAAGAAGTGGAATTAATGAATCATATTGTAATTGTGTTTTTAATATTTGAAAGAACCAATGTAGAATTTTCCATAGCAGCTGTACCATTTTACATTCCCACCAAAACTACATAATTTCCCAGTTTCCTCTCTATCCTCACCAATGCTTGTTACTTTCTGCTTTTTTTGGTAGTTCGAATTTTTTAATAGGTATGAGATAGTATCTTATTGTGTATTGGTTTAAATATGTCATTAGTGATAGTAAACACCTTTTAATGTGTTTACATGCTGTTAATATATATTCTTTACACAAATGTCTATTCAAGTCCTTTGTTCATTTTGAATCTACTTGTCTGTTTTTTGTAATTGAGTTTTAGAAATACTTTGTATATTCTGGCTATTAACCCCTTTTCAGATTGTGATTATCAAATAGTATTTTCTCTTATGGCTTGTCTTTTTACTCTGCTGGTGGTATCCTTTATATAAAGATTTTCATTTTCATGAGCTCCAATTTTTTTTTCTTTCTCAGTGCCTTTGGTGGCATATACAAGAAGACATTCATTGTACAATCTAATATCAAAAAGTTTTCCCTATATGTTTCTTCTGAGAGTTTAAAAATTTATTTTTATAGGGTTGAACTTTGGAGAGAACCAAGCAAATCCTTGGGCATCAGCATTGTTGGTGGACGAGGGATGGGAAGTCGTCTGAGCAATGGTGAAGTGATGAGGGGCATTTTCATCAAACATGTGCTTGAGGATAGCCCAGCTGGGAAAAATGGAACCTTGAAGCCTGGAGACAGAATAGTAGAGGTACCCCTCAGTGAGCTTTCTGTGTCAGAATTCTTCAGCTCTCCCACTTCTTTACTAAAGGAATTGCCACCTTTGTACCGGTTACTCTGCTCATGGTTAGAGAAAAATATGTTTGTGGTTAAAATGTTTCTTTTTATACTTAGTTTTCTTCTAGGGTTAGTTTTCTTCTATGTATGTGTTATATTGCTTAATGTGGAAACTGATGCTTAGAAATATTGCCCACCAGTTTTTACAACACTAGCACCACTGTAAAGTAATTACATCTGTTTAAAAGAAAAAGACCAATTTCTGACAGAAAATAGTATTATTTAAAATTATATGTAATTATATACATATATATAAAATTTATATGTCATAATTAAGTTTTACAACATGATTTATCTCAAGAAATACTTTAACATTTCAATGTAGAAAAACTTTGTTGGATGAGATTGTTTTCCAAGTAAGCCTTTCTGTTTTGCAAAATCTTCAAATGCCAAGACCTTGATTACTGCTCGTGGACCTACTTCCCTCCCAGGCCTCTTTCTCTGTAACATGCATTGACCCCCAAAGATACCACCTGTTTGTGCAGGCATCACCTGTGCATATGTGTCCACATGTATGTTTTGTTATACATGAGACAGAAGTATGTGATCAGTTTGTCCCCAATCCCTAACCCAGCACCACGTGCAGTATTTTAAATGGACCCCCTCACATGAGGCACACACCCCCTTGCTCTGTTAATATCCCTGGAGGACCTGTCGTGCTCCGGGTGCCACCTGAGGCTCTGGGTGTCCCATAGTGGGCAAGGCCTCAGACCTGCCTCGCACGAGAGACTTGACTGGGCAAGCTGGTCCCTTAGGAGCAATTTTCCAAGAACAGTTATATTTTAAATGGTACAAAATAGTTGCCTGACCCCGATTTTCTGATTTACATACTTAACTAAAACTGATAATTTTCAAAATAAAGGCAACTTTATTACTGTAATGGCCATTATATTTATTCAATTGATTACATTCATTTTCTAAACTTATATAATTTAGGTATCACAGTGCCATTGCTTAGGTTATACTTATCAATCATGACTAAAATGGGGATTTTGGGTTGGGGATATAGCTCAGTGGAATAAGCGCTTGCCTAGCAAGCGCAGGGTCCTGAGTTCGATCCCCAGTACCACAAAAAAAAAATAAAATAAATAAAATAAAATGGGGATTTAGCCAGGGATTTAGCTCAGTGGCACAGCACCTGCCTGGCAAGTGTGAGATCCTAAGTTCGAATCCTGGAACCCAATAAATAACTAGATAAAATAAAATGGGGATTTATTTACTTATTCATTTATTGATTATCTCTGAGAGCCAGAGAATGAATAGATTGAGATTTGGAGGAAAAAAGTGCCCTGTTCCCTTTTTTCCCACCACAGTCATTCATAGGGAATAGTGACAAACTCCTTCTACCTGCTGCTTCCTTATCTTTCAGTAGATTTTTGTGTTAGTCCAC
This sequence comes from Dinomys branickii, assembly GCA_004027595.1. Classification (NCBI taxonomy): domain Eukaryota; kingdom Metazoa; phylum Chordata; class Mammalia; order Rodentia; family Dinomyidae; genus Dinomys; species Dinomys branickii. The sequence continues at coordinate 170,068 of PVLD010000783.1, forward strand.
TGTGAAATAATTCTTTGAGCATTCCATCTAAAATTTTCAATTTTAGATCATCATTAAAAAATTTACTTTATACATTCTTTGTTATAGATGTCTTTGGCTTAAGTAGAAAAATAAAAGCTTTTTAATTATTTCTATAAAAGATTAATCATAGTTTGCCCCAAAATATTGTTTAAATGCATTGAGTTAAAATATGCCTTTCAAATTGAAAAGAAATAATAACTCTGTGTTGAACAGTGGCCTTAATTAGCATAATTTGTTATGCTAACCAGTGCCTCATGTGCAGAGGTTTTCTATTAAAGAAGAAAGCCTTAGGCTGGGGATTCTGAAACACACCTGTGCTGAGAGTACCTGAAGATGTGTGTAGGTTAGATGAGCAGAGGTCTGCAAAGCAGTACTCTGAGTGTGATGATCTTTGGATTTGAACAGATCCAGAGCATCCTGTTAAAATTTCCCACTAATGGAATATATGGTAAACATATAGTAGACAGGAATACTGACTTGTTTTGCATGAACACAAACTTTAAAGCCATTTTTAATGTACACTAAAAAAAACCAAAACTGCTCTATCATCCATGTGTCAACCTGAGGGAACTTTCCAACTAAATTAGTAATTATTTGTAATTCTTCAAAACTGATAATATCCTATGCCAACATCTGATCATTGATTTTCTGTTCCAGAATTTTGTCTACTCTGAACTTACTTAGTAATTGAGAATGATAAAATGTGAATATAATCTAGTTTTCTGGCAGGATTAGCATTTGGCCTTTGAAACTACTTTCCTCTTTATTTATGTAATATATTAGCTGAACTGATTATCATGTAGACAGTCCATAGTCAATGAAAAAAATCACAAAATAACTCTTACTTTCCAACTATTTGTATAGGAATTACTAACAGATGAGCGCAATTTCTTGGCTTCCAGCTCTTAACATGTCTATTGCAAAGATTCTTTTACAAAACTAACCTTATTATAATCTGATTTTTCTGGATATCAGAATTTTGGTTTTAACTTGAATTCCTAATATAGAAATATATAAAGCATCACTTGCCTCCTCCCAAACTACTCTATAATGAATTAGAGGAAAATCGATATAGTGACTTTCATTATAGAGACAGTGCTACTAGTCCCTTTTATTATTTCTTCGTTGATGCTGATTTGTTAATTTGAAGGAACAGCTGAGCAGTGTAAGGAATGCAGAGCAGAGTACCATCATTCCAACTGACCACTGTTTCAGAAACCTGTGTCCAAAGAAAGTTACACGAGTCTGCTGTACAGCCCTAAAAATAGTCTCAGTTATCGTAGATCCTGAAACAAATTTTCCAAGACCCGAATGGAGGGTCCTCAAAGCATCAGGTCCACAAATTGTTCTTTTATTCTATAGCTTCTTGAAATGTTAAGCTGAGGCCTTCCATTGCAGGTGGATGGAATGGACCTCAGAGACGCAAGCCATGAACAAGCTGTGGAAGCCATTCGGAAAGCAGGCAACCCTGTAGTCTTTACGGTACAGAGCATTGTAAACAGACCAAGGGTAAGCGAGCATAAAGGGCAATGTAGGTATGTACAAACAGTACTCAACTTGGAATCTAGTGCAGCAAGGGCCAAGTTGTCTGTCTGAGCACATATGAATTCTTAAAGTCTCAGAAGACTTACCCAGATTTTTTTTTTTTTGCTCTTTTAAACACTGAGTTATCTTCAAAATTCCTTTCCATGTTTAATAGTCTTCTGTTGAAAAAACAGAGAAGTAGGACTTACTTGTGGTCGTAGTGTATAGATGGTGACCTACTCATCCATTATAGTCCCAAACTATAGTCCCAAATTTTCATAAGGAATGTGGCTTAATCCTTTTGGGTAAGAGGCTGGGATCTCTAGAGGAGTCACTTGGAAGTCAGGATTACATTTCCTTTAGATTCACTTCCTAGGCCACATCTGCATTTATGTGTAATTAGATCTCTGGCGTGTTTGTGTATCCCACTGAACAGTAAATTTCACACGGTGGATGTTGCTTTATGACGAGTGATTTTCTAACTGCAGTTACCAGCTATTGTTGCTATGTAGTTCATCACTGTGTAGCTCCTAGAACATAGAAACCTACTACCCTACTTTGCCATCAGTCATCATAGGCAGAATAGCTCTGAAAATATTTTAGAAACTGCAAGCACATGTAGTGAACATTGTTGATGAGCTTCGTGCATTTAATATGACCTAATGATGGTGAAGGTGAAAATTATGGCAAGATTTAAAGCTCTTTTCTTCCGTTGCTTCTGTATGCCTATGAAAAACAGCTCACATGCAGGACTTACTAAATATATTTTTGTTGAATACCCCTGGTAAAATTCTTGAAAATTATGGATGCTCCCTCAAAAGCTTTCGTACCATTTCAAGAGTTTCTTAGCTTACTGAGTCACTTAGTCACCACTTGTGGATTTAACAACCTCTGTGCTGCTAATTGTCTGTGAATTATCTGCTTGTCTTTAAGGTTGATTATCTTTAAAAGAAAAATGTCAACATATATGTGGGATGTTAAAGGTACCTTATAAAACTTCAGAATTTTATGGATAAAATACTTTTAAATTAACTTACAAAATTAAGAATTTAGGATATTAATACTAAAATGATGAAAGAAAAGTAGCAAACATGTCTGTAGATGAGATAAGTAAAAGTAAGATCAATTTATACCATGGAGCACGAAATGCTGATTGATTTCACTGGTCCTTTTGTTCAAGACAGGTGTAACTCTGGTCTTGGCTCCCTTTAAGAAATATATTTAGTAGTTCTTAAATAAGCAGTTGTCTTCACATCTGCAGATTTTAATTATTCAGTTGTTTATTGTTAGGTAATAATTATCCATTCAGATAGAAAATCTGCCAAATGGACTGTATCATGATGCATTCTTTACAAATTCCATTCAGTTTGTTTAAAGAACTACAAATCCTTCTATATTTGTTTCTATTTGTTGTGTTAAACTTAGACACAGCATGCTGATGTTGGTAAATGACTGTTTAAGTTAAAATTTTTTGTGTGTAGGTTGGTGGGTTTTATTCATTTTTTTGTTTTATTTTCAATTTCCACCTTTTACATCATTTGGGAGAATATTATAATTGATGGATAATGGTTCTTAATATTACTTTAAAAACTTAAACTACAAACATTTTTCAATTCCAGTCACATTTTCTAATGAGCCTATACACATATTGTCTGATACACCTGGAAAACATTACTGTTTTATTATCTGAGGTATAATGGCACCTAATTTTGTAGCAATTATCCCAGGAAAAATCTTGGTTAGAGGGACATGTTTAGTCATGTTATATACATTTTGTTTGGGAAATTAGAATTAATTTTGCATGTAAAATGAAATATACTTTGTTCCCAGGGATTTACTTCCCTATGGAAATAATCATGTCTAGTAATATAAAGCAAAAAAGGAAACATCATCAATATACATTGTTAAAAATCTCTTAGTGGTAAATGTTTTATTTGTGAATGGAGGAAAAAGCTTCTGAGAAATCTTATACATAGGCTAATGAGCTAAACATTTATGTTGGCCCCTAGGCTATTCATGAGTCAGACCTTTCCGGCCTAGTCCTAAGATTTCTATCAGGATGAGGTTTCACAGGGTTTAGTCTGGCCTCATTGACTGTGGGGTAGACCCATTCGTACCACTACCATAGGCTAGAAAAAGGTTTTGGTTTCCTTGTGCTTCTCTTAGTTAATATTTCTGCTTTCATCAGCCCTTGAAAATGTAGAGAGCTTTGCCATTGATTTCTTTTAGCAAAAAATTATGTTTCTATCTATCTTTCCCTAAAAATAGAGCGACCTCCTGTTTCATCTGCTATGCTCTTGCTGTACCTTTACACTCTGCCATCAGGGCCAAATTCTAATCCTATAAGATCTGCAAATTTTACCAAAACAAAGCAACCAAACATTACAAATCTCTTTAAGTATACTGTTTCTTGCCATCATCGTTTTGTTTTCTTTCTGCCTAATTATAAAGGACACTTGAAGCCGAAAAATACCATGTATGAAGATTGGAAATCTCTTCCCTCAATACATGGAACTATTTCCCTAGGATATGTTTTTTCATCTCTACCCTGTCATTTCTTCCACTTTAATAAATGGTCATATTCTTTGGCATTTGTGATATTCTCTTCTGTAAAGCAGGAGTTGACATTTTAAACTGAATTGGAGGGAGAAAGTCGAGATGGGCAGAAATGTCATTGTGCCCATATCTTTCTCCTTGTCTTCCCTCCATAGGAAAAACGTTGCAAGAAGAGCAGATTGAAAGGGTAACATAGCATAAGCTTTGGTATAGGCGTGCTGAGGATACAGTCTTTCCAGAATGTTCTTCCACACAAAATGGTGTCATGTGACAACCTCTCTACACTCCACGCCTGCCAGTGGGACTTTTTTTATAGAGAGAAGTAACACAAACATTTAATTGGAGCCAAAATGAATTTTAAATGTCTACAGCTTCCCCTGAAAGATATAGTCAATAAAAGAAAAAGATAGCGAGTGTGAAAGAAGGAAAAGAATTTATTGTGCTAAGGAAATTACTTTTTTTTTAAAAAAACTATGAGAATGCTAAATTCTATCTGGCAGGCATCCTGCCTTTAATATGTATATTCAATTTAACAGTCCTGGCTCAGGCAAACCATAAAATCTATGTGAAACACTCTAAATTAGGACCTCAAATATTGTCCAGAGCCCATAATTCCCCAATAAGATGGGAAATTTCATAGGAATTTTGTTTAAAGCATGAATCCCCTGTTCCTACCTTTACAAAAAGAGAACACCTCTCTAGACCAGTTCATTTCTTCTTGAATCTGTTTCTCTTAATATCTAGTCAAAATTTGAAGTTTCCTTACAGAGAAACAAAATAAAGGGATAAAGAAGGTTACTATTGAACTAGCAGACAAAATGTTCATTATGCATTCTGGAATATATAGACTATTTAAAAATAACAGAATTGGTTTTTAAATATAAGTAAAAGAAATGTGAGCATTTTAATTTTGAAACGTTTGTTGATATTCATGAAGCATAAATTAATATATAAAGTAGTAAAATCTGTATGTCCCTGTCCATGATAAAAAAGCCATTCAGTGAAAATGACTTTGGAGTCAATTTGATTTTCTAGTTCTTGTGTCATTTGTAGACTAATATATACTCAAGCATAGGTTTAGGGCATTACAGGTAAACCTTCAGCAACAAACTTAAGATGATGCCATTAAAATCTAGTTTTACCCCGACAGTTCTTTACATCCGTAAGTATTTTGGTATAAAGACTGAGTTGTTTTAAGTACATTTCTTTTGCGTTCAGCACATCTTATGTTTCCTTTTAGAAATTTCCCTTGCCTTCCTTGCCGCACAACCTTTACCCTAAGTACAGCTTCAGCAGCACTAACCCATTCGCTGACTCTCTCCAGTCCGACGCTGATAAGGTCGGGTAATGCTCATTGTCTTGCCATTGCCTTTTGCAGATGTTTTGTTCTTTGTTGATACTGTGCTTTGTCCCAGTTCATTGTTCACTACATTTGAGCAGGAAAAAATCAGACAGAAAGACAACCATGTATTTGGAGTGGGTACACAAATTTTCTGTGAGAGATTATTTTTATAGCTAAAACTAAACACCCCTTTCTAAAGAGGAAAGGAGTAACCTGAGGCCAATACCTGCCCTGAATGTTACTGTGATTTAAATTTTCTGGTACTCACATTTTTGCTAATTGCCAAATACATGAACTACTTTGATGCATAATTTCTTTAAAACCTTGTATTGTTTTAAAACCTTTCAGAGTTCCACAAGGGGGTCATGAAGGCTCTTGTATGAGCTAATCGTTCCATAAATAATTGTATATGTGTATTTGCAGGAGTCTGTTGAATATTCATTAAGTGTGTCTGTGTAAGTGTCTGAATTAGGAAACTTAACTGTTTTAAGCCTCCTAAATCTATATTTGAATATTCTCATATTCTGATAAAATGATAAAAACCAAACTTGAGCAAAAATTTACAAGAATTTTTATACCATAATTTGATCATGGAAAGGAAGAAAGTTGTCAACAATTTCTTTTAGGAAACATTTTATAAATATTCATCAGATTTTCTTGTTTTCGTAATATGGATAACAAAGATGCCATTTCTGAAGGACTATGTTTTTTATCACTGTAGGAATTACAGAATTCAAGTAGAATTATCTTCTACTGTTCCCCAACTAACCCTTTTGCTCCCACACCATTTAAGGTTTGTCTTCAAAGTGGAATTTTTGTAAATGGGTGTGTTAAAGTGTGCGATTTGTGTATGTTATAAACCTCATGTACATACATGTCATTGACTGATTTCCAGTGCACTTTGCATTTTTACCAAAAAAGGCTGAATTATCTTTGTTAAATATTTATGTTTTCCTTACTAAATTTTAGGGAGTGTTAATAGCAAGCCAGTTAGTCTTGATAAAATGAGGGTGCCAGTAGTAGTAAAATACAAGACTTATTTGTACCTCAGGTAAATACAGGCTAATATTAGTTTTGTGGCAAAATCAACTATGTTAGGGTACCATTTCAACTTGTCACCAGTATGGAAATGGTGTGACTAAAGCCTTGAACAACCTTCAAGATGAGCAGGTTTTGTTTCTTTGTCCTTAAGGAAAATAACAGTCCAAAGATTGTACAGCAAGATTTCTAAGAGGCGTATCCCAGATCTGTTCAAATTAATTCAAGTTTAAATTAGATTTTACTACAGTTTTTCAAAATGAATGGACATAATTCATTCTTGCTAAAGAACACTCTCTATTATTACAGAAAAGTAAATTTTCTTTCAAAAATTCAGAAGTAGACCTCATAATTTTTGAATCGTGTAAGATCAAGTGAGGTTGTTTTATATGTTGGTTCATTTTTATTTGTATTTATTATTAAGTAGAGAGATTTAAGGAACCACATTTGCGAAAATAACTGGGATCTTGTTTGCACTAGAAGTGTCCATCTACTTGGCCAGTGATGTGTAACTTGCACCTTTTAGTGCAGCAAATTCTGGAATCTCACAGCCCATTCCCTTCAGCCTCTAGCACCAGCCTGGCCAGGAAGTTGAGTGCTGTCTCATCACACAGAAGGGTCTCATTGTGTGTCACAGTGTTTTACTGTTGCTATATTTTGTAGCCTTCTGATTTGAGGCGACAATTGATGATTCCTAAGTATTTGTGCATCGATATCATTTAATATGTTTTTATCATTAGGTGTAGTAATTTCGAGTCATTACTTTTTCTAGATAAATAAAGAAAACAAGTTATGTGACATGATTTTTATTGAGAAAAGAGCAAAACAATGAATAGAAAAATATAGGTTGAAAACATCTGGAAAAACTTCAAGGGCTAATCAGTGAGTGTCCCTGACCCTTGTCACATGCTGCCTTACTATGGCATCAGAGGAGACAGTGTGGTATAATGCAAAGTGCACCCACTATACTAAGAATTAACCAAAAAGACACCTAGTACCCCTGGGTGAGGTTTGAATGAAATATGTCAGTTCTCACGACCTCGTTTCAAAAAGTTTATGCATGTGCAAAATTCATGGACTGGGTGACTTAAAGAACTTTCAGACACATTGTCTGATAGTATCTAATGTAAGGACTTGATAATGTCAAAATGATTTTTTAAAAGTAGGACCTGTGGTCCTAAGTGACAGTAAGTGTGTCACATTTTGGTTTTGTATAAAGTATTCTCTTGTGTTTTCTCATTTCCCTTATGAACTATTTTGACAGAAAGGTAATGTTGTCCCGTAGAACCACACCTGTTCAGATCTGTATCTGTGTGCTCTGTGCTAACAAACTGACTCCCTGGTAGATGTCTGCATGTAGAATGCTCTTTTTTTCATGGATTTGTTAAGAATCATTTGGAGAGAGGATTCAGGTAGCAATAAAGATTTCTTTACATACAGACTCACTAACAAGGTTTGCAAGACAATTTCCTTGTTAATCTCCTCCTTTGCATCCTCTGTCTTAGTCTCTGCCTCCTGTTCCCGCTCCTCCTGGTCCCCATCTGCTCCTCCTCTATTTTTTTTCTTGACCGACTTTTCTAGACCCCTAAACCCTGCACAGACCCCTGTGTATTTATAAATTTTGAGTGAGAATCTTTTTCCAACAGCTGAAGTTTTAACAATTTTCTATCTTAAGTCCTTTAAACATTCAAACTGAATAACTCATTGGCATAATAGTTCAGTAAATTGTGTTCTAATACTATTTGTGTGTTTAAACTTTACCTGAATCCTATCTAGTATTTCACATATGCCTACATGAGCTTTCTGTGGTTCAGTAGATATTTTAAAGCCAGGTTTTGTGTTTGCCGTTCCTCTGTTGTGCTTCTTTTCCCTAAGGTTTTGCTCCGTAGACTGCATATACCCACTGCATTCCTCCTATCCCCACAGGCACCCAGTCACTCAGAGACACAGCCAGAGAAGGCTCCAGCATGTGATCCGCTTGAGCCCTCATCTTCAGCATTTGCAGAAACAGGCAGCGATCACGCACAGTCATCTGCAAGCAAAGCCTCAGAGGACACAGACACGGAGGATGAGTTCGGTTACAGCTGGAGTGAGTTGTCTTTCTGTGGTGGACTTGATTATAAACAGTATTAAAGTAACTCTGAAGCTCTCAAAGCTTCTGTCTTACATGAGCAGTATGTTTCAGTGTCAGTGACACATACTTGCATTGTGTGGGAAAAGTACTGTTTGTTTGTCTTAGTGGCATACAGTGCACATTCTTGAGGCATAAAATCATGCTTTTCCTTTCCTTCTAAACTGCATTGCTGTGAAAGCCCCTTTGCATCTCATCTGAGAACTGAAGAGGACAAGGCATTTTCTCAGAGCAGTGCACAGAATCAGCTGTCTTCTGGTCTGGATATCTAGGCCTTGGATTTTCACTATAAAATTTACTGGCTTTTGATATTACACCTGAAACAGTGGCATTTTCCATAATAGTACAGTAACATAGTATAATGTTTGAAATCAAAACTTTGATCATTTATTAAATTTTTTAACAACTTCCAAGTTTTAATACACTGGTTATATCTTTTTAAAATACTGTTCTTTCCCCGGTTTGCTGACATTGGATTGGATTATGTCTGAGAAGTACAAAGCACAGGCTTGAGTACAAGCATCATTCAAAAACAGCTTATAGTAGACTCCATGGGGTATCTCCGTTTTCTAAGGAAAAAATATTGGATAGGGAGAGATTAAACATTTATCTAAAACTTACACATGTTGTTATGTTCAAGTTCCTTTAAAAAATCTAATTATTTTCTTTAAGAAAAGCATAGTACATACTTTTAGAAAGAACAGAAATAATTGTGCTATTAGATTGTAGGGCTCGAGAGGTGACCGTTTATCTAACTAATATAATTAAGAATCAATGTAAAAGGCAGGCCATTAGCCATACAGTGATTTTCTAAGATAATTTGTAAAGTTTGTAGTTTTTTTGCCTATTGTCAATGGTATTAGAATATCTTATTAATGTAATCAAGGTAACCAGAATGTTTATTTTCCATCATCAAGTCACCCCATAACTAAATGACTTAAAACAATGTATGAGTAACCTGTCGGTGTGCTCTGGTTGACTGGCTCAGCTGGCCTGGACTCCAAGGTGACTCACTCACACAGCTGGAGTTAGTGCTGGCTATTAAATGCTCACTCATCTGGGCCATTGGAGCAGAGAACCTACCTGTGGCCTCTTAGATCAAAGGAAGAGATCATAAACTCTGCCTCTTAAAGATGTGGAGTGGGAGATACAAATGGCCTCATGTAGTTAGGACACATCCCAGAGCTGGAGCAATTATATCAGTGCGCTCTGGCCCAGGGGTTCTGTACGGTAAGGAAACTCACCCCCTCACCATGAAGTAACACCCAGTGTAGGTTTCTACCCAGGAGAGGAGCTCCCATGATCCATGAACACAAATGCCCTGCATGCCTGTTTGTCTTGCCCTACAAATGATAAAATAAATTTCTTTTTCACTGTAGTGTTTTGAGGTTTTGTAAATGTGAATAATCACTTCTCTTAGGCCTAATTAAAGTGAACTTATTCATCAGAAATTGTGCTCACAGACCCTTGTTGCAAAGAAATTCCTCAAAGTTTGGATATTCTGGGAAACCAGTTCTGATGCCAGGCAGCCAGTCTGTTTTTCTTTTAGCTCCCAAAGTAATGCCTTTTTGAGCTAAAACAAGTCATGTACCATGGTAAAGTATATTTGCCTATGAACTGGCGTTTAATATGTATGGTATTGTTGTTGTCTTTATGTTTAGAAAACATCAGAGAGCGTTATGGAACCCTAACGGGCAAGCTCCATATGATTGAACTGGAGAAAGGTCATAGTGGTTTGGGCCTAAGTCTTGCTGGGAACAAAGACCGAACCCGAATGAGTGTCTTTATAGTGGGAATTGATCCAAATGGAGCAGCAGGAAGAGATGGTCGATTGCAGATTGCAGATGAGCTTCTAGAGGTAAATTCTTATGGACAGCTTTGATTTTTTTCTCGCTATATCACAGCAATGAAATCTCCAGAATCCAGAAAATACCCAGACTTCATATGTTGACTGAGAAAACTGTCACTGGCCTAATAAAATTGAGATACTGTAGCAAATTTGGCTCTAACCAAAATCTGTACTCAGGGAGTTACCATTAACTTCCACTAAAAGGTCATGACTGTGTAGCCCCAGAACAATTTTTGCTCGAAGATGGTAATAAAAATCATACTTCGAAGCATTTTTGTGCTGCATTTTTATTAGGAGTTTTTGAAAAGTGAAATGACTAGCCAATCCCCAGTCGTGGTGTTAACCCCCGGGCATTCTGGAAGTTAAATCCGTGTGGGATAAGTGGTGCGGGCAAGGTGAAGTGGGTGCCAAGGTTAAGGCTAAATAAACCGTGAAGGAGCTTAGCCAAACAGAACAGCATTTAGAAGTTTATTTATTTGTGCTGTTGGTCCTTGCTGCCTATGGAGAGCATCCACATGTCTTCAGACTGCATTTCCTCTCCCCTGTAGACTGGGTAGACTCAAGACGGCAGTGGCTACTTGACTGGATGACTAAGCCTGCAGTCTCTGTTGGGTGCCGTGCTGCCAAGGCACAGCCTGCCGCCTCGGTTTTGAGTCTCCCTAACATTGCTTCTCCTAGTAGCCTGGTGCTAGGACTTGAGTCTGGGAAAAGGGAAGAGTAGAGGACTTCCCAGGAGGGTCTTTATAGGTCATATAGCCCTTGCTCTGTAAAGCAAGTTGGAATCAGTGCCTGTGAGCTAGTTTGCTATCTACTCTCCTGTAACTGATCCAGATGGTGCTTCTTCAAACAGTCCCTGGATGTCAGACATCATGCACATCATTTTAAGGTGGGCTTTATACATGGGCTTTGCTGTTTTCACATCAAAAGTCAGGCTAATTTTCTAGTGAGGAGAATACATAAAGTATTACTTTAAAGAAAAATATTTGGGGCTGGGGATATAGCTCAGTGGAATAAGCACCTGCCTAGCAAGCGCAAGGTCCTAAGTTCAATTCCCAGTACCGCCAAAAAAAAAAAAAAGAAAAATATTTTATTAGCTGTATAAGATAATAAAAATTTATAGAGTTCAAATTTGTGGCTTAAGCAGTGATACTTAATTTTCACAGATCAATGGTCAAATTTTATATGGAAGAAGTCACCAAAATGCCTCATCAATTATCAAATGCGCCCCTTCTAGAGTAAAAATCATTTTCATCAGGTGAGAATTTCCTTTTACTGGTTTACCAAATACTTTTTATTAACATTTAGAATTGAGTTCTTTTGAACAAAAATAAAGCATTTGTGTATATATGTGGTTGTTGTGGTTCCAAGTCTTTAGAGTACATTTGCTAGGATTTGACTCTTCAAGTAAGAGTATGGGAATAATATTATGACATTTGGGGTTGATACTCTTTTTTGCTTTTAGAAATAAAGATGCCTTGTGTCAGATGGCTGTATGTCCTGGAAATACCATAGAATCTTTGCCTTCCACATCAGACAGTCTTCAAAATAAGGAGGTACTTGTAACTTACGTTTATCTCTCCGGGAAAATTTGATTGATGATATTCCTGTATAAACTCAGTTAACCATTACAGACCACATACAGAGATAGCAAAGATAAATGACTTATCACTTTATTGCTAAAAGAGTTCATAGCATGGTCAAGGTGACTCTCAGGTACATAAGCACATCGCGTGTGTGAAGGCCACTGTTAAGAGTCTGCATAGGCAGCAGTGTGAGTAGGAAGGGAGTTGTTAGTTCTGCCTGTGGGGAAGGAGCAAGAGTAAGACTACAACACATAAAACAGACATGATACCAGGTGTCTGATGAGACTACCAGAATAGAAAACACAGGAAAGAGGAGCAAATGCTACAAAAACATACATGTTCTTACTGAGGTAGCTTAAGTGAAATACCTGTTAGGAAACTTGGTAAAAGTATGCATTTAGACATTTGGTCTAGAGTTTAGAGATCAGTTCCTGTAGATAGAGATTTTCCATTTATGGTCATGGGGGTTATAGCAGTTGCCTACAGAGAGCATTTAGGAAGAACATGAGGGCTTCCACGTTCTCATGTAACATGGGCAGTGAGGAGGAAGGCAAAGGAAGGAGGTCAGGGAGGAGGAGGGAGAACCAGGAGGTCATACAGCAGTAGAGGAGGGCATGTGTCAAGAAGGGTGTGCTCTTCAGCCTTAGAAGCTGTGGAGAGCTCCAGTAAGAGGGTAATGAAGGAGATTTCCTGGCTTGGGCAACTAGCAGATTATTGGGAATGCAATCAAGAGATTTTCAGGAAAGCAAATGACATATATGAAATTACGGAGAGAGGGTAGTGGTTACAGTGTGAAAAAGAAAGAAATTTTTGATGATAATTTGATTTTGATGAGCTTTGAAAAGATATATAAGGGGGGTAAAAGAGCTAGGTGCAGTGGTGCATGCTTGTAACCCAACCACTCCGGGAGACTGAGGCAGGATATCACAAGTGTGCGCCCACCCTGGACAATTTAGCAACTTAGCAAAGCCCTAGTTTAAAATTTAAATAAATAAATTGTGTTAATTATCTGCCCCATAACTGAGACACAATATCCCCAGCCACAATTTGAAGGAGAAGAGATTTAATTTGGCTTACAGAGTCGGGGTTTAGCTCGTGATTGGCTGGCCCCGAGGTGGGAACATCATCAAGCCATGGCCGAGGAAAGTTACTCCATTCAGTGTGGACAGGAAGAAGAGCATAGACCCAGTGCAGAAGGAAAAGCTTCCGTGTAGGAACATCACTGTGGAAGGACATGGTGGAGCAGGGTTTCCCCGTTCATCGTGGCCAGGAAGTAGAGCATGCACAGGGAGACAGAGCCAGAAAGGAGAGGACAAGGGCCCAGGTAGAGACCTCCAGGCCGAACCTCTGTGCACCACCCCAGCACACCTAGGCATGGGCTTTGTCCCGGCGGTGGACCTCAAAGCCAACAGAGTTGAAAATATACCATAATGGTCACATAAATTGAAAGGGCAGGGAGGCAGCTCCGGGCAAAGGCCTGGGTACCATGGGTACCATGGCCTGGGTACCACTCAAGAAGAAATGACTGAATATAATGGAGAGAGAACTTCAAATTGGAGGAGCAGTGGTTGTTATCAGTAGGAGAAGATACAGGAACAAAAACACTCTTTCCTGAGTGCATGCATAAACATTTATGCATAAAGTAAACATACAAATCATTCTCTCACTGTAATTGCTTCTGATTTTGAATGGAGTCACATTATTATTTAATATGGGTAACTTATAAAGGAGAAAATTTATTGTCATATTAATTTTACTAAATATAGTCCTTAAGACAATGGAGTATTTTAACAATTTTCAGGTGCAGCATTTAATACTTTCTGAACTCACTTGATAGGTAACACAGAAAGAAAAACAATGACACCTCTGCTGGTGCTCTGTGTTTCAGTGTGTTTCCATTTGGTAGCTGACTGCTGTTAGATTTCATTATGGAGTAAATCCAGGCTTTAACTTCCAAACTGCTTGGTTGTTTTTGCTCCAAAACAATCACTGCCCAATCACTCCCCCTAAATACATTAGAAGAATATAATTCTCATAAATGCTGTAAGGTGTTCAAGCAGTGACTTGTGCTCTGGGATATAGTTTTGAGTAAGTGGGCCTTAGAGTGAAGCAAACAAGAATACTAACACTCAGTGCCTCTTTTGCCACTCCCTTTCTTCTGTCAGGTAGAACCAGGTGTTACTGCTTCTGATGCAGTCATGGACCTCAGTTCATTTAAAGATGTGCACTGTCTGGAGCTTCCCAAGGTGAGTGTACGTGGCATCGGGGAGAAGCAGTGGGCATGCCCTCACAGCTCGTCACGGGCACCGATTCTCAGACGCATGCTCTGCAAACCGCAGCCTCAGCCACACACTGCACTCAGTCTTGTTAGCACAGCACCTGCCCTGTGCCCACTCAGACCCACCTACTGGAGCGGAAGCTTTGGGGATAGACCCAGGAGATTACATTTTAGTAAATTTCTCTCTGATGATTCTAATGCGCAAAGAACCACTGAGATAATCGTTCCTTAGCAGGGGCCCAGCTTTCTCTGTGTTATAATTATTTCAAGGTGTGAAATTCACCATCTCTCTTTTGAGTCATTTATAGGGCCCTATTAGAGAGGAAATAAAGTGAGTAGAAGATATGGCCTTGTCTCATAAAATTAAACACTCGGATAGATAGAAGTTTCACTGGTGGACCGTCAGGGAGGTATTTGCTTTGAAAAAATCTAAACCTTAGGCTCAGATGGCACTTTAAAGAGCTGGTTTGCTGAGCAGAAACCTCCATATGCTTTGACGTATTCCAAGAGGTGCTGGAAAGGAAAGGGATATAGTTGAACAGGAGTACAATCAGTAACATCAGTGACACTGAGGGAGGAGAGGAGAAAAGAAGGTGGTGGAATGGGAAGAGGGGGGAAAAATGCAGAAGATGGAAGTGAGTGGTCAGCACGCTGCTGCCTGCTGTGAAGCACAGCGCGGTGCTCAAAGACTGGAGCCAGAGTTATTCTTGTCAGGCTAAATCGTTCTTCATCACATACATGGCTTACACACTACATAATCTTTCTTTGCCTCCGTCTCCTCCCCGTAAATTAAAGGTCATAACAGTGCTTATGTCAAAAAATTGTAAAGATTAAATGAGTTGCTTATAAAATAGCATAATTACTGGCACATTTATTTCTCCTTTATAGTAGAAAAACCATTGCAAAAATGGGTTGCTCTAATCCTAGATACCTGAGAGAAGTTTTTATTACATGCTATTTTGTAGTAGTAAGAGAAAAAAAGAGCAGATATCAGTGAAACCTTTACCCTTTCTACCATAGTCCGTACACTTTCATTAGAATTCCTCATTCTGTTGTCATTAAAGAGAAACATGAGGTATGATTTAAAAAAATGTGGTCAATGCCGCTGCCAAGTGCCATCTAACAGAAAGGCAAGATCATAAAAGATTACGGCATGGCTTATCCTCCTTATTCCCTGCGTTTGGCTCTGTGCACCTTCCTGTTCTTCCCCAAAGTCAGAATGCCTGTGAGACAGAAGCATTTTGAGTCAGTTCGGGACATCTAAAGTGCAACCAGCAACACTTAATAAGGGACAGGAGTGATCAAGTGAGTCCCACAGGAAGGGGCATATTGAGAGGGACTAATAGGAAGTGTCTTTTACTCTAGTAAGCTTTCACGGTATTTTTATCATACCACATACGTGCTTTTCTCTCTCCAAAATGGGGGTAATAATAGTACTTACCCTGTTGACTTATAATGAGAATTAAGTATCTATTATGAAAATTAAGTATGTGTATGTAAGTATTGCCTGCTGCCATTGTGTTTATTAGTAATGAATAACCTGGCAAAAAGATGTCTCACTGCTTCTGGACACTAGTTCTCTCTGATGCTTGCTTTTCCTGCCTTAGTCCACCTGACCAAGGTGTTCCATACATACCTATTGTAATGCCCTGCTCAGAACCTTTCAAAGACTATCAGCATCAAACAGACAAATCACAACTCCTCGGCTTGGTATTTGCCAGTGGGGTAGGCAGAAACCTGGTCTGTCTGCCAGAAGCTGTTGTCCCATCTTGAGTGAGCTCACATAAGAATATCTCTTCATCAGATTGGCCCTTGGTTTCTCCTTGTGCACATGGAGCTGCCTTTATCGGAAAGTAACTGTTGGGGTTGGATAAGATAGAATAAGATTTCTTTGTTTTGTAATTGAAAAGTTGATCTGTTCAATCAGCCTCCCACTGGTTTATCCCTGGATATCTGTTATCTACTCTTCCCTTTCTGAATTAGCTTGTATCTGTTGAGAAATCCAAGATCTTAAGAGAACCTCAATGCATTGCCCACAGAAAAATCCCATTCGTATGTAGATTTCAAATAAAGTAAATCTGACATAATGCCCAAATGAGTAAGGAGAATATTCAAGAATCTTTTAAAAATCAGCTAAACAATTTCTTACGATTTTAAGCGTGAGCTTTGGGGTCACTTAAATACTCTGGCACAGAGCCATTTAACTTCTTTGGGCCTCACTTTCCTCACCTGTAAGATGGAGAAAATAATAAATTCGTATCAGAGATAGTGTTGTAAAGATGAAATGAAAGAATTTGTGTAAAGTATTTATCTCAATTTAAGTTATCATTGTTATTTTCATTTTATATTTTTGAAATTATGAGGTTCTAAGTGGCCCATATGATGTATCTTAGAAAACTTTGTTGGGGGTTGTCCATTTACTGTTCTCTCATTGCTGAGAAAAAATACCTGACACCCAAAATTAAGGAAGGAAAGGTTTAGGTTCACTTAGCTCACAGTTGATGGAGGTTTCAGTCCACACTCGGCTGGCTCCAAGGCAGGTGGCACATGGCAGAGGGCCACGGTTCACGCAGTGGAAGACAGCGAAGCACCAAGGGAGGAGCAGCAGCGAGCGGCCTCTTCCCTCCTCATACTATGTGCACGCGGCCCACCCTGCTAGGCCAGTGCAGGGTGAGTGTAGCACTCACTCCCAGAATTCTGCTGGGCTGAGTCAATCACAAGCCCTAGAAGCCTGCCCAGGACTACATGAGGCTTGGGGGGACAGCTAGACACAAACCATGGCAGGGGCCGTTGTTAAAACTGGTGGCAAGCGACACATCACACTGTGCTGCCTGTGTACACTCTGCCCCATTGTGGAGCAGTTTAGGAATAAGTCTTAGTTAAACAGCAGCATTTACTCATTTCCTCACACTGATGCATCATCTGAAATTCTGTGCCATTCATACTATCATCTATTACAAATAACTTATTTGAAAAACTACTTCAATAAGTAATACTACATTCGCTCGTCATGTCACCTACTTCTTCGCAACCTTGTGAGGTTGCTTAACAAATCCAAGTGATAGAGCTAAACCTTAAACTCCAACTTTCTCCAAATCCTATTTTCTATTACCGATTCCAATTTGTAGTTTGGCCCATCTACCCTTTTTTTAAAGCCCTTGGACGTTCCTTAAGAATCTTTTACTTAAGTCAGACCGATTTGGGTGAAGAGCCATGGTGAGTGTTGTGAGGATGTACCCTCCCTTGCCTTGGCTTATGCTGTATCCCCTCAGTGGTCCTTTCTCTTAGCCCACATATGTACGAGACCTGACCTAAAGACCACTTGTTTATGTTTAAATATGTCTTTGATGTTCTGGCCTATGTGACACTTACTGTCACATGGTGCTTGGCCAGGCGTGGTCTCTCTTTGTGGTGGCTTCCCCAGGGGTATCTTTTCTATACATCTCACATGCACGTGTGCTGCACGAAGAAACTGCGATTCTTCCGCACCTGCACTGCAGGCGGTGCTGTGTACACACACGACCCTGAGTAAGCATGTGGAGGAAGGATGAAGGGACACTTAGAAGAGAAAGACACTGAGATCAGGAGTCAGGAGGGGGTGATTTCTGTATTGCCTCAGAGTGGCAGCTCTAAAAACCTGCCACTTGTCACTTTAGAAATGCTTTTGACAGGCCCATTATTTTTCTTTCTAATCTTTCATTTTTTTGAAAATGGGAAAATGGAAGTATAAGGGGAAAGTTCTTATGCATGTACTGTAAACCTTCGGTGGCTGACTGAAATGCTACCGCAATTTATTGAAAACATTTTTAATTAAAGATCAGAGTTTATCCCAGAAAAATGCTGCAAAGCAGATATAACCTTCTATGGCTTGTAGGGGTCTGTTTAACATTCATGCAATTTTATATGGTGAAAGCCTTTAAATACAGAGTAGAGTTGGGGTTTTTTGGAGTTTTAGAAAATCTATCTTCAAAAAGGTCCTCTAGAAAATAATAGTAGTTTGTCTAGCTTAATCCCAGCTCTAATTCTCGTTTACTTTTCTCTAACTGTCTAATTATACAACTCTCCTCCCGCTGTAAGCATCCTGCATATGGTAGTATTTTAATTAGTGCTGAAGAACAGTGTTTTTCAGATCTTTTCTTGCCAGCAACTATATAAAGAGTTAAGGTGGAAAGTTGAACAGTTAAATGAGAAATTGCCCCTTATAATCATGTATCCATTCTTACGTTTTCCTGCTTTTTCTGATAGCAGTAAATTATGGGTATGTGTGGACAGACTTTTGTAATATACTAAGTGAGGCTAGGGCATGCAGCTGTGTAGCTTACTGCTCCTCTCCTGTTGATCCCTGCTGCTGCAAATTAAAAGCAAAGATGACCCAATACTAAATCCATCAGGCTTAATCAAAGAAGAGAATCTGTTCTCAAGTAACTGGCCAGCAGTCTTCCAGTGTAATTGATATGGGATCAGGGGTGTCATAAAGAGCCAGTTCTTTCCCTCTCTCTGCATAGACATGCACAGGGTCAGCATGCCTCTAAAGCTGGTCTTCGTCTGGTTTTAGAATGGCTGGAAACCATAGTTAAGGCTGTGTGCTGCCTCTTTTTAATATTGTTGAGGAGACACAGTGTTCAAGCCTTCTGAGTAAAAGCCCCAGGTTCATCCTAATTAAGTGAGTCTAGATCACTTGGTTACTCTTCATCTAGGGATTATGGCCATGGCAATAGAATTATAAGGTGGACTTGAATCATTTGGACCTAATCTTTGGAGCTACTTACGCAGTATTACATAACAAATTACAACAAAACTTAACACAATTAAAACAATGGATACTTCGTGAGGCATTTAGTTTCTGTGAGTCTGAAATGTGGAACCAGGTCAAGAATCTCGTGTACAATTGCATACAAACTGCCAGTTGGGTCAGTTACCTAAAGGTTTGCCTGGAGTTGAATATCACGTCCAGTGAGATTTTCTTGAATTTACTGTTGGCAAGAGGCCTTTTCATGGGGCTGCTTGAATGTCTCAATGACACAACAGCTGAGCTCTCACACAAAAAGGGATCCCAGAGAAAGAGCAGGAAGTAAGCTCTGCTGCCTCTCCTGGAGCACCTCAGAAGTCATGTACCCGCACTTCTGCCTTATCCCATTAGAGTCAGATTGGTAAGCCCAGCCCAGGCTGTTGGGCTCGCTGCCTTGAAGGGAATGTAAATGAGTGCCTTTCCAGTCTTACTGCTGCCACTCACTGGTGCATGGAGGAAAGGGGATGAGCTGAGAAAGGAGGCCAGGAAGAGGAAGAAGGGGGAGGTGGATGGGAGGCAGTTGTTAGGGTGACAGGGTGGGGATGGACATCTGATGAAAACCTGCTGACTTTACAGAGCAGTAAGATGATGAGTGTTAGGGAAGAGAGCAGCACATGTACCAACAGGAACTTTGATGAACAGGTGTCAGTATAATAATACTTATTTTTTGGATAAAAAGTTTGATTTTCCTAGGTATGAAAATCAAGGTCTAGAGATGTAAAGTGGCATATTTAAATTTGTTCAGCCAAGGATAAAATAAAATAGAAACCTATGGAGTCTTCTCTGTCTTACGCTCATACCTGATTGGCTAGAGGAAGGTGGTAGCAGGCATTAAGAGCCTTGCTCAGAAAAGCCAGCATGGGCCATCTTTAAAATAATGGTGAAACCTTACCTCGATGTCATAGTCGTGACCATGACTATATGAGGGTAACCTCTGCTCTCGTGTGTTTCACAGAAACCACAACAGGATTCCTTTTTCTTTATTTTCCTTTGCATATTTTTCCTGGATGAAAAGTATAGTGTAAAATGTTACAAGCTGTGGCCAAAATGAACATTCAAAACTCTATTTTAATTTTATTAAAATAAACATTAAAGAAAGGTAAGAACAACTGTTATTGAACATATGGTTTTGATAAAGAAGGTAAGGAAAAAAATAGACCAAGTAGGTGTCGCTTTCCAGCCTTGGCAGTTTTCCAGGACATGTTTCTGGGCTCAGACTCTTTAACTCTGCAGCAAATCAAAATACTCTTCTGTAGACGATCAGCTCCTGGCGTTCCATCCCAGAAAGGACAGAGCGTGCACCAGTAATTGCATCTTTCTCATGGAAGAGGAAGTGTGGCAGAAAAGAATGAAGGAGTCAGACTTGCTTTGTTATTTTGCAGCTCCAGACCAGAAAGAGAGGAAGCAGGATACTTTAGTTGTTTTTGAATGGCTAATTCAGACAGCCAGTTACACAAGACTAAATTTGCAAGTGCTAAATGTTTCAGATGAATTATTGAATACATTTTTGCTATCTGTATATTTTGCTAAAGTTACTAAAGGTGTCAGACATATGGGAGGATGAAATCACTTGACTGTTTGAGGGGGAATTTTTTCTTTGGAAAAATCTGAAAGTTTGCTTAAGAAGAGATTTATAGTAGTGAACTTTGAGTTTCAATTGCTTTTGTAGCCATTGGGTGGAAGAGTAGGTTTAGAAGTTATAGGTGCATACTTCTCCACTGAAGTACAGCTAATCTGTCCCAAGTCTTCTGAGTCTTCTACTCTTGATTATTTCTCTAGGACCAAGGGGGTTTGGGCATTGCTGTCAGCGAAGAAGACACGCTCAACGGAGTCATCATAAAGAGTTTAACAGAGAACGGGGTGGCAGCCAAGGTGAGCTTTACCATTCTCACTGCCCTGACGTGGCAAAAGGGGGAGTTACTGCTACAAATCACGCAGAATCAGCTCTACTTCCCTTTAGGGTGGACACCTCAAAGTTGGAGACCAGATCCTCGCTGTAGATGATGAAGTTGTTGTTGGCCATCCCATTGAAAAGGTACTCTTCCCCAGTGTAGTGAAAGGTACTGGCACCCCATCCTGGGGCACAGCTGGCGCATCCTTATGGGGACCAAGTCAGAGGAGATTAGGGCTGGGACTGTCCCGGAAGTGTTCTTAAGGAAAAGAAGTTATTAGGAAGGTCATCGATTCCTGTTTTCTACTTGCCAATAAAGGTGAAGTTAAGCTGTTCACTTTTGTTTGGATAGATTTTTCGGTATTCACTGGACATTTTTGATAAATGTGGCTTCCATTTTCCCTTATAAAAATCTTGAAATTCATAAACAGTGGCTCCTTCATATTATGACCAGAGAGATATTTTTTCTTTCTTTTTTTTTTTTTTTGCGGTACTGGGGATCGAACTCAGGACCCTGTGCTTGCTAGGCAAGCGCTTATTCCACTGAGCTATATCCCCAGCCCCTAGAGATATTTTTTCTTATGAACGTTTATTCCAATACATATCTATGTTACACCTTGCCTTAAAAGTAACCTTTAAGACTCAGCTATTAAATGGATATCAGTTTTGAGAAGTTCTTTGTATCTGAGGTTTTGCCTCAAAATGATCATACTTGGAGTTATATGTATCAGAAAAAGCTTTGTTTTTCCCTGAGACGCACTGTTCTTTTTTCTCCACTATGATGAGGGAAGGCCATGTGACTGACTATATTTAAATTTCTATATTGGCTAGCAGAAAGCTTAAAGCTGGTTTTTTAATCTAGTTTTAATAATTATATAGGTTGGATCCTTTAACCTATAAATCTATATTTTTTCTTTCCTTTTGCCTTGATTTTTCTGTTGCACAACTTTCCCATTTTGCTTTTTAACACATGCATTTCTGTGTCTCTACTATATTCAGTGTTTGTGTAAGCTGCTTCAGGTTCTCTCTAGAATTAGGAAGTAGGTGAAATACCTTCTATGTCTACTAAGGTTGTAGCAATCCAGAAAAATATATGAAAGTAATTAGGTAAAGTATTGAAAGCCTTCTACTCATACAAGAAAGGACCTGGTCAGCACAGGACTTAGAGTAGAAATTAGCTGTGGTTTTAATCTACATTAAGCATTTGGAGTAACTACAGAAAAACTGAGGCCATTTCTTTCTTAATATTCAAATCCTGATAAGGAAATCATGGGCCTCTGCTTCTTTTCTTTCAGTAATAGAATTAGGTTCGAGTGACATTGGTGACTGACATCTGTATACGTTTCCTAATTTGTCTCTGGATTTTGTTTCCCTTCCACACCAACACCTTGGCAGTTTATTAGTCTGCTGAAGACAGCGAAGACAACAGTAAAACTGACCATTCGTGCTGAGATTCCAGACTCCCAGGCTTTTCCTTCAGCACCTGGTGTAGCCAGTGGAGAAAAAATGAAGAGCTCTCAGTCTCCAGTGGTCCCACAGTCTGGCTCCCCGGAACCGGAACCAGAGTCCATCCGAAGTAAGGGCTGAGCTCCTGAGAGCCCTGTACATATGGCAAACTCTGCAAAGGGTCTCTGGTTGGGAGCCAGCTGCCTGCATTCAGGTCATTGTCTGAAAGGCTTTAGTTGAGAAGTCCTTCAGAGAATGGATAGTTGAGAGAGGGGGCTCCTGAATAAAGAATTCTGGACTGGTAGGCAGGACATCTGTGTGCTGTATACTAACCACCCATGGTGCCCTGGGAAACGCGTCTTCCCATTTTGGCCTGAGCTGCTTCTCTCCAAACCCAGGGAGTCTTCTTCACTAAGCAACAGTCTCTCACAGAGGCCACCTGTGATCCCAGATGCTAAACTAATAAATTGGAAACATTGTTTTGTAAATTCTTTTTTAATGCTGAGGAACTAAATTTTTGCCTGGGTTTTCTTATCTGTAGAATGGATGCACAGTGCCCCTATTTTATAGATAGAATATCAGGACTGATTGCTGCTGAAGAAATGTTTGTGCTGCGTGCACTGTAGATGAGAGTTCTGTGGCTAGGGTACACACAGAGATCACATGAGTGCATTTGGAAATATGTGAATCGTGGAGAGAGACTTCAGTGTAGCATTAAACTGCCAGTCTAATATAGGAAATCAAATTATACCTCTAGTTACATTGCAGATAGATACACTGGTGTGTAACAAAATAATTTCAAGCTCTGCAGCATCAACATTTTTGAGCAATGATTTAAACAAATTTACTTTTTCTGCAGTTCGTAGGAATCTCTGATAAAAGTAGCTCTGTCTTTGAAAGAATGGGTAATTTGCTGAAGTGTTAAAACATTTTATGGAAATGTTCGCATTTTTCAATTTGATGTTTGTCCCTAAATAACTTGTCTATAAAAATATTAAATGCTAAATTAAAACAGCATAAAAGAAAGTGTCTTACACCTGTTCCTGCCATTACAGGAAAAGAAAATAGTCTATTTCTGATTTCCTAAAGAGAACATCTTGTCTGAAGCATACGCTACTTTACCAAGTGCTTTCCCCAAATGTGCTATTTACCTTGTATTCTTTGTTATGTAATGAAACATATGACAAGCAGACTTCCATAAAATAAAGTGTAGAATAATATTTTGCTCACTTTTTCATAATATATTCAAGTCTATGCTGTATACCCCAGAGTTTGATATGAGTTTATAAAACATGAAGTGAAAACAAAAGAAAAAACAGCCCAAATTTATTTTTATGTATACCTACAAATGAATATGTATATATATATATATACATGTATACACATTTATAATTTTATATATATTCAGAATTGATTATGTAAGAAAAAGTGCTTCAGGGTAAGATAAAAGTAAAATAAAAATATAAAAAGCTCAAAAGAACAGGTACCATAACCAAATTAAATGATAAGTTTTGTGATCTTTTCCTAAATGTGCTTCTAAGTTCCTGTCACATAGCTCAGCTCTGAGTTTTGCAGATGTTTATTTCATAAAATGTGTTTGTCTCTGGTGAAATGTAGAGCAACAAAGTGAAATTTAACATTCAACCCTTTGTTTTCACACCCATTTCTTCATATCACTAACAATTTAAAGAATACAGAAAAATGTAAAAAAATAATGAAACAGGTAAATGCATAGCACTTCTTACATTAACGGTGGTAATTTAGTTTTGGTATTTTTAAGGATGACAGTGGGAAGACTTAAGGCAGACTTGAAGTCTCTCTGTCCCCTCTTTGGGGCTTGTTTCCGGCTCCATGGCTCACGCACAGCCTGTGTGGTGCATACGTTTGACACATATACCTTGTAATCAATTTGTATTATATTTTATTTCATCTCTAATTTATTTTAGGTACAAGCAGGTCTTCAACACCAGCAATCTTTGCTTCTGATCCTGCTACCTGCCCCATTATCCCTGGTTGCGAGACAACAATTGAGATTTCCAAAGGACGCACGGGACTGGGCCTCAGCATTGTTGGAGGGTCCGACACTCTGCTGGTGAGCACGTGGGTGCGCAGGCGCTTTGGGGCTGTGGGCAGTGCTCAGGCCGTCCCGCGATACCACGATCAGGAAGGGCTCTGAGTTTTACTAATGAAACATAAAAGCTGAAAAATTATATAGCTCATTATTATTTAATGCATATGGCACATATTTAATACGATACTGGGATTATTATTTTCAGTAAGCCATTACTAAGTTCTGTTACTCTTATGATTGTGACCTTTAGCTTTTAAAGTGTTTCTGTCAGCTTATTAGGCCTTGACATATTTTAATTTCCTGTTTTACTGATATCCAAACTAGGTTAGAACTAAATTGAGAGGCATCTGAAGAACTGAATTATTTGTGGATGACATTTTCTAAATTCTGAAAATACTATAAAATTATTTCATTTGTAGATAGGAATGGGATACATATCTATGGTATTAATATGTGCATGGTTTATATGTTTCATATTTTTTCGTTGAACTTATCTAGGAAAATACAAGTTTTTGTTGCCTTTTAGCCAAAGTGTATTGTTATGTATTTCCTTGAATTATGGTATGTGGCCCTCATGTGGTTCTCGGTGAAAGCGGGGAGCGTTTGGGCTCAGTATCTTCTCGCCGTTCCTAGGTGAGAATGGCGTAAAGCCTGGCGTATTGTGTTTGGGTCCCTAGGGCGCCATTATTATCCATGAAGTGTACGAAGAAGGAGCAGCATGTAAAGATGGAAGACTCTGGGCTGGAGACCAGATTTTAGAGGTACGGGATGCTTGTTTCATTCAAAAAATAACAGAGAAAGGCCACGGGAGGATGTGTATTTCTTTCTTTGCTTCTTTCTCTCTCTTTCCCACCTCTTTTGCCCCTCTTTTCCTGTTTTCACTGAACTCACCGTCTCCTCACCATCCGTCCGTGTCCCATTCTGTCCAGGTGAATGGAATTGACTTGAGAAAGGCCACCCATGATGAAGCAATCAACGTCCTGAGACAGACACCCCAGAGAGTGCACCTGACACTCTACAGAGACGAAGCTCCATACAAAGAGGAGGACATGTGTGATGCCCTCACTGTTGAGCTGCAGAAGAAGCCAGGAAAAGGCCTAGGACTGAGCATTATTGGTAAAAGGTGTGTCTGGGGAAAACAAACCCAAGGAGCTTTTGGAAATAATGGCAGCGGTAGTAGAATCTCTATCATTGGCTCAGGTTTACAGGTAGCTATTCTTGGACCATTCACTAGCAGAGCATGGAAAGACAGTAACAGTGTATTGGGGGATTTTGAAGGTCTGCAACAAAGAGCCTTCTGTTGTTTTTAGAGTAACTGCTGTGTGCAGGAAATATGTTAGATTCTGAGAAATAGAGATAAGTAAGATATGTCTCCTGACCTTAAAAATGCATAGTGAACAAGAAACATGTTCTTGCAAAAACTGAATCTGTTGATAAGACACAGATGCACTGTCGGGGAGCCATAGAACCAAAGAAGAGAGAGACCAGATGACCCTATTTTAAAGGAAGTGGATTAGGGAAAAAGTTATAAGAAAAGAGGTCCTAACACAAGTAATATTAACAAATATTAAATGCCATAAATCTTTCATTTTAGTATTATAAACCCATTGAGATCAGAATATGCTGTAGTTAAATGAAATCAGCATTCAGTAAAATGTGATAGAGTCTGCAGTGCCCCTAAGTTAATAATAACACTATCAGGCCTCAGCTAACTACAATTTCAAGGCAGCTTATTTTTTCCACTGAGTGAAAAATTTATGCAATTATGACTAGAATACTCTAGAAACAAGTGTTTCCAGATTCCCAAGCCAACACAAGCTCACCCGATTTTGCATTTCATTTCTGTGTGGTAATAAAAGGACTTTTATAACATTTTGCTCTCTTAGAGACAGTTGAGTATTTATCATACTCTGAATCTCACTGGGATATGTCTAAAAAATTAGACATTCCTTTTTTAGGAATACAGCATCAGCAGCTTACTTTCTGAGAACTGCAGTACACGTAAAACTCATTTGTGAATATGCTCCCGCGGTGTCTGAGTCCTGAAAGCACGGCAGGGACTCCCAGTAGTAGTTCCTAACGTGTTGCCATGGAAAGAGTGTGTAGAGAGCCCGTCTACCCAAACACCCTTTCTCCAGCAGTTGGAAGGCACAGGAGCAAACGGTGCAGTGGCTCGGTGAGGGCCGTGACCTTGGTGCGGGCAAGTGATGTGCTGCAGCTCTCCCTGTGCGTTTCTATTCACAGTTACTTTTTATGTGAACATGAAGATTTGTGTTGGTTTGAGTTTGTTTTGCTTTGGGCTTTTTGTGTCTTGTGCTTTTAGTTTTGTGAAAGGATTAGAACAGTTTAATATTTGCTTATTGTGGTTAAGTCAATGTTATATAAAAGTCAGTTGAAATGATTTAAACTAAAAGACATGAAAATAATGATAGTTAAGTTTTGAGTAACAAATGCTTTGTAAATGTTCAAGAATGTTAATGATAATAATGGTACTGGAAACATTTAAGCAGACACAGGTCAATATCTGTTTAAGGCCTCTTTATTCTATAGAAAGAAAAATAAATTTAACACTAACTCTTAAGTCCCATCTTTACCATTTACTAGCTACCTGGACCATAAATGGATAGTAGTACTTGATTTTTTTCACACTGTATAATTTAGAAAAAAATTAAGATATAAGATAGCATTTGTTACAAACTATATTCTAATAATTTTCCTTCATAATAAACTCTGAAAAATAGACATAAATTTTTCATTATAAAAGGTTATAAGCATTGCATTGCATTATAGTTCAGAAAAAATGATGTTCAAATCCGACATTGTTTGCAGGAACGATACTGGAGTGTTCGTGTCAGATATTGTAAAAGGAGGGATTGCAGATGCTGACGGGAGACTGATGCAAGGAGACCAGATACTAATGGTAAATGGAGAAGATGTCCGTAATGCCACGCAGGAGGCTGTTGCTGCTTTGCTCAAGGTAAAAATCAAATCCCAGAAATAATTTTGTGTAATAGTACAGAAGAAGAAAGAGAATTTAACATGGAACTACCAAGGTTAAATTAGTGACTGAATTTTACCTACAGAGTAATTGCAAGTAAAACATATTATCATATTTCAATAACAGATTTCCAGATAGTAAATTTATGATTAGCTGTTTAATATGTTGTTATATATTAAACTTAGTGGTAGTAGGATTTGTGAGCTGACTGTCTGAAACCTTAGTAAATCCTTTATTTTTAAAGTGAGTTTTGTGTGGAATCTTGGTTTCTCCACAGTATTTCTGTATTTATTCTTACAAATTCTAATTTAAAGGAAGACTGTCATGTCATACACAGCTGATCTTTGCAAAATGATTTGGTAGCACTGCTTGTTGGGTACAGATCATAGGAAATGGAAATGAGAAGGGTATCCATGGCGTCTCTGGAGATCAGTTTTTTGCACTTTCCTGACACAGCCCCTTCCTTAACTCCTTTTTGAATCCAGTAAAGTCAGCATCTTTCTGAGAACTAATGAATGAAGTCACAAAGAATGTGCCAGAATGATTTTGTTTTATATGATCCATAAAGAGAATGTTTGGTTGCAATCCTAGTCTGACTCATAACTGTTAAACTATTTTAAAGTTGATGTTTAAAATCAGGGTTGGACAAGTCATCCTGATGTAATAAAAGTGATTCTTTGCATATTCATCTGACAGCACCCTTACTGGGAATTATGCCACCCATTATAAGGCCCCATTTCAAGGTATCATTCTAGGCTCAATTACATTTTATCTTGTAAAATAGATTCCCTCCAATCAGAACTCTCCATGAGATCCATTCTCTGATTGGAGAGGTAGAATTAGTCTCACTTTAAAAATAAATTGCTGAGTACAGAATAGTCACTTAAAAATCTAGTTCTTAAGACTACAGACATATTCTCTTTTGGGACTATCACATTTCCTAGAGAGATTTGCATTTCTATAAGTAAGAAAGGCAATAAGCATATCACTGTTTCCTTTTACCTAACATGTTTTTGACCTGAAGAAGTACAATTTGAGATTTACTAGAAGGTCATCATCAATAGCCATGTCCAGGGTAAGTGCTAACAGGAGCCCATACAGTAGCTCTACTGCAGCTATCAGGTCTGCTGCTAGTGGTAGCTTCTCACTGACTGGACTTCATGGATGGGTATTCTAGCTGAGGTACTTGTCATTAGTCCCTGTGGTTTGGATAGCATTGGGCATATGAATGTATATATAAATTCAGTTATTTACAAAGCACACCTTAAAAACTTTCATTTCTTAAAGTTGTTGGGCATCAAAACAAAGTAATCAGTGCTTTCAAAGAGGAATAGCTTCCTTTTGGAGGTTAATTAAGAAACAACTGTTAGCTTTAAAAGACTGATATATTTTAAAATGAAGGAAGTATCCTAAAAATAACAAATAATAATTAATCAACCATTTTCAAAAATAATTTAGTAATATATTTTTAGGAGCTTGGCCAGCTTCTGGTCTCCTAAAAGAAGTGTATGATAAGGGCTTACGTAAGAGACAAATAATACGGTCTTGGGGGTCCTAGAAGGTCAGAATTGTCTTAGAGCTAAGAAGAAGACCTCTCTGGATAGCCCATGTTTATTAAATTTCAAACAAGTTCGGTGGGGAGGGGTGGGCATGAGGAAGATTGAAGGGAAAGCTGAGCTAAAAGCAGGAAGCTGAGCAAGACCTTGAGAACTCAGAACAAAGACATGCTTCAGACAGAAGATCTTGTTAATTGGGAGGACTTATCATTAAGGTTGGCAGTTTATTCCTCCAGAATAGCAAGTGAGAGCCTTGCCTCAGCTGTGTTGTTATCTTGTCTTCAGAGCACTGTGGTCAGCAGTGTAACCCTTACACAGCTTGATCCCCAGTAGTATATAATAAAATCCTTAAATACTTACATAACTTACAGCCTTTGCTGCTGTTTATTGTTTTGACTTAGCAATTCTTCACTTAAAAAGCCTCTATATACAAACTGTTACCCACAAAAAGTTCACTGAAGTGTTATTTGTAAAATAGGAAGATGTAAAGCTACATGGTTAAAAATCTATGTCAGCTATGTTATTTATTTCAGATTCATGACAAACCTTAAACTTTTTAAAACAATATCAGTGGCAACTATGAACATGAAAAATAATCAGTGGAGAAGACAAAAAGTTTACAGTGTCAGTATAACTATGTAAAATAAAATCATGGATTATA
This sequence comes from Dinomys branickii, assembly GCA_004027595.1. Lineage (NCBI taxonomy): Eukaryota > Metazoa > Chordata > Mammalia > Rodentia > Dinomyidae > Dinomys > Dinomys branickii. The sequence goes on from PVLD010000783.1 coordinate 199,802, forward strand.
TAATGATAATTATGAGGTAGTTGGTGGAATTACCCTTCTTTTTATCTTTTTTTATTATATTTTCAAATTTTTCTTTGATGAGACTGAATTGCTTTTTTAATGGAAAAACTATCTTGAAATATTTATAACACTCAAAACCCTTTAACTCTGAAAGACCTTGATTATAGATAAATGAGTTAGAACATTGCATAATGAATAGTTAATGCATAGGCTTGTTAGCCTCTGTACTTATGTAAGCTGAAAACTTAAATAGTGCAAGAAGAACTAGTTTTGGGCTAAAAAATACCTTAATCAACAAAACAAAACTAATTATGCATTAGGTTTTGACCTGTCAAAGTTTGACTTATGATGTATGTGTTCAAGAGTTCAGAACATGTCCAAGATACTCAGCAGAATATCAGTGCCTAATATTTATGTTAGTGTTATTGTACACTGCACACTGACATAACCATTGTGCATACTACCATTTAAAAATGCAAAATAGTGAACATTATCAAAGTTAGACTTTCACTGTGGTCACACAGTTAGTAAATCATAGTGTGAATTTAGACCAGTGTTTTTTTACCTCGAAGGCAAGGATCTCAAAAAGCTCCTTATGCTACTTTCAGTATTAGACTATACAGTGTCTTTTGCATGCCTGTTATTTATTTGTGAAAGGTGATAGAAATTGTCTACAGTTCTTATTTTGTATTTATATTTAAGTATTATATAATAGATCTATTCAACTACCATGTAGTAATAGAGAGTTTACCAAATTGTCTTAGTAATCCTACTGAGGGCAAAACAAGTTGCAATTGTAGTTATGTTTCTGTTTGTTAAACCCTGACTTATTCAGCTTATCTGATATTTCTGGATCAGTGTATTCATGAGATAATTGCTTAATACTCAGTTTTGCTTTACCTTGGTAGAAACAATCTCTACATAAATCATCAGGCAATAAGACAGACACATGGAGGAATGAAAACTAGTACAACCACTATTAATGTGGTGATTTCTTGTTTTGTTTTTTGAGACAGGGTCTTGCTCTGTAGTTCAGGCTGATGTGGACTCACTATGTAGCCTTGAACTGAAGGTATTCTTCCTGCATCAGCCTCTCAAGTGCTGAGATTACATGCGTGTACCACCATGCCTGGCCCATATGGAGATTTCTTAATGAACTGAAATTAGAAATCCCATATGACACAGCTATTTCCTTGCCAGGTATCTTCTCCAAAGAGATTAAGTCATCTACTACAGCAATACTTGAATACCAGTTGTTTATAACAACATAATTCATAATAGCTGAATCCTGGAAGCAACCTGTATACCCATCAACAGGTGATTGGATAAAGAAAATCTGAGATGTAATACTTATATATTTATAATATATATGTATATAAATATATATTATATTGTATATAGTGGAATAGTACTTAGTTATAAAAAAATGGCAAATATGTCATATTTGTAGGAAAATGGATACACCTGGAAAATACAATGTTGAGTACAGTAACTCAGACATACAAATTTAAATACTATATGGTATGTCTAATCTGAATGAAGCAAAGTACAGTGAGGGAAAGTGATGCAGGGTAGATAGAAAGGGACAAAGAGGATGGGTCAAAAGAGAGGCGATCTAAGGGGACAAGGGCAAGGGTGAGGAACAGGGGAAGAGGAGCACAGGGACCTGATAACCCAGGTCACGTAACAGTGCACACCAGGACGTGAGCTAGGACAGACAACACAAACCACTATGGATGATGGGCTAGAGGAGCCCGTGGGGAAGAGAGGAGGAGGGGAAGGGGAAGGAGATCCAAAAAGAAGCAAGCTGTAATGTGTGCATGGAACCACACCCAAGATGACCATAAGCTGCATGCACTGCAGACATGTGCTAATAGAAAGTAAAATTTTAAAAAAAGATGAATTGGGAATAAAGAGGTACATGGAGCCTTGCAGCTGCTTATTGTTGAGTTTTAAATGTTTTTTAAAAGCCACTTTTTCTTAGCAGCTCATAGAGCTTTCTCTAAAATAGATGATATCTTAGGCCATAAATCATGCTTAAATAAAAACAAAATAATTGAAATAATCTCTTAGAGTCTATAAGATCACAATAGAATGAAACTAGAAATCAGCATCAATAACAGAATAAGAAACATCTAAAAACAACACAACACATGAAGATTAAGCAATACATTATTAAATAATCAACGTGTTAGAGAAAAAGTCAGGTAGAAATTAAAAGTTCCTAGAATTAAATAACAATGATAGCACATCATACCAAAACCTACAGGATTCAGTAAAACAGTCCTAAGAGGGAAGTTTATAGCTGTTAGTACCTTCATTAGAAAATAGAGTGTTACCAGTTAATAACTGGAGCAATCCAAGTTCAAACTTCTAGAAGGAAAGAAATCATAAATGTAAGAGGAGGATCAATGAAACTGAGACTAACAAACAATGAAAAGGACCAGAGTGTTGGTTCTTCAAAAGGATAAGTATGATCAATAAAGCCTAACTTACCAGAAGAAAGAGCTATGTGAATGCAATTAGAAGTGAAGAAGGCAAAATCACAATAGATGCCACTGTAATCCAGAGGATTTTAAGGAACTGGTTTGAAAATTTGTGTTCTAATACACTGGAGAATTTAGAGGAAATGGATAAATTCCTAGACACATATGACTTACCTAAATGGAGATAAGAAGATATAAAGACCCTGAGTAGACCAGTAACATGCAATGAAATTGAGGCAGTAGTAAAAATGCTGCTAAGAAAACTGCAGTATTTTATGGATTCATTGCTGAATTTTTTCAGAACTTCGGAGAGGAACTAATGCCAATACTTTTCAAAGTCTTCCATGAGGATGAAAGAGAAAGAACACTGCCACAGTCATCGTTAAAAATTCTGATGGAAATAAGTAGCGAAGGACTTCACCTCAAACTGATAAAACCTTTTGTAGCAAATGCACAGACATCACACAAAATGGGAAAACTGAAAACGGTCACTCTAAGTCAGGAAGAAGATGAGGTTTTCCACTACTGCCACTTCTGTTCAGTATAATTCACACAACTTCAGCTGGAACCATCATGCAAGAGAAAGAAATAAAAGGGGTATGAATATGAAAAGGAGTCAAGCTATCTTTATTTGCAGGGATCTGATCCTGTATGTAGAAGTGCCAAAAGAACTCCACAGAAGACTCTTACAGATAATAAATTCAGTCAAGTGGTAGAACATGAAATTAACACACACACAAAACAATAGTTCCTGCATGCCAAAAGGAACATACTAAAAAGAAATCATTATAACAGTTTTGTTTATGATCACTCCAAAGAATTAAGTACTTGCTAATCGGACCAAAGAGGTAAAAATATTTCTTTAATGAAAACTGTAGTACTCTGAAGAGATCAAAGAGGATATTGGAAAATCGGAAAGCATCCCCTGTTCCTGGGCTGGGAGAACCAATATTGTCAATGTGGCCATATGACCAAAAATGATGTATAGATTTAATAGAATTCCAATCAAAATATGAACAGCATTCTTCACAGGACTAGGAAAACAATTGAAAAATGCACATGGTACCCATAGAGACTGAAAATAGCAAAAGGAATCAGCAACAAGAGGCACAGCAGTTACGTATTTCAAGTTCTGTTACAAAGCTACAGTGATTAAAAAGCAGCATGGTACTGACACAAAACAGACGTGTAGACCAATGGGATGGCAGACACAGAAGCAGCCCCTGACACACTTTAGACATCTGGCCTTTGGCAAAGTGGTTAAAACTAGATACTGGAGAAAAGGTACCCTCTTACTTAACAAATGCTGCTGGGGGAAGTGGTTATCCAAGTGGGGAGGAATAAATGTAGATGCCTATCTCTCACCCTGTACTAAAATCAAATCAAAATGAATCAACGACCTAGTTATGAAAGTAGAAATACTGAATCTGGTGGAAAATAAAGTAGGTGAAACATTTGACATAGGGATAAATGACCTTCTGAACAGAACCCCATTTGCACAAGAAATAACTCCAAGAATCAACACATAAGAATATATCAAATTAAAAAGATTTTGCACAGCAAAGGAAACAGTCAAAAGAGTGAAGAAACAACCTACAAAGTAGGGAAAAAAATTTACCAGCTACTCTTCTGATATAGGACTAATACCTAGAGTATAGAGAACTGAAAGCGTTAGATCTCATAAAACAAAAGAATCAGAAAATGGATGGGTGAAATAAGCACTTCTCAGAAAAAGTACAAATGGCCAGTAAATACATAAAAAAGAAGGTCAAGAGTTTTGGCCATTAGGGAAATGCAGATCAAAAGAACACTGAGACTACATCTCTCTAGGAAGAATGGCTCTCATCAAGTGCTGAAAAATCAGCATAAACTGATAGAGATGTGGGGAAAACAGAACCCTCCCACACTGTTTGTGGGATATAAAGTAGTACAACCTCTATGGAAATCAGTATAGAGATTCCTCAAAAGTTTAAATTAGAAATTCTGTTTGACTGGGCTGTACTTCTCCTAAGTATCTTCCTAAAAGAGTCCAAGATGTTCTGTTACAGTGGTACATGCACACCCAAGTTTAGCAGCATAATTCACAATTGCTAAGTTATGGACACAGCCTAGACACCCATTAACAGAGAACGGGTAAGAAAGTATGAGTATACTCTTACTCAGCCATAAAGTCACTCCTTTTTATGTGAACCCCAAAATATAAATCAAGAGCAGAACAAAGGAGGGATGATAGGAAACGGGGAGGCTGACCTTTTGGAGATGGGCAAGGGCACCTACAGAACAGGAAATGAAGAGAGGGGAGGTTGTTGGGGAAGGGATCAAAAATGATCGAGATACAATAGTGTATGTACTCATTCCCCAAAGGGAAGCAGTACATATCAAACATACACTAATAAAATTAAATATCAACTCACTTTCCACAAAGGATTGGAGCTGTCCTTGCCTATAGAAAATCCAAAAGGATCATGCTTTGTAAAACTTACTGCTGAAGAATGAAGTGCATCCCTAAAGGTGATTACAGAATTTTACTTGAACAGTTCTATAAAACAACCACTCCCTCAGTGTTCCCTAGGCACAGTGACCCTGGAAGTGGGAAGAATCAAAGCTGGTCCATTTCACTCAGAGAGGAGGCCTTCTCAAAGCAGCCAGGTGGGTAGCTCTGGTATTCTTCAGGGTGGCACTGACTGCATATTGAGGAGCTCACACATGGCATCGCTGCGGATCTAGCTGGGGCCATGGACACAGATCCTGTCCTCTGGCAGCATGGCGGAGTAATGAGTGCAGAATCTGAGACAGCAATGGCAGGGGTTGAGAGTGGGCAGAAGATGAGGCCCTGGAGTAGCTTGTGCCATTCTAAAGAACTTCTTTTCCCATAACCTCAAACATTAACCTTCATGTATATGGCTTGTCAGGAGAACACATTTTTAAGATATTGTAAAAGAAATAGCAATCATTATTTCTTATTCAGGTGAAAGATCCTGTACGGGTAACTGTGTACGCTCATTACCATCTATAAAAGTACACTAAAATAGTTCAGGAATTTCAGCAAGCCCCTGTCCCCTGTCCTGCCACCCGTGACATCAGCCCATTTTCACTAGTCTGTTCTTACAGACCATTTGCTAACTTCCTTCCTTATCACCAGTCATTTTCCTGCTAACTGTCCCCAATTTTGCAGTATGTAAGTCCTAGTTTTTGTGCATCAGATGTTTAAATGTACAGAGGATTAGCCTGAATGAGATTATGAAAATCTGCTAAAATTCCAGGTAAGTTGGAATCAATATTTTTACCCTTTTTCCTTTAATTTATTTATATAATTAGATAAATTATTCTTAGTAAGAGAAAAAGTAGAAACTGTTTTTAAATTGCTCTTCAAATTACCAAATGCCACTATTTCTTAATGATACTTTTCCCTACATGCAGTAAAATAATTGGTTTCTGTAATTGATGATGTTTACAGGGAATTATGTTTTACAAAACTTTCTAAAATAACATTTCTGTGTTTGTAGGTGAGTGAAGGCAGCCTGTCGTCCTTCACTCTTCCCTTTTCGGGAACCAGTACATCTGAGTCACAGGAATGTAGCTCAAAGAGGAATGCGTGTAAGACTGGCTCAATGTTTTAAGTAGGATTTACCAGTCTGTGTTTTAATTGTTACTGCTGGTTTTTTAGTTCTTTTCTGTTGCTATTGTTTCTGTTTACCTCTGAGCTCTCCGCTCTGCAGACAGTCTCATCCCATAACATAGATACAAAGGTACGTGCTGGCAGAAACCTGCATGAGACAAGTCTGCACTGGTAGCAGCTTTTCTCATTTGATATTTACCTACAAGATGTGTGAAACATCATCAGCATTCCATTGTTTTTTTCTTACTGTGCAGATTGGGTATTCAATTTCATTCCCTTCTTCTGTTTAATGTAACACTAATAAATTGAAAGATGCCATTAAGTGAAGCCTTCTTTTTCCATGCAAAAATTTAGAGAAAATTAATGTGATCCTCCTGTGTTTCAGTTGCGTGAAATCATGATGCAGAGTTCTTTGGCATGGTGCATTGGTAGAGAGTTGTTCAAATTCAAGGAACTAACTATATGGCGGTCTCTGTTATAATGTGACTGATATCCTAGAAATTTAGGCATTTACGCCCATGGGTTTTTTTAATGCATCCATGACTTTATGCCTCTTAACTGCATACACATCCTTCTGTGCAAAGCATGTGCTGTCGTTTACTCAAAGTGGATTACACAATTAGATAATCAGTGCTTAAAATGAGAAGAAAAACTGAGATGTTACATACATTTTTTTCAACTGAAGTAACAAAGATTTCTTGTATGAGACAGATTTAGTCATGTCTACTACTAGTAATTCAGTATTACCTTTAAAAAAAATTATAAGGTAGCCATTTAGTCCTATCCAGCTTAGTATGTTGACTAAAATTTTTGAACTTAAAAAATTCTTAAAGCATTTGACTATATTTTATTTTGCCTTTACAGTAGCATCTGAAATACAGGGATTAAGGACAGTTGAAATAAAAAAGGTAAATTGGTATCTTCAGATTTCTGTTTTCCTGTTGACTATCTCACTGTCTTATAGTGCTTGTTTGAAAATGTAATAATAGATATTCATGTAGTGTTAGCAGTGAAAATGGTAGCTATAGTCTTTACTAGATTCCTTTATCATAGTTCCTCATTTGAAAAATCATTGTGTATATGTTTTATATTGCCAAAAATAGCATTAGCTAGACCCCACACAAAATAGTTTGCCACTTCTCCCATCTCACACTGATCAGTAGCTCTTTTTCTTTAATGGATGCTTCTATAAAAGCTACTACGTTCATTGAGGCTTTGCTTCAAGGTAAATACTGTGCAGGCACACATCTCATCATAATGCCTTTCCATATTCACCATAGCCTTCTGTAGGACACCGGTTTCTGTTTCATAAGTGAAGATCTAGTGATTGAGAAGACTGGTCTAGTTCCAGGTCACAGTGTCTGTAGGTCACATTCCTGGCTTTGAACATGGTTCTCTCCAAATCCTTACGTTGTGATCTTTTCACTTGGTGAATTTACCAGTTGTACAACATAATTTCCAGTTAGTGTATCTTGGTTTCTTTTGCCTTCTGGACACCTATTTTCCTAGTAAGGAGCTGTGTCAAATAAGGTAATCCAGTTTCCACTCTCATACCTAGATCAGGCCCAGCAATAGAATATTGCCCCAGAGAATAAATGTCAATTAAAAATATTTTTCACCAAAATATGATATCTATTCCATGGCAGGGGCCTACTGACTCACTGGGAATCAGTATTGCTGGAGGAATGGGGAGCCCCCTTGGAGATGTTCCTATATTTATTGCCATGATGCACCCAAATGGTGTTGCAGCTCAAACTCAGAAACTCAGAGTAAGTTTTGCTAAAAATAGTAGTAGCCTTAAGCAATTTAGCAAAGTGTTCTAATTGTCAATCTAGCCATTTATTGTAAGGGAGTTCTAACTATTTTTTTAAGTTAGCTAACCAACCTACAGCAGGGCTTGCTTTAAGTAAATCATAAAGAATCTTAAAGAAGAAAGTGATGATATTACATGTAAATTAAAAGTAAGTGAAATAATAAAATGTGCAGTTGTCCCTTAAAACATTTTTGTTACGTTTTTAGGGCTGTGTGGGACAAGGTAGAATGAACATGTTTAGAACACTAATATGAAGTGAAATTTCTACTTTATAAGACGCATTGGTTTATATGCTGATTTAACTTAATTAAATGGAAAAGGATCATTTGGATTTGATTATAAAATCTACAGAAATTTAATGTAAATATCATTCACAGTATTCTAAAACTATATAAAACTTTTTCCAAATTGAGGGATTATCCAAGTGTAGAACACTATGATAAAATTTATGCTAACTGCCCAATGCCGAAATCATGTGAATATTCTTTTAAACGCATTCAGTTTCCCAAAAGTAAAATATCTATGGCATTATGCTTCAACAAGGTCTTCGAACATAATCAAATCTAAATTTAAATAACCTCTAGGTTGGAGAGCCAGCTATGGGGGCTCACACCTGTAATCACAATACTTGGGAGGCTAAGGCAGGAAGATGATTGCGAGTTCGAGACCAGCCTGGGCTACAAAGTGAGCTCAAAGCCAGTCTGAACTGCATAGCAAGACTGTCTCAAAAAGACAAAAAAAAAAAAACCTCTAGGTTGGGAATGGTTCTGGGGTGTATGTGTGTGTGTTCCTGGGGATCAAACCCAGAGCCTCATGCCTTCTAGGCAAGCACTCTACTATGAAACTCCAGCCCCAGCCCCTCAACCCCTCAGCCTGTCCTGAAACCTAAATCTATTGCTAACACTGAAAAAATGATTGTACACATTTCACAAGGGTCAGCAAACTATCTGGTGGTGAATATTTTAGACTTCGGGAGTCATGTGAGTCTCTGTTGCAGCCGCTCAGCTGTGCCCTGTGAAGGCAGCCAAGTGAGCATGGCTGTGTGCCAACCAGACTTGTTACTCCACAGTTGGCAGGTGGCCGCACCAGGCCTACAGGCCCTCACTTGCCACCCCTCACTCAGAGTCACATCCAGTACCTACAGTGATGGCGATTGGAGAAATTTTGTCTCCCAAATTATGATCATATCTTATTATCTTAATAGGAAGTAGTGCCTTCCCCAGGAGAAATGAACACTGACTTCTCCCTCTCCCTTCTCCGTGGCAGACTATAGAGATTATTATGCACCTCTTCTTTTTGTTATTGCTTCTGGAGCTTAAAATTACTAGTTTCCTTCATTATAGTTCAGTAGGTGGTGGCAGTGTATATGTAAAGTAGATGGTAGAGAAAGAAATCACTGTTCTAGTCTCAAGGCCCCATTCTACAGTTGCTTAAGTAGGTGACTCTCTCTTTGCCTTGCAGGTTGGAGACCGGATTGTCACTATCTGTGGCACATCCACTGAAGGAATGACTCATACTCAAGCAGTGAACTTACTGAAAAATGCCTCTGGCTCCATTGAAATGCAGGTAAGATTTTTCTTCCCAAGTAATGATCAGAAATGGATAGCTTGAGGACACACAAGCTTTGACGTTAAAGCAGTAAAAATTATTAAATGCTATGCTATTATTTTATTTAATATGTCCCTGGACCATCAGTGATTAAACTGAGAGCTCCAAATAATATGCATAAAACATATCCCATAAAACTTACTCTGATGAACTCATTGTTTAATGCTTGCTCTCCAACGGGGAGAAGGACAAGCTTTTAGCAGTAAATAAGTACTTGCTAGAATTTTAAGTGGTGTGAGTAAAGGCTTGTATTCTAAACATCTTTGAAAAATAATTGTACAGGAATTCTTCAGAGAACTAACATTTAGAATATATAAAGAATTCAAAAAAGTAGGCCTCCCCAAAATAAAAGACCCCCCCAAAATAGGCAACTGAAATAAATGGATACTTTTCAGAATTATAGATAACCAAGAAACAGTGAAAAAATACTCAACATCTCTAGTAATTAGAGACATGCAAATTAAAGCAACAATGAGAGTCCACCTTACCCCAGAAAGAATGGCTGCCACTGAGAAATCAAGTAATAACAAATGCTGGTGAGGCTGCGGGCAAAAAACAAACCCTTCTACATAATTGGTGAGAATGTAAACCAGGATGAACCTATGGAAATCATTATGCAGAGTCCTCAAAAACTAAAACTAGAAATTCCATTTAATTCAGCTGTTCTCCTATATATCTTCCCGGAAGAGTTAAAGACTTCATATTAAGTTATACATACATGCCCATGTTTATAGCAGCACAATTCATAATAGCTAAATTTTGACAATAACCTATGTGTCTATCAACAGATAAATGGACAAAGAAAATAGGAAACTACTCAGCAATAATATGGATACACTTGTAGGAAAGGAGATGCACTTGGGACCATAATGTGAAGTGACATAAATCACACACACAAGCCTGAGTAGCCCGTGGCCTTTTGTGAGAAAGCCGAAACCTAAACAAAGAGCGCCGTGCGGACAGATAATAGGAAATAGGGAGCTAGGGCGTTTGCAGAATGGAAGGGGACCAAGAGGTGGAGGGAAGGGAAAGGAAGGGAGGAAAGGGAAGAAAAGAGAATTGGCGTGCATTATGCACAGGTACCAGCTCCCATGATGAACGTAACACACTGAGTTCTTCTTACTTCGCCCTCCGCTCCCCTCTCGCCCTCCTCCCTGCATATCTTGGGTTGTATTTGGTGTTCCCAGGAATGATTAAATGGACAGTAAAATACATATTTCATCCAAGTGATCTTTTTAGAGAAAAATTGCAGGTGTCTCCCTGGCCACGTGAACATGTGTCTTTGTTTCTTGTTTGTACTTCTGTGTGCAGGTGGTCGCTGGAGGAGACGTGAGTGTGGTCACGGGCCATCACCAGGAGCCTGCCGGTGCGAGCCTGCCTTTCACTGGGCTGACAGCGAGCACTGTGTTTCAGGAGGACTTAGGGTGAGAGTATATAGTGTGCTTGCCACATCACGCTTTCCATGAACCAGATTTTCCTGACAGATTCATATTCCTTTCCATATTTTTGGCACCTACACAGAGGTGAAATAATAGGGGATGTGCTTTGAAATACACAAACCAGGTACTTTTTAACTATTAAGTAATTATGCCATGGATTCAGCTAATCAAAGTAGATAGATAGGTAGATAGATAGATAGATAGATAGATAGATAGATAGATAGACAGACCCATAGGTAGCTACTCTGTTTCTCTGAAAATAAGATCTACCAGGAAAATAAGTTCTAGCATGATTTTAAAAGTCTCATAGGGCTCACAGGGCCTGTCTCGTCTAAAACCACGCTAGCATTAGTTTTCCAGGTAAGTCCTATTTTGGGGAAGATAAGTATGTATACCACTACCCTTACCATGTCATAAACTTTGATTTGGGGGAGAGCATTTTAGCCTTAATATCACCACCCTTGGTGACATGGAGCAAGTCAAACCTATCTTTGAAAATTTTCCAGCACTGTCTACTCATTTTATATATAATCCTTTTGCTGGAAAAATAATTCACTGTATTAGGTAACAACACTAAATGAAAGGGCACTGGAAAATAGGAAGAGTGAGGGAGACGTTCAGCTTGTGTAAATCATCTGATGCAGTGTTTACCTGCCCTAATTAACCGACTGTGCTCTCTGAGCTTTGTACCCAATTTAGAACTTACTCCAGTGTAGTCCGTTTAACTTTAGCCTTCTCATTTTAAATGAACTGAAAAAACAGCTTCTCTGTGCCGTAGAAACATGCCTCGAACATGTTAGTTTATAGCAGTGTAAATGAGTCATAGAATTAGAGCATTAAGTAGGGTTTCATTAGATCACATAACTTTCAGATACTGTGCATAGCATGCACTGGCAGTTTGAGGACCCACAAGCACTCTCCACGTGCTGCGTATCAGTAACAGAGAATTATGCTTGCTTTTCGCAGATGTCGAATTATGGATTCATATGTATATATACATATAAAGATATTATTAAAATATGTAGTTGAAATTATAAATATATATGAAAATATAAATGTGTCATTTTAATTTCAAAACCCTTTTTCCCTTCCCCTTACTGTAGACCCCCTCAGTGTAAGTCTATCACACTAGAACGAGGGCCGGATGGGCTAGGCTTCAGCATCGTAGGAGGCTACGGCAGCCCACACGGAGACCTGCCCATTTATGTTAAAACAGTGTTTGCAAAGGTAAGGCTGCACTTCTAACCATGCTCTTCCCTACTAAACATTCATTAACAGTGATCAGCAGCTGGCTTATTAGTCATGGCCGGAGGCGATGCCAAATGGTTAACAGTTGATCATTTTCTTTGTAAACTCCCTACAGGAACAGGTCATTAAATATATTTGTCTAATTTGAACTTTAGTTGTATTTAAAGGAAAATAAGCTCAGATTGAAACTCTATAGGAATTTTTAATAATATTCATAAATTAATACACTTATGTTAGTAAAGCCTGTTTTTTCCTTTGAAAACAAGTTGCATGAGGGGGACAATAATAATACTTTTTAAATCTATATGCCAGAGAGCACTAATACTTTTCTCTGCATTTTGTTGTGAAGCACAAAATCAGTATAGAAAAGCACATAAAATATACATGCAAATCAACCAATAGGGCATTTATTTTAGAAATTTAATTTAATTTAATAAAACAAAAACTACAAAAGAAAAATATGAAGAGTATCCTGTAGCCATGCTCCCACAGCAAATGAGGTATTTGTAATCAAGCACTTGATACTTTCAAAAAAGAAAAACATCTGTATATAATTAAATAGTAAGAATATTTAGAATAAGAATAAAGACATTGATTTGATGAAACTGTTAAAACAAAATTATCTAAATCTATATTGTGATTGCTGTTATGTTTCTAAGACATTTTCAGAAGTATAAAATTGAACAAAATTTCCTGCAGGAGAAAATCTAGAATCTCAAAATTTTATAGTGGAGAGGAACAGAGTTATGGCAAGCCTGTTAAAAGATTTGATTCAGAGGCTTTATATTAGTGCCATCTTCCTTTAATTTTTGGACGTTTTATTCTATTGTTTTGGAAAATATTACTATTTTTAAGCAATTTGGAGTGCTGTACGTACAGCAAGCTAGTTGAAGGCATTTTAAAAAAATAGTATATTCAAAAATACAAGTGGCATTTGCCAGCGAATAAAAGGAGCTTGCAGTCCTGTTTCTCAGCCTAAGAACAATTTATTTAAGGCATGCTAGTTAAAACATATTTTAAGAATTTCATCATTATGGATTCCTCATTAACTTTTCCATATTTTCATTTTATATTTAATTGCATAATTGTCTTCTCTAAGTATGCCTTAAGGCAGGGTTCTTTTTCAAACAGCAGTGTCTGCATTTAATCATAATCAGAAGGCATAGGAATATGGAGAATCCAGCTATCCTTTGGAAGTAAGAAGCAAGGCAGTTTGACTAGCCTTTTCAGAGCCCGGAGGAGAGAGAGAGAGAGAGAGAGAGAGAGAGAGAGAGTGTGTGTGTGTGTGTGTGTGTGTGTGTGTGTGTGTGTGTGTGTGTGCTGCAGGGCCAGGTGTAGAATCCAGCACCTCATACACTTTGGCAGCACTGCAGTATGGGTTTTTAAATCACCACTTGTGCCATTTCCTGCCCTACTTGACCATCATGTGGCCTTTACGTTTCTGAAAAACTTTGGGTTTGTAGTCTTCGTGTCCTCACCCACGGAAACTGCTTTTGTTCCTACCTAATCTTTGGTCTTCTTTATGTGGGTCTTCTTTACAAGATAGAAAATCCTGGATTCTACGAAATCATTCATACTAGGCAAATTTCCAGTATTCTTTATTAATTTGAGTTTCAACCAACTGCTGTGCTGAAGAACCAAAAATCTATCTAATCTATTGACTGCTAGCTTTTCTCTGAAATTGAAATCTTAGTGCTAAGACCACTTAGGAAAAGTCCTCTTTTGTGAGTGTTCACTATTGATGGGCAGCTGTGGAGGGCTGTTGGAGCCCAAAGAGCCGTGCGTGTGTACGTGCAGAGCAGTTTGCTTTCTTGTCTAGTGCTTTTGTCCGGGATGGTTGTGAGGCTGCCTTCGAGAGTGAATGGGCCCATGTTATAATTGCAGGGAGCAGCATCAGAAGATGGGCGCCTGAGAAGGGGTGACCAGATCGTTGCTGTCAACGGACAGAGTCTGGAGGGCGTGACCCACGAAGAGGCTGTTGCCATCCTTAAGCGAACAAAGGGCACTGTCACCTTGATGGTTCTATCCTGAGGCAAAGCAGCACTGCGCCAGCTCAACCCCTCGCTTCCCCTGCATGCTGTCAGGAATACGTGACGTGTCCTGTGCTGCATTCATGAGGTCTTTAAAATTGTAATTGAAAAATAATGTTTAAGTTTGTTTTTCTCATATGGGAATAGTTTTCTCACTGATGACCTAATGTCAGTTTTCATTTTCTTTCACATTTTATGAATCTAAAAACACAGAGAAGTAATGTTTTACACATAAATCCAGTTTCTCTTTTGAGGGTATCTAAAGTTTTGTAGTCACATGGACAAAATTTATTAAAGAGGAAGGAAATCTTGTTAAAAGAGAAATAGAAACAATTCTAAAGCTAACCTTGAGGAAAATGGTTTCAGTAAATTAGGGTGAAAAATAAAAATGGCACGTAATAAGGAAAAAAAATCCTGTGGAGTTTTATAAAAATCCCTCAATTGGGCAGTTCGCCTCCAGCCCCCACACCAAACTAAAAAAGTTACTGAACATCTTAATAAATACAATATTTTAATATTTCGAATATTATAAAAATTGAATCTCCAAGCCTCTAGTGCATACACATATTTTTCCTGCTAAAATTATTTTCTATGACTAAGTAAATAGAAAATAAATGAAACAGTGTTTCAAGGTTTTGTAAAATCATATTTAATGCACACTCTCAATGTTCATTTTCATATTCCAACCTATTACAAAATACTTTTGTCTTGCTCTAGTAAAATGCCGATGCCACCCCATGTTGACAGTGGTTGTCCTTTAAGCAACAGACCCAACCACAGAGGGGCACAGGTTCCAAGGCTCTTCTCATGTTGGCTTTAACAACTGGTGCAACACTGGAAATGGCTTAGGGCATTGTACAATTGGTTCACAGTTAGTATTAATATTAATGACAAAGGAGCAGCATGTCAGCAGTTATTTTGGTTCTGTGCCTTCAGTAAATGGTGGAAAAATTAAGGAGGTTGACATAACTTCAGTTCATTGCTGTACATTGATATCCTATGATACAATAGTTTAAGACGAAAGGAAACAGATGGAATTGTTTATTGAGACAACTGGTGAGGAATTATCACGTGTTCATTCCCATTTTAGAGCGTGAAACTCCTACGTTAGAATATATAGCATTGCTTTAAATATCTATATTTGTAACAGAAGTAGGGTACAGTTATTTTATTGTAGCATTTTTGTGTAAATGCAGAATTAAAGTAAATAAGGTTTGTGATTGGGTAGCTTCTTTTAGAAATGGCTTGCCAAATAGTTTTCAAGTCCTTCTCGTATGGTACAAAAAACTGAGTAAGACAAGCAAAAGCAGTGACAAAGTTTATTTGAAAAGTGAAGGTAGAGGGTGAGGAAGAAAGTGGCTCTACAGAGCAAACTTAGGCCAAGCAAAAAGTTAAAAGCAAAGATAAAAATACACCCTGAGGAGCACAGGGCAGGTTACTGGGAAGAGGCACAAGCTCTTCATGATGTCCGTGTTCTTTTGTGCCATCCACATCACACCAGAGCTGGCAAAAGCTTTACACAGAGGTCCTGAGAGGGTTCTGTTTAGCTTCTGGGAGCCAGCCGCTCCTCTCTTCCCGGCCAGTCTAAGCCAGGCCCTGTCTCTTGTCTCAGGTTCAGTGACGCCCAAACAGAAATAAAGGCTTCTTTGTTTGTTGTTAGGGAAGAAAGCTTACCGCTCCACACTCACTACTTAAAATTGGTATTTTTATGTCTACCTGTATCTATACTATCCACGCATGCAGCTACGCAAAACTTGGGCATCATTATGAATAGCTCGATATTTTTACCTTGACAGTATTTTCTAACACTAAAAGTTCGTAGTCTCCTCAGAGCAGAGGAAGATGACATTATGACAAGACATGTAATCTGCCTATATATATATATATATATATATATATATATATATATTTATTTAAGGTGCTATTACAGTGGTGATACTAACAGTTCTTAGATTACTAAAGAGCTAAAGTGTATTCAAGTGAAAACATCATGATGAAATTTATTTATTCTAATATACATGAAAAGTCAAATTTGAACACTGAGCAAAGAATTTGGAAACATTTGTCCTACCAGTTCTGTCCCAAATTAACCAATGAGAGTATACATTCCCTCTGACCCACTTTAGATGTTATTTGATCAATAAACTTCTATTTAATTCTAAGGCAAACTTTTATCTTGGGGATGGAAACAACTGTTTAAATTTATCCCTTTTTTTTTTTTTTGGCAGTACTGGGGATTGAACTCAGGACCCTGCGCTTGCTAGGCAGACGCTTATTCCACTGAGCTATATCCCCAGCCCCCTTCTATTTAATTCTAACATGTAGGAAAATGTTTCTTATAGATGAATACAATTCTATGACTGTAATTTAAAAATGAATGAAAAAATGCATATTGCAGCAGTTCGGGAGGTATTTATGCTGTAATGTAAATCGAGGTGCTTGATGTAACAAAATTCACTTTCCTGTCCCATAGCAGGTCTTATTTCCTGGCCCTTTTATGCCAAGATGCTTTCACAGTAAGCTCTTAGAAACTAAAACAACCACATTTGCAAGGTTGAGCTGGCAAAGACTTTGATACTAGTAGATAGTATTTTATATCTATATTGGATGGAAGAAGCTTCAGCTTGTTGAAGTTTGAGTAAATATGTGGGTGTGTCCCCAAGGAGAACAGCTTCTGTCCTCGCTCAGATGGGGTCTCTTCCAATGTCCACATAATCTTCACAGATAGAGTTAAAGGTATCCTGGGTTAAGGGTTTCCTTTTAAGAAGGCTGTGTGCAGATGGAGACATAAATGATGGCCACATGAACACAGAAGCAGTGAAGCATGCTAAGGGCTCCTGGGCTCCCAGAAACTGTAGAGACTGGGATTCTCCCTGAAGTCTTCAGAGGGAGCTTGGCTTTGTTGATGCCTGCGCTTCGGACCTCAGGCCTCCAAAAGTAGGAGAGAATAAGTTTCTGTGGTTTCTTGCTAATCGTTGGCACTGCCTTGTTACAGAATTCTGGGAAACTAATACTGTGTACTGAGTTACTGTCTCTGTCTTGGCCAAGAAAGAGAAATTGCTACTAATTTACAAAGTCAGAGCACATGAGAGAGAAGAGCGGAAGGAAGGGAGACAACTTTGGAAGGAAAACTATAGATTTATTAGCATTGCAGAGAAGAATGGCTTATGCATCGTGTATTATTTTTTTGAAATGTACAAGTTTTCTGGGGTGAAGGAAAAGGTGCTTTAGCAGTTTCAATAGACTTTATCTGTTGTCACTGACATGTATAACGCAAGACAGTAGATTGCCCCTAGTGGGTCGATGCAGTTGTTTATTTGATCAAATCAAACTGGAGAGTAGCACAGGTGTCTGGTGGCGTGCCCCAGAGCTCCACAGAGATAGTAATAGCAGCAATAAAATATTCCCTTTCAGCCTGAGTCATAACAGCAAAGGTAGGAAGGAGGCATAAAAGGTCAGCAGAATCCTTACATCAGGACAGTGATGAAGTTAGAAGCAGAAAAAGATTAAGAATCATGAAAGCAAAGAAGACAAAAAGGGGGAAGGTTTTTTTTCAATTTAAGAATCGTGACAAAGATTTTGCTGGGCCTGAAGAAGCAGAGGGGTTCTTTCCTGCTCTGCGATGCAGGGTGCTGAGTCTCTTTGAAAGGGTCTCTAATTGCCTGATGAACTACAAGGCAGAGATTTCACATTCCTCTTCAGATCTCACAGTGAGTAGAGAACTCAGAATGATGCCTGCAGGGAGGTGAGAGTAAACTCACCTCTTTCAGGTGTGGAAATGTCAAAAATGTCATCATTTGCTCTCAGCACCCTGGTGTGTTGTTTCATGTCCGTGACAGGTACCCTGGACTGCATTTGACCTGTACCTTCAACTTCGTCTACTAGGAGTCAGTGTTTAGTTCTGTCCTTTCAGAAGGGCACTGTTGGCAAAGGAGGGTTGTCCTGTGTTACACCTGGACACCAAGAGTATTTCTGAATACAATGAAAACTAGGGAAAACAGATGTTATTAAATTGATATTTTATATTCCCAAAGTGATTTTTACAGCTTTGTTTCTTTTCAAATACAACTATTCTCTATTGTCCATTTAAATGGAAGCCATAAGAAAAGTTGTCTAATCAGTTAAGTGTGGAAAGTTCTGTAGTGGGCCCTGAAAACAGCTGTGTGAAGGAGGAGGCAGGCCTATGGTGGTGATCTCAGACGGAACGTATTTCTGGGAATTTTTGAAAAACTGATGCTATCTAAAGACTGCCTTTATCACAAGCTTCACCTTGTTCTCATAACATTGGACATTTTGTGAGAGAATTGCCTCCTGTGAGTATGTCATGATCCTTTCTTACCCTACCTGTCTCCTCGTGACATGCCTAATTGAGAATCTAAAGTTATCCTCAAAAAGTATTCTTTTCTAAAAAATGTTTTTTTTTTTAATCTGAGTCTACCTTGAAATAGTGGGTCTTCAAAGTTTCACTCCTCTAAACTTGGCCTAAAATACTGTATTGCATTCAGTTAAACCTGAAAATTTACTTTGATTGGGAAATAACTATATATGAACTATTAACACCATCCAAATAAACTCAAGAATGTTTATTTATGTTATCCTAGAAGACACTGAGTGTTACAAATTTAATATTTTCTGTAAATAGTCTTCAATTTTTATTTTTGTGCAAATGTGTCTTTTTCCTCTAAAGTTGGATGCAAATCAACTTATACTAAACTTTCCAAAATTTATGCTTTTGTTATAACTTTCATGATGTTTCCCATGTTGTCTTATAGCTACTATCAACTACTAAATATTTTTCTTCAGGTATTTTTAATACAAATAATCTTAAATTGTATCTCACTACCTTTCCTGGAAAATCAGTCTTATTTGCAATGAATACAAAATAACTATGGGCAAAAACAGAAGCTCAAATTCTACCGAGATAGTGTTGTATATCCATGATCATAATTTGAGGCTTGGGCTCTGGTAGAAGGGGATGATTGCAAATATTAGCACGGTGTCGGCAACTTCATG
The DNA here is from genome assembly GCA_004027595.1 of Dinomys branickii. Lineage (NCBI taxonomy): Eukaryota > Metazoa > Chordata > Mammalia > Rodentia > Dinomyidae > Dinomys > Dinomys branickii. The sequence goes on from PVLD010000783.1 coordinate 219,058, forward strand.
GAACTTTCGTGAACTGAAATGAAAAGAACAGGAGGTATTTATTTGATCCTGATGTGATCTAGTACTTGCTAATGCCTTATCAGGGCCAAAAAACATGACACTCTCATGACACGCTCCCTCTGGGAAAAATTATTATACCCAAATGAGGAAAGTCATGCTTGTAGGCCTTCTTTTCTTAAAATGTGAAAAATTTGTGATTAATTCTTGTTCTTAAGTGTATATTTAGCAGTAGAAATTGCTTTAGAATTTGTTCACACCATAAAGACAAGTTGCTGTATCTAGTGTTTTAGTTTTGGCAATTAAAGTTTGAAATAAAGGACAAATGACATAAATTAATGGAGTAAAGTTAATGTGGTAATATTAAATAAAGCTAATGTCCCTCACACCTGGAGGGCTATGCAGATTGTGGGCATACTTAATTATGCACCCTGTTGCCTTTAAGTGTACTGATAAAGTCTCTCAGCTGAGTCAAAAATATGTTTGTTCTCTTGTTCCAGAGAGGTTTTGGTAAGGCAGCTCAGTGCACAAAAATAAAGTCTTAAATCCTTCCCTTTTAAAGGAAAAAATTTATAAATGTACAAGTTAGATGAAATAATTAAATATTTACCTAGCTTTTAAAAATAAATCATATTGCAAACATACTCTCTTCTTTCTGTGAATATTATTATGTCAGTTTAAGATTATCCAAAAAGCACAAGGAAGTACTTAAATGTTTTCATTTTCACTCACTCTATATCTATTTAAAAAATAATTTCCTAGTGGAGCCCAAAGTAAGTCGATTTGAGTTCAGAGTACATAAAGTGGATTGGTCAATTACTGTTCAGGTATCTATGAATTAATTTAATTCTTTAAAAGATAACCTCTCTAGAAAATATATTGCCATAATTAAATGTATGAATTGTATGTTTTACTACAAAGTGTTGAGTAAGGAGAGCTCTTTTAAAAATTTACCGTGGGCTCTCTTCACTTGAGGGTAAATTCCCACGAATTTCATTGTGCTGCAGTTGAATATGCATGCAGTTAGATGCACAGCCAACCAGGTCTACTTGTGGCTTCAGAGTGAATTTTAAAATCCCTTTTTAGAACATTTGTCATATATAACTTATTTAGCTACATATTTGTTATGTACATTTTTAAAATGAAGGAAAATTGTTTTGTTTGGGATCTTAGATGTCCTGCAAAGGTCATGAGGCTGCGGATCCTCTAGACCACTGTTGGGAGGGGCAGAACTTTGAGAAGGTGGGATAAAGTGGGGCATGACCTGGACTGGGAGTGCCCTGGGTTCTGTTTCCCTTTGTGGTAAGCAGTTTCCTTCACCACACAAATCCACCGTGATGTTACTGCCTCAACTCAGGCCCCAAAGCAACTCAGTCAAGCCACTGTGGACCGTAACCTCTGAACCTTTGGGCTACAATAGACTGTTTCTCTCTGTAAGTTGGTTATCTGTGGTATATCACATTGGTGAGATACTGACTCACACAACAGGTGAGTAATGATTCCTTCCAGTTATAGTTACTGGCAAAATAGGTCCGGGTCTGGTGTCAGATATATCTTAAAAAGATGTTGAACCTTTTTTAAGAACAAGTGTTTCATTATTAAAGAGGATGGAATTTTCTTCACTTTTGCTTAGTCTTAAGAGTTAAATAAATTGTACATTTAAAATTTAAAATTTGTAATAGCTATTAATTTTTGGAAAACTAACTCCATTCACATTTGTAGGTACCAGATTGTTCTTTATCTTTAGTAATAGATTTTCTGTAAAGCTTTTCATTTTGTACTTTACAGATATTTACCTAATGTAGTTATCGGTATCTCATTCCATACTTTGCCTTTCTTGTGCTTGTATTTAATGTAAATCTTACTTGATATATATATAATACTAAAGAAACTCTAGTTTTCTCTCAAATGTAGTGTGAGGACCACCGGCCTCTAGATCCCAAGGCCTTGGTGCATATTCTGGCTTGGCTTCTGACCAAGTACAGCTGAGTTTTCTTGAGTCTTTGCCTCCTTTACCTATAGAGTAGGAATAATAATATCTTCCTTACATTGCTATTTGTATCAAATGAGATGAGATGAAATGTTTGCACGATAAACACTTATCAAATATAGATTGTCATTATTACAAGAGTTGATGTAAATTAAAAGCTGCAGTACATACAGTGGGATTATGTGTCAGGACTCATTGGGTTCTTGCTGTACCCCAGGAAGGAGTGGGCTTGAGAATGAGGAAGATAGACAAGAGACAAGTAGTTGGGTCAGGTGGAGGTAACTGCTTTACCTCATGGGTAAGAAGACCTGAACAGTAGGGGCGTTTATTTATACTCTTGCAAAGTTAGTATGGCAAGACACAAGGTTGCCTAGCAACTAATGACTGAAATTGTCCGGGCAGGATGCTTTTCTCAAGACTGGGTAGCTTGACTGCTTAAGACAGTGTGGCTCTGTCCTGCCTTCATACATATGACACATTTCCAGCTCTAGCCACTCCCAACATCTCTCTCCTGTGTTCTGTAAATGATAGGTGTTTAGTTGAAGATGAAAAGCTGTGCTTGGAGAATACAGTCCAAATATCCATAACAGCGCTCAGTTACCAGTCTAGCGGACAATTTGTCAGAAGTTGTTGGTGATTTGAACCTTTTACAGGTAACATATTACTATGGCATTGCTTTTTATAAATCTTGTGGTTATACTTTTCTGCTAGATGTTTAAGACCCAAGTGTTATGGTTGATACATTGTGTCAACTTGGGGATTCTAGAGGTTTTGCTGAGTGACTCAGCAGGAAGCCAGGGTGCTTACTTTGTATACATCCTGAGCCTGTGGGAGAGGAGGGCATGGAGAGTCTGTGAGTGCTACATGCCCCCTGGGTGGGGGTAGCCTGTTTACAATGTAAGGGAAGGAAGGAGGCTGCTTGCTGCCATTCCTCCCTTTTGCTCTTGTGGTTTCTGCTGTGTGCTGCCACCATGAACATTTGCCCTCTACCATATGCCACTCTGCCTCAGAACCAGTCTAGTATGGCCTGAAACCTCCACAAACTGTAAGCTAAATAAACCTTTCCTTCCCTCATTTTGGGCATTGGGTAATTTGTTTCAGCAACGAAAGAAAAGTAACCAAGACACCAAGTTAAGGCAAGACCTATATTAATCAATTTTAATTTCCTGCTATCTATCAAAAGTCAGTTAAGTCTCCTCAGGACTTACCTTGGAAGCATGTACAGCACCTCTTAGATCTGACAGTGTCTACCATCTAGATGAGTCACAGCCATTGCTTTCTGTGAAAGCTTAATAGATTTTTTCCCTCCTGGTGAATCTCCTTGGCACACTATACATCATAGGATCGCTTTCCTCTGTGGTCCCATAATCTTGATCAGAAGATCATGTACTCAACTTAATCATAGAATATTTCAGCAGAGGTTCTCTTACATCCTGAGTCCTCATTGACCTCAGAGGGATAGAGACAAAATATTGGCTATTCTCTTAGCCCAATCTATCTAATTTTTGGTCTCCAAACCTCAGTTGTTAAATATCCAGAAGAAAAGATTAATGACATGACATTGTAGTGGAGGCAGGGAGCTTAATATTACTATATTATGTGAATAGCAAACACCTTAGAACATGAAATGGGAATTTTATTTTTAACAACCATGGATATCCTAATATTTATATCCCTATAGAATGTTAACAGGTAATAGTTAATGTATTTTGCACAGAATTTAGAAATCAGTACATAACATTGCAGCATGACAATCATGATGACATTTTGTAACATACCTAATTTTTCATCTTGACATAATACAAACCTTTTAACCAATCATCTCTAATACATAAGAAGCTTGTACCTAATTCCTTGTCCTTTAATGGGATGTACATCACAAGTTTTTTGTTAAAGGCATAAGTCTGAATCTGAAGGAAAGTCTTATCACAATAAGAAATCTTCGTTTTATGTTTTGGAAGACCTGTACATCTGGAATCATGAATACATTTAATACACCATGAGATTAACAATAGTGAATTGTTATACATGTGAAAGCCTTTGTTTCTTAGTTTTGTATCAAGAGCATCTTTTGTGAGAAAACCTTACTATAATTTTTTTCTGAAAAACTTTATCTTTTGACCAGTGACCACATTATTGTGGATATCTGTCAAGAGACTATAGACATTACTGGTGGGGCCCCTTATTAATGAACATGGGTTGGCCACCCCTCTGTTCACTAACTGTAGTCCCGTCCAATAATCTTTCCCCACTCTAAGGAATTTTTGTCAATTATTTTAATATTTTATTGAGCTGTTAGTAAACTGATTTTGCTATCACTTAGACCAAATGGTAACCCCGATGAGAGTGTGATTTTAAGTCTGTAACCCAACTTATGTTATGAACAAATGATGAAAGTGCCAAGCCCAAAGAAAAAGAGGAACAGCTGCTCACAGACAAATAGGCAAGTACACAAAACAAACCTCTGTACAAAATCAGTCACTCAAATGTATTTTAAACAAATTGAATTATAGTAACTAGTATGATTTTAGAAATTTATAATTATAAATAGACATCAGATTTTATTACAGAGCTCATCAGAAAAAAATTTAGAAGAAATAGAATCTTTTATCTATAATCAATATACATTTTATATTTTATTTTGCCTTATGAATGCTGGTAGCTTTCAGCTCAGTTATCTCTATAGACTGTATCACCTATTTGGAGCTTAGATTTCCATTTTTGTTTCCATCCCCTGGGCAATCTGCAGTTCCTTCAGAAAGCCCCAGGTCAGATCTATCCTCATCACTGTCAACGTCTCCAAATCTGGCTTCATGTTACAGACAAACAGCATGCTCTAGCAAAACACAAACATATCCTTGACACCAAGTTAGCTTTTCTTTTACTTTGCCTGATTGAACTGTCTTTCTGCTGCTGTACTTCCATCTTTTGTAAAATTTTTAAAATTTAATAGTATGTGTTGCCAAGTGAAGTGGGAGGGATTGATTCCCCCTTTTGTTTTTGTGATTTAATTTTGATCATACCGTGAGAAACCTGTACCCTTTCTTTTGGAAAAGGAAGCCGTTACATAGCCTCCCTTAACCTAACATGACCCATCTGTGAAAACAAAAGCAAACTGAATTGTCTGAAGGATAATGTCAATAACACCAGAGAAATTACCCCCAAATCTGGATGAAGCCAATTAATATTACCAAATAAAGTCTGAAAATCATGAAGGGTTGATCTGAACAGTTTGGGGTAAGGTATCTCTCTTGGTGAAGGTAACCCAAATATGACGTTACCCCGGCTTGTACCCTGTGGAGGACGCCACCAGGCCTGCCATTGTTCAAAGGGGAGTCAAAATAGAGCGACTGCTTAAACCCCACTGCTTTTAAGTTGTACTCTAAACTTTTTTGTATATCTGTTTGTAAAATACTAAAGCTTTTCTATACCAGTCTAATATGGGACTGTAAAACAGGCAATAAACTTAATTAGGAATCAAGAGAATTTCAGTAATTTTTTAAAATGTCCCCATTATGGTAAATCTTAGGAAATACAATTTTTTTAGATAAAGGCAAAATGTTTTTATCTTGAGGATGGAAGCAGGCTTTAAATTAAACACCTTAAGGGGAAATTTAATGAGGGTTTATTCCCTACAAAGCAGAAATTCCCAGGGAGGCTCTATTCCCTGCTGAATGGCCCCCTGCATCCCTCCAGGTTGGCAATCCAGCACCTTTGTTACTGTGGACCTGTAGCTGCCATACCTGGAGGCCATCCACGCTTGTCTCTAAAAGCCCTTTAAAATGTTTTTCTTTAGTCAATTTTGTCTTTGAACCTAATTTAAAAGATCCAAATCCTTGGATCCATTTTTAAAACTTTATTCATAATTTTTTAAATTTTGTCAAGAGAAATGACCAGTTGGGCAACTGGAGAGTCTGAGGTGATGTAAGCAATGTTTTAAGTAATTGATTTTCCCTGTATAGTTGGAATCAATGACAACAAGCAAAACCTGGAGCCTTCACCTCTGACTTTTACTCGGTGTCCTCGGGGCTGGGTAAGCTGTAGTAGTGGCTCCTGTATTAGTACTACGAACGGGTTCTTTTGTCCCTATTCGCCCTCCTCAAGCGCTGTCCGCCGGTGGGCGGCATGGCGGAGGTGCCCAAGTTTTGCTTGGCTTGCCAGTTGCTGCTCCTGCTCTGGGCTTCCTCTCTGACCACTGGATGTGCCGTTTTTTTCCCAACACAGGCACTGTTTTGATTGGAATGAATTTCTGGTGAGAATAGCACACATGCCAGTGCCAGCGGTGGTGGCAGCAGCAGCAGCAGCCAGGAGAACCAGGGCACACTGCGTTCATGTCCAGCCCCCTCAGTTCCAGGCACACACGTGTAGTTGGTGGCACACGCCACCACCATGGCTGGACCAGGTGTGTGAATGCACAGGCGGCTGGGAAATCCCAGGTGAATCTGCCTAGGACCAGAGCATGGGGCTCTCCCTGAACCCAGATTGTGCACCCACCCAGCTCTGCTGCTGGGCTGCTCTAAACTAGCTGTGTGCAATTTAAAAGAACTTTTTCCTTTTTCATCTGATTGAGAATGCTGGAGGGTTCAAACTCTGTTGCATTGTCATTGCTTGTCTGGTTCAGGCTCAGGACTTGATTTTAAAGTACAATTCCCAGCTCAATCCTTTGTGGTTGTAAAACCTCTTATAACCACAATCCAGAAAAGAAAACATAGGAACCAAGAAAGCAACAAACTTGTCTATATGCATCTATAAACATCTGTGGTTCTTGGAAACTCTGTCCCATTTCTAACTACTGCTAATTCAATATACCTTTCTCCTCTTGGCTTCTCTTAAGCCCGTTTCTCTCTCTAAGCTCCTTTGTGTCTCTGGCCCTAGTGAGCCCATTTCTGGCCTCTCAGCCTCCGTGCCCATGCTTTATGCCTGGTGTGCCAATGCCGTGCACTGCAGTGCTGAACACCGTCTGTCACAAACATGCTCCCACCACTGTGCAATCTCGGGAAGCACTGTCACCGCCCACCTGTATCCTACCAGCTGTGCCTGTTCAGGCTCCAAATGTTGTGACTCTCTGGCTTTTGCTGTACCCTGGGAAGGAATGGCCGTGTGAATAAGGAAAAGGTAGACAGACAAATAGCTGGGTCAGGTGGAGGCGACCTCTTTACCTGATGGGTCAGAGGACCTGAACAACAACCGCAGGGGCATTTACTTACCCTCGTGCAAAGTTAGTATCACAGGACACAAGGCTGCCTAGAGACCAGTGACAAACTGTGCAGGCAGGATGCTTTTCTCAGGACTGAGATAGCCTGACTGCTTGAGGCACTATGGATCTGTCCTGCCTTCACACATATGACCAGTTTCCAGCAACAGCCACTCTATGGAAGTCATCTGAAAAGTCTTATGATTACTGTGAACTTATGTCCTAACTTTCAAGATAAAAGCATCCTTATACTCTCTTATTCTAGAGATTTTCTCATAATTTCTACTACAAAGGGAAGCTAAAACAGTTCCAGAAGCTGGGCATGGTAGTGCACGCCTGTAATCCCAGCACTCAGGAGGCTGAGGCAGGACGATAATTGTGAGTTTGAGGCCAGCCTGGGCTACAAAGTGAGCTCAAGGCCAGCGTGAACTGCATAGCAAGACTCTGCCTCAAAAAAGACAAAACAAAACAAAAAAAACTGTTCCAGGAAAACTAAAACTACAGAGCCCTCATTTGGTGAAATCCACATACCACTCTAAATAAGAATTATTCTAGATGAGAGTTACTTAAACTTAGTAAGATGTTTTAAGTGAAGCCCCAGTCCTTGTCTAACAAATTGAATATTTATTTTTAAGGTAAATGGGGAATTTCCCAATATCCATCAATCATATCCCTCTTCCCCAGTCTTCTGAGTTAAATTAATTAAATCTATTTCATTTTCATCCCCTTTCTGGGTATAATCTTTCTTTAAAAGGAGGAAAATAGAGGAAATCAGCTTGGTAGATGAAACAGCTCACTAGAGGGAAGTTTCTGTGATCAGACTACCTGCCAGTCGCTTCTTTTCTTCCATATCAGATACATTTTTTGAACTGGCTGTTTTGTTTCATTTTGTTTTTAATTTTTATCTTTGCTTTGTAGAATGTGATGCTTATTGTTGATAGCAAATAAGCTAGAGAAGCTAACACAGAAATTATGTATATTTCTAGTGATTAGGTTTTAAAATCTTACTTTGAGTCAAGAACAGGAAGTTTGCTTCTACAGAATTCTACCAAGCAATGATCACATTTAATTATAAAATAAGTTCATAGAGCTAGTTGATGCTGAGTAGTAGTTAGGTTCAGGTTGAGTGAACAAAAGCTTCTATTTGGGAGACTGTAGCACGCTTTTATTTGGGTATAAGGATAGTGCCTCTCTGAACTGGAAAACCATCACCTAGTAAATAGAAGCCTAATTTTTGGGTTTTCACATTGGCTGGGATAAGTTATAAAAGTCACAATTCTCACTTTCTGGTAGAATGATTTATAAATATTTATAAATCATATGCTTCACATAGCAGTGAAGGGCCAAGAATCACTTTTAAACATAGACTCAAGGTCTCCAGGAATACATGTGTATAGTGTTTTATGGAGAAGAATCATTTGCCAGTAAGTGTGCTCGTGAGTTGAAGTTGCAGTGGAAAGTTCTGGAATGTGAAATTTTTTGGTTTTCTCTAATACATTCAATTTTGTTGGTGTAATAAGCTTTCCATGATCTTGCTATTTAGGGGGCTTTTGTAACTTTCAAGTGAAAAACAAAGGAACAGTTACTACAAGTGCCATGAATTTTGCTAAGATTTCTGAATTCTAGAGAGGATAGAAATTTAAATTGCTGAAGAATTTGAATGAAAAATCTTTGAATGGGGTTGTGAAAAATGTTCCACACTTGAAGACCAAAAATGAGTACTCAGCCATAAAGAAGGATAAACTAGAAACATTTATAGCCAAATGGATGGACCTTGAGACCATACTCTTATGTGAAATAAATTGGACAAATGTGTAAATATCATGTTGTCTCCCTGGTGTGAGAAACTGAAAGTATGAACAAGAACAAAAATATATAATAAATATAGTGAAATAGGAAATTGTTGAAAAGGAAAGAGGAACTGGGGGGGGGGAGGGGAGAAAAGAAGGGAAAGAAAAATTGAGAAAAGGACAAAATGGAAACATAGCTTTGTAAATGCAGGAGAAGAGGAGTTGAAGGGAGGGCAAAAGAACAGAAAACAAAGAGAAATCAAAATACACCTTGTGCAGGTACAGACTCCCTATGATGAGGGTGATCATTATGTATATCTAAATTGTAGTAGTAAACTTGATAATAATTTTAAAATCACCATCTTAGCCTTACCGCTTTGTAATGTGTTTGCTTTTTGTTGCCTTATCTACATTAGGGGCTCTTTCATTATACAGCAGCAGTTGCTTGGAGCATATTTGGTCAGGGAGGAAAGGAAGGGAAGGAAGGAGAAAAAGTTAATTTAAGATAAGGAGGGCAGATCGTGAGTCTCTGGTCCACTAAGACTTCAGCGCTAAAAGCTAAGCGTGGGCTTTCTCAGGTAGTGGACAGAATCAGTTCTAGCCAAGAGCTTCATAAATATTTGCTAAACCATTGATATGAATTAAAGATTATAAATAAATGATGGAATCATTAGACATAAAAAACACCAGCAATGATACAAATGTGAACCAGCCTTGGTTTGCTCCCATCTCTTCTCTCCAAACATTTTCTCTAGCTTTTGAGTTTCTGGAAAGGGAGACTCAGAGAAGGGTGGTAAGTTATGTGTGTTTACCGCTTCCTGAGAGAGCAGAAAAGATGCACTGGATAAGGTAGGTGAAGGTCAGGAAGCAACTGTTGCTTGTTTCCATAAACATTGCCAGAAGTAGGCCCTGTGAATGGCTTTGGTGTGACTGCGTGGTGGGTAAGTAGATGCTGGTGTGTTTCTACCTGTTCTGAAATGTGAATTTGTAAATCAATAGGGACTGCTTCCCAGTGTAATATATATATAGATATATAGGTAGATATAGATATATAGGTATAATAGGTATAATATAATACCTATATATAGATATATAGGTATAATGTATTATGTATTATAGCTATATAATGTAATAAATAATATATTATTAAATAAATATATTTCTAATATATTTCTATTATATATATATATATCCATATCACCTTATATATATATCACCAGTGCAACATCTACTGAAAAAACAGAAAATCATTAGAGAAATAACATTTAAGCATTCTTTGTCACCTTTACACTCACACTTGGTAAGAATGATAATCACAGTTATCTAATCCAATGGTGCCACTTGAGGAAATTAGTATTTCCTTTTTCCTTTACTGTATGAATCATCTGAACTCTTGAGAAGCATCATGACAGATGGCAGGAGACGCAGAAGGGAAGTGAAGCTAAAATCCAGACATTCCATATGATATTAGTTTTCTGGATTAAATTATGAAATTGGCCTGATCTCAGGACTATTTCTCCAGTGTAGATTTGGCTTGAAGTATAACCAAAGTAAAGCTTAAATTGATCATATAATACAATGAATTTTCTAAGTTTATGAGGTGGATGTTTTTTCCTGAGGAAATTTTTTTGCCAACATCCTACACGAACGCATTAGACATTGACTGCTCTCTGGAAATAGATGAGTAAAACTCAGTGGCTGGAAGAAGATTGGTGATATTTTCCCCTACTGTTTTTTCTCCCGGAGTCCCTCTACTTTCTCCCAGGGAAGAGCAATTATTTCTATGTTGTTCTCACTCCTTTATAGCAGTTCCCTTACAATCCCAAGATGCTCTCGCCACCGTTACACTCCTTCACAAATCATAGGAAGAACAATTCCTTGCCTTTCTCTGAAAAATACTTGAGAGCTCAATTCCTGGAAATGGAAGGGTGTAGTCAGTCAATAAAAAACCTTTGCCTGAGGCTAAACTGAGAGAGTGGGGCCAGGGCGGAAGAGGAGCTGGCTGAGGGCAGGCAGCGCATGGTTTTACAAAGCCAAAGAACCTCAGCATCCTTTGCAGATTGTCCTGGTTTCATCTAGAGTTGTTTGTGACCCTTTCCTGATAAAGGAAAAAACCTACGGCTGTGGGAGTTGGGGGTTGGAGATTCACAACAAACTCCTTTTCCTTCCTGTACCCAAATCTGCATCTTGTACAGCTGAACATAACATTCCCACCGTGAACCTCCCTACTCACAGCCTGTCAACTTTGGGATCACGTTAGCCATACCCTCCACTTCCACAGGTTCAGGATGTATACAAAGTAAGCACCCCAGCTTCCTGCTGAATCACTCACCCAAACCTCTAGACTCCCCAAGTTGACACAATGTATCAACCATAACAGTGAGTAAAGAATAACACAGGCATTTGTTGTAGTAATGCAAAACAGACTAATGCAGGGAGCACAGTGATTGAGGACAGAACTTAAAACATGTTTTACTGCTGCTTTTGCTAATGGCTATACTTTCTGGATTGAGACTGTAATGTTAGGAGGACAATGTTAGTTCACCCCTTGAACTCCAAAGGTATTTCAACAGTCTTGCCATACCAGAAAGGTGGTCACTGCCAAAGAAGTAGCCCTGTTTCTCAGTGTTTAGTCTAAGCATAAAAGACAAGACAGTGAAAGGTTTATTCCCATCCTGCAATCTGAAGATCACAATGGTTACCTGAGATACCAGTCTTTCCCTGATTTAAAGCCTCAGTTCTTTTGTGTCACACATATTTATTACTTAGACTGTTCATTGTTTTCTTTCCTTGCCCTTAGTTGCCTGTTTTGGTATTTCCTTGCCTTTGTTAGCTCCTCTCCTGGGGATGGTAGTATATGGGGGCTCAGGACATACCTCTTGAAGACATGGCACATTGGCATATTGAATATTGTTATCTGAAAGAATTTGAAAAATGGAAAGTTTGGGACAGACTTTCTAACTTTCCTCTGAAGCTGGTCATAAGGTCTTCCTTCAAGTGGAAGGTGCTTGTACCTCATTTCTGGACAAAATGAGCATGCTTAGCTCTGAGAAGAACTTGAACAACAGGGATTGCTAAGTTGTCTACTCGTTATGGTTTGTGTCTGGGTGACCTCCTCAAAGCCTCAGGCAGTCATGGGGCAGGTTTCTAGAGTTTATGATTGATTCATTGTCCGATGTTGGAATTATGAGTGCTATACCCACCCTGGGGCATGTAGCTTGCATACGATATAAGGAAGGGAAAGAAGCTTTCTTCCCCTGCTGCTCCTCCATTTTGCTCTTGCTGCTTTTGCTGTCTTCTTCTGCTGTCAACTGTTGCCCTCTGCCATGTGCCATCATACCTTGGAGCCAGCCAAGTATGGACTGAAACCTCCAAATGCAAGCTAAATAAACCTTTCCTTCCTTAATTTGGGCCTCAGGTATTTTGTCTCAGCAATGAGAGAAAAGTAAGCAAGACACTAGTCTTACCTCATACTTTTTTTTTTCTATCACACTTTCTCATAACTACTGTTCAAGAAATCTAGCAAAAACACACAGGTTTAACTATTTCCTCACATTATTATTTCTTTATGGTGGCTCCTAGGTCAGCAGACATATGTAATAAATGAGTACTCTGTTTTCCTGTTAGTACATCTTCTCTCACAGGGGCCCCAGGTGAGGATTTACAAAAACAGCAGATATTTTCTCCTACCTGCATATCCAAAACACCAACCCTCCTCAAGTGCCCAGACATTACGTGCTTTACAATTTTCAAGTGTGGTCTGTCAGCATTTGTCATTGCTGACATCTGCCACACTTTGAAGTGCACCCCTACATGAGTTTCCTCTCCAGTTGTTCTTTCTTGCTGTCCACTGACCACCCACCATGCAGTGCCCACCCTTCCTGAGTGCATGTGTCCTCTACCCATTTCCCAGGCTGTACTTCTCTGATGCCATGTAAAGTAAATTATTATTCCCTGAATATTTAACCCAGAAAATGGCTTAACATTGTTATTAAACTCTACTAATATGGTATTTTAATAAAATGATATTACATAGGAAAACCAGTATTTGGGGTATGTTCGATGTTAATGTTCAAGGAAAACTAGGCTTCATTAGCTGAGGAAGATAAATAGAACATTGTGAAGGTTTACAAGAAAAGAAATGGGTAAGTTCACATGCTTTAGAATGGAAGTGTAGTGGTTCTTTATGGTTCCTAATTTTACTTCTCAGTATGTGGCTTATATGTATTTTTCCCTGACAAAACTCTTTATGGACTGGTTGTTCAGTGTTGCCACTCCTTGCTCAAATGGGGCAGATGTATAAGTTCATACTTTGCTTAGTTTTAGACACATCTATAACTTGCCTTCAAATTGTCCAGTCTAGCCCCTGGCATTTTGTCTCAAAGAAGCTGTCCCTTTCCTCTCTTTTTATCATACGCACCTTCATGTTTTTATTTTAAAGAGACTAAAATAAAAAACAACAAAAATGGTACAGAATTTGAAAACAAGATGATAGGAAGTTACAAGTGGTTATTGCAGATTGTTATCTTCAAAGCAGTTGCTCAGATTACAAGATATAGGTATGCAAAGTTGATCAAACAATATAAACACAATCAATTCCTTTCAATGAACTAAATAGAAATTAGGGGGCTGGGGATATAGCTCAGTGGAATAAGCGCCTGCCTAGCAAGCACAGATTCCTGAGTTTGATCCCCAGTACCTCCAAAAAAAAAAAAAAAAAGAAAAAGAAATTAGTAGTATAATTATCTTAGCTTTCTTGTGTGTGTGTATATAAATATATATATACCTTTCCTCTTTTCTCCTTTCCCCCATCCCAGTTGTTCTTCCTTTCTGAGCAGTTTCTTCCCCTTTCACAATATCTGTTATATCTTTTGGATCTTATTTACTCTCAGTTTCTTATGGGAATCAATACAAATGTTACAAAGACTATTTGCAGAAGTGATAGCAGAAAATTTCCCAATCATGGGGAAAGAATCTGACATACAGTTTAGTGAGGCCTATAGAACTCCAATTAGCCACAAACAAAATAAAACTACAACCAGAAAAAAAAATCCCAGAAATGGGGTTGTTGGTTTGGGTTGTTGATTTCTGTTTGGCTCTGTCCCCAATCTTTTGGTGTAGGGCTGTGGTGAAGTTATTACCCAGAGTTTCCCAACATTGTTACATGAGGGAGAATAAGTGATTACAACGGATATGACATCCCAGCTACAGTGATAGCCATAATGATAGCATCAAGCACAATTTAGAAATTGACGAACTGTGGTAACTATTTATTTTGTACTTTAAACCAAAGGAGCAAAGACTATAGTTATGTTACAAAACCAATCATAAATTGAGGGTTCATATGTGAAGTGTTTCACTTGTTAGAGTGGATTTACCCTGGGTTCCTGCAGATGAGCTGGTTGCTGAGTCCTGCATGCTTCCCATACTGGCTGTCCCTCCCATGGTGTAAGGCGATAGGCCAGGCACCTGGGTTCCTTCAGATGGAAGTTCCAGCAATGACAGGTAATGGGTGGGGTTTGTGTCCCCCCCCCTCACCCTTCACTGAGGTTCCTGCATTCTATTCTCAACATCTGGGATGGGAACAGTGACATGTCACGTCAGGCTTCAGGCATGGTGGCAGAGCCGATGACTTGGCTGGAAGTCCCCTCCATGTTTTCAAATTCACCTTCTCTGGCTTGACCTTTTCCTCTATATGTCCTTGAATTAGTCATTTGCTAAGGCTTTCCCCTAATCTTTATGCAAATAAATTAATATGCATTTAAGTGCTTCTCATGGAAAATACCTACAGTATAATGAATACTCAGAAAACAGTAGATACTATCAATCAGAACTTACTTTTCTTCTACTCATAAAACTTTTTTTGGTATAGTATTTTTCAAATGTTATGTATACTTAGGTACTTATTAAAAATGAAAAATCTCCCATGATCCAAAAATAAAGTATTGGAATGTTGGTTAAACACAGTTAAAAAGACTTATTTTCACAGACATCAAAATGTCAAAGATAGCAACACATGGTAAATCTTCACTGATGAGAAAATACCATTTACCAAACCTATTTGAAGAAAAATGTCTGAAGAAACTAAAGTTCTGGGGAATACATTTTTGTAATGCACAATTCTATTAAACCAAATTTTGATTTAATAGAATTACTTAGCCTTTCTGTTCCTCAGCAGATTTAGAGCTTCTGGAGTGACTGTTAAACCACTTTTTACCCCCAACAAAACATAACATAGGTTGACAGAGGAACCATTCTCCACACAGTGCTAAACCTCACCTGATTCTATGTCTGGGGATTCTGTGCCCTGGTGGCAACCACCGACCGGCTCAAAGCCTCTGTGTTTTGTTCCTCCTTAGTACCTGGTAGTATAGGCACCAACCAAGCAACCAGCCTGATGATGGATAAATCCAATGCTCAGAAGAGAAGTTAAGCCCTGTTGAATCAGCAGTGATAAGTAAAAGACCAGGCCAGCAGTGTTGACCTTCCACTAACCCCACTATTGTAAATTACAAAAATAGTGTATGGTTTTACTCCAAAACTCACTTCTTCATGGCAGGCTAGAGTTGGAGAAGAAATCCACATCTACTGTTATTGTTAGAGAGTGTTCAATGAGGCTTCATTTTTGGGAAGGAGTTAAGATTGAGCCACCAGACAAACTCCACCTCAGTGCTTCTACTGAAGTCATCCACGATGACAGGATGAGAGATAACCACAGGAGAGAGCCAGGGAGAGGGTGCAGGCTAGATGTGGACCCTGCTGAAAACTTTAAACTCAGACTGGGAAGGAAGCAGGCTCTACCCTTCATAGTGAGAAACAAGACCTAGCAAATACAGCTTTCAAAGGACGCTGGATCTGAAAGTGTTGGCATTAAATCAGACAGTTTGCTTGAAGTGGCTCACATCCAGTGGAGACCAGAGGGCTGATTGCTTTTCTCACCTACCGCTGTGAGCCAAGGATATTCTTTGGCTTGAATGGTTGTGGTAGTGTGGGTTGGATGGAGAGAGGGCCCACTGGGGCAGGAAGCACACCTCACAAGCCTACAGGCAATAAGCCTGATAGTCAGGACCTGCAGGATTCCAAGTGTATAAATCCTTCAAAGAAACTTCTCACTTAATAACTGAATTTTTTCTCTGTCATTTTCCCTTACTGGTTTTTTGGGGGTATGGGATTTATTCTCTTCTTTTTCATTTTATCCTTAAAATTTTTTTTACTCTTTATTTTTTCCTTTATTTCAGTTTGTTTTTTCATTTTTCTGTTACTATTACCTATTACTATTAATTTCATTTTGCTCCTTAACAGGATCTCATACGTCTCTCCTCTCTCCTCCTCCCCATCTCCTATGGATTAATATTTCATATTTTATTTTTCTCATTCTCCCAGTTCCCTACTCCTTATATCTTTATTAGTACAATCATTAAGCTTCATGATCCTTTAGATACTAGATTAGCTCTATATTATTACTATCACATGCTCTTCTATTATTAGTGGAGATAGAGTTGTTCCATGTAGTAGATATACACTGTAGGTTAATATTTGGTTTGTTTTAGTGTTTATACAGTAAGTATAGATCTCTTTTATGTTGTTAAAAATGGCACCTTATTGGTTCATAGAGTATGTCAATATCCACTTTGTCTTTGAATGTATTATTGTCACTGATTTTATTACTACAGCACCCCCACAAGTTGATATACAGCAGTTGCTGTTATTAACTGGCTTTCTCTGTATGCCAATATCAAGGTTATTTTTTTTTACAAATAGTATGGCTTTTTATTTTAAAGACAAAAATAAAACAAGAACAAAATAACAATGAAGACAAAAAGCAAAACAATACAAAACACAAAACAATACAGGATTTCAAAACAAGATGGCAGGAATTAACAATGGTTATTATATTACATATTGCTATCTTCAATGAAGTTGCTCACAAATGCAAGATTGATCAAACAATTAAAGGCAATAACAAGTAATAAAAAACAAGGTGGTAATAATTTAGCAGTGGCTGTTATATTGTATATTGTCTTCAAACCAATTGTTTCAAGGGTATCTTTACATCGTTATCTATACTGTAGCCCATGTCCTGAAACTGGGGGCTGGGCCAAATACACTGAAACCTCCCCTCTCAAACAGAGGTGGTTATATTCTCGGACAGGGTTAAAAGGCTGTAGTTAGGTACACCCAGACATCACCACTGAAGAGCAGACATTAACTGAAAATGTCCTCATACTAGCAATAAAGGCTTCTATTATAATTGACCCTCAATGCCCAGCACAAAAAGCAAATAAACAAACAGTAGAAAAAATGGGAAGACATGACAACAAAATGCCTCCCAAACTCTCAACTGCTTCCGAGCTGACCCCCAGGGAACTGAGGGAAGGAGATCAAAATGCAACAGCCAAGTTACTTCTAAGGTTAGAAGAGAAGATTGTTTAAAAAACAGATCAAGATGCTTGAGGAGCACAAAGAAGATATAACCAAGCAGATAATGGCCCTAAAAAACAATCAGTAAGTCCGCGGAAGACACTAACAAAAAGCTAGCTGAGTTAAAACAAAATGACACAAGCATGAATGTCCAGAATTAGAGTCCATAAAATGGTACAAAGCAGAAGTTCAGGGCATTAAAAATACTATTTGAATAAGACCAGTAGAAGTGACCAATGTGAGGACAGAGTGTCAGAACTAGAAGATATTGGTGACCAATTAATGAGAGATAACCTAAGAACAAAAAAACATGAAAAGTGAATTCAATAGCTGCTAGATGACACAAAAAACACAAATCTAGGGTGGACTGAAATTAGTGAAAAATCAGAAGACAGTACAAAGGGCATAGAAAACCTGTCTACAGAAATGATAACAGAAGCCTTTCCAAATATGGAAAATGAATTTCACATACAGATAAGTGAGGCATTTAGAATCCAAAATAGCCATTATAGAAAAGACATATCATGCTCAAACTCCCAGAAATTCAAAACAAGAACAAAATCTTAAAAGCTATTAGAGAATTACATAAAATCACTTATACAGGAAAATGCATTAGAATTTACTTCACACTCATCAGCACATGCCTTAAAGACCAGAAGAAACTGTAGTAAAATGCTTCAAGCCCTAAAATAAAATAGCTTCCAACCCAGACTAATATATTCTGCAAAACCATCTTTCAAAATTGATGAAGAAATATGAAATTTGCATGACAAAGATCACCTGTACAAATTCATGACCACCAAACTAGCACTTCAAAAAATCCTTCAGGATGTCCTTGAGACAATTAAGTTAACAGTGTCAAAATATACAATAGAATGAATACACCAGGAAGGAATAGCAGTTAAATAGAAAGGAAAGAAAGGGAATTAGCAACAGGAAAATAATATAATACCAGGAATAAGTGAATACCTTTCAGTAATAACTCTCAACATGAATGGTTCCAATTCCACAATCAAAATACACATATTGGCATAATGGGCAAGGAAACAACATTAAACAAGATGGTGTATACAACAAATACAATTGATACAAAATGAAATTCATAGAATAAAAGTCAAAGGATGGAAAACAATATTCCATGTAGTGGGAGCCTAAAAACGAGCAAAAGTACTTATCCTATTTTTAAAGTGGACTTTAAGCCAAAGCTGATCAAGGACACAAACTCACCACATATTGGTGAAGGAAAAAATTCAACAGAAAGAAATGGCTATGATAAATGTATATGGACTTCCAGGAAGATGGCGACCAGGTGAGCAGCAAAGGAGCAATCCTCCTTGGAGACAGACTTGGTGAGTGCGAATGCCAGGACCTCGGCTGGGAAGTTCAAACTGAACGTGTTTCTCTGAGCTGCTGGGGGAGACGCAATAGGGCGGCCCAAATTGCCGTGGCGAGACGCAGGAAAGCCCCGAATGCTGGGCACCGGAGACGCTCTGCGTGGCGGACGGGAGGTGGCTTGGCTGGATCCGAGCACCCTGGGGGCACAGCCAGCTCGATCCCTCCCACCTCCCGAACCAGCTCAGCGTGACTCGGGTCAGAAATCGGCTTTTTAGCAGTGGCAACACTGGGCGGTCTTGGATCTCGTGCGCATCGGGCGGGCTACGCAGCCAAAACCCTCAGTGGCCTGCACTCTGCGGCCGAGGCGGCGCGAGGAGCACAGAGGAGCAGAGCATCCCGCTCCGTCCCTCAGACCCGGAGAGCGCGAGGAAACAAAAGTGGCGGGGAGCGGCGGATCGCGAGCATAGCACAAAAAAACTGGCACCTTGGAACCTTCCTGCCTGCAGGGACTCCGAAACTGGTAACCTATCTGCGCTTGCAACCGGATCACCGAGTGGGGAAGGAGATCCGTCCCTATACCTGCAGGGAACTCTGGGAGGGCGGGGGAGTGGTCTTACACACCCCACCCAGGTCTCTGGGTAGGGAGTAGCTCACCCGAAAAACCAGCATCTGAACAGCCTTTTAAGCGGAACTCTCAGCAGAAAGCTTAAGGGACATTCTCCCGAAGAGAAGGAGTCATTGCAGCAACCTCTGCAGCAGACCTTTGCCTGCTGAACTGCCTGGGTAATTTATTGCTCAATATTTTGAATCTGATACCGAAAAATGGGAAGACAGAAGAACAAAACACAGTCTCAGAACTCAACCCCACCAAGAACAAGTCCTGAATACGAGGATACAGGGGAACTAGGAAA